>LWDY01000014.1:0-362500 GCA_001624995.1 Puccinia horiana
AGCAGTAAGTCAGTTTTTATTCATTCTCGCCCATCTTGAGTGCTTTATAGTATTAAGGCCATACTGTATCTAACATGTGAGGACTCAACCTCCCAGTTGCCCACCATGTGATGTGGCTTACAAGTTACTATATTCTCATCTTAAGCATGTGGCACATTTGAATTACTCAATTTAATTCCTTTTCTCGCTATAAATATAAGAGAGAGATATTGTTTCTTCCTCTAATATTTATAGAGAGATGAAAATTTTCATTTATCAGAAATAATCAAACAAATTGTGGTTTATTATTAAATGCAAGTTAGCCTGAGGACCAGGACTCATCTTGTGATACTCTGATTCTGAATCAAGCTGTGATTATTGTCTCAAGGCTGACATTGAGGACTAGAAAAAGAGGCTTCTAGCCATTTTTAGCGGGGTTTTCTGCTAAAATTGGGTGTAGCACAGTATAACAACGCTTAGATTCTCTATCCATCTTGCTAACTTCAAAGCCTTGTGGACTTACAGTTTAATTAATTTTTACTCATACTCCAGTGGACTTACAAATAATGCACCCCTTTATATTCTAGAAGGTACCCTCTTTGTTCTACAGAAGAGGCCATGTCAAGCTTCTGCTTATGTTCCATAATGTCCCTTCTTACAAGAGTGTATCTGGAATGTTTGGAGCTATAATCCAAGTGAATTCTATGTCCCCTTGGTTAAATGATGTATTGTCTAGCCAATTACATCAAGTGATGCTTTTGTATAGCATAGTACTACACAGAAATGATTCCTCATGATTTCCTTCAATTTGTACAGGCAATAGTGCCTCTTGAAGCATTTCAATTCTAAAAGTCTGAGTTCTGGATTCCTAGTTTAAACCTTGTAGGATCATTCCTCTCAGCTGTGATAAACAAGGTTTCAACTACAGATTGATGCAAGCCTTATTAATAGCTGGTAGCACTTTAAGGTATTCCAATGGTATACTTGTGTCTGCTACAAGTGGTGCACCATCCACAGAAGCAAAAGTATTTATCCTATCATTGGTACTTTCTGAGATAAGCCAAGTACTATAGGATGTATGCATTTGGGGTTATTTCAACTGAGTAAACCCACCTAATTTTACATGAAAGGTCTATTTCTGGAACAATAAGGCATAATTTATAAAAATTATAGGAGTTATTTATGATTTGATATAATAATTATTAATTCTAATAGATTTAAATGATCCTTCTGCAGTCTTTTGGATACTCCAGAGTCCCTCTAAGGCTGAAAAATAAGGTGAATTTTGTTTCTCAATTTGCACTGCAAGAAAAATATTCTAACTCAAAAAGGAATATTTTGCAACAAAAAATCAGATCCAATCCATCTACAATGATTTTCATGAGGAGGCTTAATAAAAAAGAAGTTGTTTAGATACATACTCCACAAGAAGGCTTATCAGTAGGTCTTTGCCAGGGTCCTGTCTGATTGCTTTATATTGAAATGTTTTTGGAAAATGTGAAAAGTTAAAGAACTCAAAGTTTCTTAAAAGAAAGATCTTCATGACCTTACATACTGCAGGGCCACCACAAAAAATCCATTGTCACTTGATGCCAATTTGAATAGGCCTGAATTTTTCTACATTACAAATGAATTTTGGATTTCCAAGCATCACAAAAGTAGGTTGTACTGAGATTTAGTTTTATTTTAACTGAGATTTGGGTTTATGTATCTTAGGCTCAAGATAAAAACTGTGTCAGCCAGATTCCTGTTGAGCCCATCAAGATGTACTTGTACAATAGCCCTGTTCACAACAAGAAAACATAATGTTTTTTAGAACTCAGAAATTTTTAACAATGCTGCGCCCAAGATGCACACTTGAAACTCATGCCAAACCATTAAAAATTTCAGTGTGAAATTTAAGCAAAATCTTGGATTGGAAATCTCACGATTGGAAATTTTTCAAGGGGGATTGTAAGCAAAAATAATTATCGCGAACCCTCATACCAGATGTGGTGAAAATCAGCGCAGCGGTTGGGTCTTTTTTTGTGCTTATGCAGCGGTTGGGTCATGACTTGGTCGCCTTGCAACGGTTTTTGGCCGGTATTCCCCGGGGGGTGAGTCGGCACTGTCATTGTCTGGGGTTCGGGTTGAGCCCCGTGCCCCGCTCCGGGCTGTCCCCGTGTTAAATCCAAGGGGGAGGAGTGTGCCGCAGCAACACTGGATGATAGGGTTAGGTTTGGCGAGATGTGATTCAGATGCCCAAGCCCTAACCTGACCGACCGCCCAAGAGAGACACCGGCCTTTACCAATCGTTCCCGCCCTCCGACATCCGACCACGACCTCAAGACTCAAGCCGAAGGGAATCCTCTGAACCATCAAGATGGCGAGTCTCTTCTCTTTCTCTCGAGATTGTGGAATTGGCGTGCTGTGGAGTCACTTCTAGTGCTCCTCAAAGCCATCAAGTACCCCCTCAGGGTGCAACTCTCTCCGAGTTCCCACTTGATGGCCGACCCACCCAATCGATCTATCACTCCAGCATTCTCATTGGCCTCATTCGGCCAAAAACCTGCACTTGATTTGCAGCCTCCCATTCTCAAGATCCCATCTAATTCTCTCTCATCTATCCATTTTCACAGGGTGTCGATATTGTCAAGCATCATGTCAGGAAAGGACACCGAACCGCCCCCAAGTCTGAGGATCCCTACCTCCTCCTCTTGGTCAAGGTATTTTTTCCGCTGGCTCTAACAATCGGGGGGTGATCTGTCTGGTACTAAATTCTTCGTACCTATACAGCTCTACCGCTTCTTGGCCCGTCGTACTGACAGCAACTTCAACAAAGTCGTCCTCCGTCGACTATACATGAGCAAGATCAACCGACCTCCAATGTCTGTCTCGCGTATCGCTCGCACCGTGAAGGACACTCGTATGTCCTCCGTTGCCCTCCTCCCTCCCATTTAAGAGAATTTGGCAAAGCTGATCGTGAGCTCTCATGGTCCCAGCCGGAAAGACTGTTGTCGTCGTCTCCACCGTAACTGACGATGTCAGATTAGTCGAAGTGCCCAAGCTCTCGATCGCCGCTCTCCGCTTCACCGCCACTGCCCGAGCCCGCATCTTGGCTGCTGGTGGGGAATGTCTTACCTTGGACCAACTTGCTCTGAGATGCCCTACTGGTTCCAACACCGTCTTACTCCGGGGTAAACGAAACTCTCGAGAGGCTGTCCGCCATTTCGGTCACGGACCCCACCAACACAAACGTCCTCGTGTTTTGTCCAAGGGCCGCAAATTCGGTACGTCATTCCATCCGATCACTCGGCTTCTCCCGTCCTTCCTCCTGCTCACATGCTCCAATTCATTCAAACCCCATGTCTATTGCAGAAAAGGCTCGAGGTCGCAGAAAATCCAGAGGTTTCAAGGTCTAGGTGGTCTACGTATCAGGTGCATCTCGTCGATCAAGCTGGCGGCTTGGCATACTGGGCTGTCAATTGTCTATCATCATCACATGCCTTATGCCCTTATTAACGTATCATGCTTGTACCCAAATTGCCCAATTACATTTATGCTCCCAGAAATGTCATTTGTGCAAGATAAGTCTCTTCAGGTCGGGGTGGCGTGTGTATGCTTTGCTGAGTTCCATCCGACAGTATGCATCCTCTACGCCATCCTGCCAAGATAAAACACTTTGTCACAGTGAAGCCCAAGCTCAGAGCATCTCCAGCAGCCGGCTTAACCAAGCCTCCTTCGGAGACGCTTCGCGTCTCCGAAGGAGAGGGAGGCGCCTCGCGCGCGAGGCGAGGGACTTAGGTTAAGTTTGTCGCTATCCGGGGTGTTTGAGTGAGCCATCAGAATCTATCAGAATGATGGGGGCACAAAAAAGCGCCAGAGCCGGAAGGAGAACAACTCCTAATGTATGTATTTATCTTCCTCAATCTTTGCTTTCCTGAAACATAACCAATCCACCAAGGGAATGTTGGGGGTATTAAGAAAAAGAGGCTTGAAGACTGGATAACTAAAATACCCGAGAAGGGTAGTAGTTGAGCAGAGAAGAGAAAAGAAGATCTTAATTTACATGTCAAAAAGCTAAAATTCTAGCTTTTTGACTGTAAATAAACTCTGGCATCCAACTAGATCTGGCTCTACAGGGGGGCTGTAGATTGAAGGGAAGTCCTCCAGTCCCAAATAGCCCAAAATTCTAAATTTTTCATCACAGAATTTCAGGCTGCAACCCTGAGATTTGCCACAGGGGTGGAAAATAATTTCTCAAGAATGAGCATGACATCCAAAGAGGGAAAATGGAAAAGTGAAGACAATCTAACTCATCACAAATTTCTGAAAACGTTTCAAAATCATACTGTTTGAGGATATCAGATATCATAGTAGAGCATGTACATAACAAAAATTATATGTAAAAAATGAACATCTTTGAAACCATCATCCATCATTTTTACGGAGTGGGGTCCATCTGCCAGTCTCTAATTAGATTTATGAGGCACTGTCAATTCAAACTGTGTCTTCTAAAGCTGAAGGCTCAGATTGATCAGTTCAGGATGCAGATTACAATTTCAAAGGGAAAGCACATCTCACAAGATTTTGAAAACCTTGTTGGTATAATTCAAACAATTTTTTTGCCATCTTTGCCCAGTGAAAATTGTCATCGATTTGTTACAATTGATTATATACAAAGAAAAAAAATGACTCAAAATGGTTTCATTTTTTCATTCTTTTCACATGTCATTCCTCTTGGCTTGAATGGTATTAGCAATTTTTTTGCAATTTGTAATAAATTAAAAAAATTTCACACTTTCCAATTTTCCTTCTTCTAAATTAAAAGGTATTCATATTGATTCTTGACAAATTATTTGTCACACTTGTAAGTTGTAGCAGATCCCATGAATTCAGGCTTGCTTCATGAACTTTTCAAAATCAAAACATTTGTAGCCACAAACCTTTGGGCTAGTGACTTTCTGGTCAGAATGACTATCCATTAAACTTTGGGTGCCTGCTTGCATGGTCTGACTCAACTTGAATTATTGTTTATCTTCATCTCAACAACCACCACATTAATTTTTCATCAACAGCTTGCCATCATCTTATTGGAGGATTTTGACACCCAAAATCTTCAAATCAACGGGTGGAGCAGAAGTTTGTTTTGGGTCAGAGGACTTTCCCTGGTTTGGGCAGTTCGACTCAATTTGATTGGTTAATTAGGGTTTTGACCTTGATATCTAAAGAACAAACCACGTTGGATCAGTTGTAAGCTAGATTCCTGTATTTCTGTTGACTTGACCAGTACCTCACATACCAATCAATGACACCTCAAAAAACTATTGATAAGCTCATTAATAGACAAGGGCAGTGAAATTAAACAAGATTTCACAACTTTCTGGGTGGCAGGGGGAATGAAACCACCAGGTACTCTGAAATCTGAGTGACATAATATATCAACTGTTAATCATTGGAGAAAGGAAAGGAATTCTATCCGTGACAGTAATTAGCCCCAATATACAGAGGGAACCTGTTCCCTTTTGTGGTTCAGACATCACAATTCTTTAATGGTTATGTATGTTGAAGTATCAAACTAGGCACTGCTTGTTCCACATTGCTAACACATCCATGTGAGACTTCCTTACAGCATTGGAGGAAATACATACATCATGATCATCATCATCTCACAAGCATACATCACCAAATGTATTCAACATTGGGCAATGCCTACTTATCTCAATGGTTAGAGCATCACTCATGAATGCTGAGGTTGTGGGTTTGATTCCCACTATACACAACCTTTCTTTTCACTTGTTCAATAGTTTATGAGCCCAAGTAGTGACATGCTGCTACACAAATGAACTTGGAAAGATTGGTATCATCAGCTAGCAACCCTGTAACAAGCACAGGGGAGTGTGGAAGTGTCAAACTAGGCACTGCTTGTTCCACATTGCTAACACATCCATGTGAGACTTCCTAACAGCATTGGAGGCAATACATACATCATGATCATCATCATCTCACAAGCATACATCACCAAATGTATTCAACATTGGGCAATGTGTACTAAGCTCAATGGTTAAAGGATCACTCATGAATGCTGAGGTTGTGGGTTCAATTCCCACAGTACACAACCTTTCCTTTCAATTGTTCAATATTGTAGTCTCAAAGTAATTAAAACCTGTGGAATCCACCATTGCATGCCACTCTTTGTAAATAGTAAAAATCTTCTCTGCCAACAGTTAGCAACCATAAGGATTATTTCCTTGAATTCTGGAAAGCCATGCAAAGATACATGTGTTCATTCCACAGATGGCGCTGATTTAAGCATATGCAAGAAGTTAACTGCTTATTGCAAAGCTTCCAGATTGTAAGTAACTTATTTAAAGAACTGGTTATCAGATACTGGCCTCAGCTGTGAAAACTTCATGACATGTGATGTATTCAGAGCACTACAGACATATTTGGGAGCCATCCATGTGTTGGAGCTGAAAACCAAGCTATGTACATAGCCACCTAAGTTGAATTATTCCAATTCACACAACCTTTGCTGCTCTTATCCAAATTAATAGATCATTGATTCCATGCACCTTGAAATTTTCAATTATTCATGAATGTGCATAATAAATCACTTAGCATCACACCCACTACAAAATCAAATGAATGGATAAGATAGTTTCCTTGTAATCACCTCATGACCTCAGACTACTTTGAGTTGAATCAGATGATAGGAAGGACATACCTGATATATTAATGACTTTGTTACATCCATCCTGGCTTTGAAATTGTTTTGTGTTTACCAAATATAAGTACTACCAGGAAATCTTGGGTTAAAGCTAAAAAAATTTGGAAACTAAAAGCTTTATTTTTGGGGCTGGCTAAAACCACACCCCATTTTTTCTAAAAGTACGCCCCACAAGGCGTCCTTGGGTGTGTACCCCTCTGCACGCCACATTTTTGGTGTGCAGAGGAGTGCACGCCCCAGACAGGACCTGATGGGCTCAGTGACCCACCACTGGTGTTATAATTCAAGTGCTCTTTTGATTCAACCAAAGTCAATTTTCACTTTATCTGAATATTATCAAGCAAAACCTAACCCAGGTTGATCCCGCATTCATAAGCAAGAACTGACCGCACCACTTGTCAGACTTTTCTTCACACGTTTAAATTCAAGTGAAGAAGAGGCTGGTAAGCAAGTTTTTCCTCAAACTCAAAGTTATCAATCAGAACACTCATAAAACATGTTATCTTTCTTTATCCGCATCCCCAGACATTCACCCTTATACGCGTCCTTCGTCCATTCCATTCCAAATCTTACAAATCAAATCTCTGCATCTCTGCAGGTATGAATAAACCCCCAATCTCAAATCTCATTGTCTCATTATCAAAACTATCAAAATCATTGACCTCATTTTCTTTTCTATATTTTTTTTCCTCAATTTCATCTTTTGTGTTTTATTCTCATTTTTGTTAGGTGTGTGTGGCACAAGTTGTCATAGTTGTTTAAGCTCACTAAAATCAAATTCAATCTATAAGGTACATTACGGATTCTACTAAGAAATACAACTGGGTCCTGCACGCCTCAAGCTGAGGCGTACATCCCCTGTGGACGCCTTGCTGTGCTCAAGCCGGGGCCTACACGGCTATGCACACCCCGCCTTGGGAAAATGAGGGCGTGCCCGCCTCAATACAAGGCATGCACAACCAAGGAGACAGGTGGGAGAGGGTACACTCTCCTCTCATCCCTCCAGGACCGATCGGTCTTGGAGGGATGGGGAGAGAGTGTACTCTCTCCTCATCCCTCCAAGACCGACCGGTCCTGGAGGGATGAGGAGAGAGTTCTCTTTGGTCCTGGAGGGATGAGGAGAGAGTTCTCTTTGGTCCTGGAGGGATGAGGAGAGAGTACTCTCCTCTCATCCCTCCAAGACCGACCGGTCCTGGAGGGATGAGGAGAGAGTACTCTCCTCTCATCCCTCCAAGACCGACCGGTCCTGGAGGGATGAGGAGAGAGTACTCTCCTCTCATCCCTCCAAGACCGACCGGTCCTGGAGGGATGAGGAGAGAGTACTCTCCTCTCATCCCTCCAAGACCGACCGGTCCTGGAGGGATGAGGAGAGAGTACTCTCCTCTCATCCCTCCAAGACCGACCGGTCCTGGAGGAATGAGGAGAGAGTACTCTCCTCTCATCCCTCCAAGACCGACCGGTCCTGGAGGAATGAGGAGAGAGTACTCTCCTCTCATCCCTCCAAGACCGACCGGTCCTGGAGGAATGAGGAGAGAGTACTCTCCTCTCATCCCTCCAAGACCGACCGGTCCTGGAGGAATGAGGAGAGAGTACTCTCCTCTCATCCCTCCAAGACCGACCGGTCCTGGAGGAATGAGGAGAGAGTACTCTCCTCTCATCCCTCCAAGACCGACCGGTCCTGGAGGAATGAGGAGAGAGTACTCTCCTCTCATCCCTCCAAGACCGACCGGTCCTGGAGGGATGAGGAGCGATTGCTCTCACGCCCCTTCAGGTGTGCATCATCCCGCATGCCCCACAGCTTGGCGTGTTGCCCCCGTCCACGTCCTCCAAGCCAGACAAGGACAACCCGTGGCATGCATGCCAATGCACACCACGGAACGGGGGCGTGCCAACTTGGGCACGCCCTTCAATCCGGCACCAAGTCGTCCTCCGGGACGTGCATGACCATGCACGTCCCACCCTTGGGGCGTGGAGGGCCGTTACGCCCCATTTGGGGCCTCCATGGTCAATGGACACCTCAAATGGGGTGTGCACGCCAAAGGATGCCTCACCGGAGGCGTGGTTTTAGCCGGCCCCTTATTTTTTTTGTTAATACATCTGGACTATTAGTCTCCAATTGAAAATAAATTAGGCCCTGTTTGGCACCTTTGTAAAAATGGGGAGTTGGAAAAACGACTCCCAGAGATTGGACAACCAAGTCAACGTCCAATCCCACCAAAGGAGGTGGGAGTCGTTCTCCTAAATAGAAAAAAAGAAAAAATAATAAAAATAATAAAAAAACAGGAGTCGGACTCCCAAATCCGCCGTAGACTCGGCCAATTTGGGAGTTGTCCTCACTGACCGGAAGGATTCCCTTCCGGTCAGTGAGCATTTGTACCTCATCGACCAGAAGGATTTCCTTCCGATTGATGAGGTTTTTTTTGTACTCACCAGCCGGAAGGAAATCCTTCTGGCTGATGAGGTCCTTGTACCTCATCGACCGGAAGGAAATCCTTCCGGCTGATGAGGTAAAGAAACCTCATCAATCGGAAGGAAATCCTTCTGGTTGATGAGGTCTTTGTACCTCACCTCATCGATTGGAAGGACTTCCTTCCAATGGATGAGGTGAGGTGCAAGGACCTCATCAGCTGGAAGGAAATCCTTCCGGTTGATGAGTTCTTTGTACCTCATCGACCACAAGGATTTCCTTCCGGCTGATGAGTTACAAATGCTTACTGGCCGGAAAGAAATCTTTCTGGTCAGCGAGGACAACTCCCAAATTGGCCAAGTCTACGGCGGATTTGGGAGTCCGACTCCCGTTTTATTCTTTTTTTTCTTTTTTTCTTTTTAGGAGAATGACTCCCACTTCCTTTGGTGGAATTGGACGAAAAAATCCCAGATTGGATGTCGACTTGGTCGTGGGAGTCGTTAGTCCAATCTCCGGGAGTCATTTTTCCAACTCCCTACAAATTAATATTGACCATTTAATCCAATAAAAGTCACATGGTTGGCGCAAATACAACAAAGCTGGTATAGGAATAAAGAGTGCTACCTGCTTCATCATTTGTGTCATCAAAGTGGGCATGTGAGGCTATCATTAGCATCATAATATTAATATTACACTTGAAACATATATGAAGGGTAATAATGCTATTATGGCACTAGAGACAGTCCAATACATGTTGTCAATAATGGAACAGGAAGCCTTTTTTCATTATATACCAATTTTGTTACATTTGTGGCAGCAGTTTGGTTTTCATTGAATTAAATGTTAAATATTACACCCATTTTTATGATGGTGCCAAATGGGGCCTTACTGTTGATAATGATAGATATAATCACCAGGGATGATTTCATGGCACTGGCATGCAAGTGCCACTGCATGTGTTTTTACCAGAACCCTGCACAATGCATCCTACATGTGATGCTTATGTTCTACATGAAATAATGGTGATGTGGGTAATGATTTGTGGACAACATGTTCTGAAGTGAACCACAAGTATAACTTATATCCAAATGATCATAATTATAATTTTATGATAATTGACTCCACAAAACATGTAGAACTGATGCTGAGCTCAATCCTATATCATCATTTTCTGAATTGGTATGTAGACCAATCATCATGGGTCCATTTGGTAACATCTTACGCAATAACTTCACACAAAGTTTTCCATTCATCATCATATGCAGAAATGTGCTGATCAACAAGTCTATACCAACCATCATGATGATTTTATGGCACTTTCCAGCTGATTTTTCATCTGACTATGTTTTGAAATTCAATGATTGAGATGTATTTATCACAAGGATTCCAATCACCTATTTAGGATATCTGACATAAATTTAGAACTTCAATTCCCTTCAGCAGTTTAAGTTTGAATATGTTTTACATAATCTTATACATCCCCTGGTCTGTAGAGTTTCTGAATTCCTGTTTTTTACCAAAAGAAATTGAATTTTCATTGGAAACAGTCTACCATCCACTTTTTATCCAAGAAATTTGATTTCTTACCCTCTTCATAAGAATGAGCAGGAGACCTGCTAGCAGTTGGCCTCCGGAACACTTCTCTTTTCATTAAATTTTGACTTCAATATTTTGCCAGATCATTTTTGCACAGTCACTGTGCATTGAACATGATTAAGATTTCATTTATTTTGATAGTAAACTGGGGCCACCAGTTGTGCCAGAGTTTCCAGAAAACAACTCCCATTGGTCACCTTTTTCTTTTTTTTTGGTGCTTGGTGGATGCTCGTTGCAAATTCTGTGACATCTGGATGGCATTCTATTGTACGGCCGTACAATAGAGTGGACATTCAGATTTAAAAATTATTTACAGGCCTGTGACAGTTTTGGAAGGCTGTTTGTGGTGTTTTAACCACAAAAAGGTTATAATGGGACACCTTGATCACAAATCCGAGCAATCCTCTGCTGAAAAGGTTGGTCCTAGGAAAGAAATGCACATATGGGGGTATGTTGAGAACAAATTCTTCATATTTCAAAATTCCGATAAATTGTGGGACAAACCACGATGAACTGTGTCATCTCAAAAATGATAGATGGTGAATTCAGTTCTTTGCCAAAACCAAAGTGTATTCAGGTTTTGTTTCCCCAAATAAAATTAAAGAAAAAACAATTTTGTTGACTTTAATCATCAAAAAAAATGTACAGGTTTAAAATAATAATGACAACGTTAGAACCATGATTGTTTTGGTATCATTTCAGCTTTGTATGCTTCATGATTTTGGCTTGAGTTCAACATAACATCAAGTATATATTAAGCAACATAAGCTATGTGATTCCGGGTGACTTGGAACTGACTCTCAGTTGAACACACAGTTTGATTGTGACTATCTTTCAACACACTTCAAAACACCAAGGAGGTATGAGTTGTTCAATGGCACCCGTCGACGGGTGCCATGAAATCATCCCTGGTGAATTAGATGAGAACCTAAAAGTAGATAATTCTTGATCAAAACTGCACTCAATATTACTACTGGGAATGTGAATTCATGAATGCAATCAATTGGGAGTACTCTCAAGCATCAAGTTTGATTCTTTGGAAGTTACAGTTTTTTCATTAAATTTTTATCACTGTGTAATCAATTATTTATTTACTTTATTTGTTCTCTTTTTCAATCCTATTTTTATGAATTCTGTGCAGTACGATCCACATTCATATATGTAAGATTGATTGTAAAAAACATTCACAATCTTGAATTGGCTGAAAATATTGTTTTACCATCCTCCCTGGTGTGTAATCCTATTGATCAAACTGATCTTGTTACGATAATGAGTACATTTATTTTGTTAAAATTATTTTATCATGTTATATAATAGAATAACTGGTATGGTTCAATTCACATTTTTCTATCTGTTTTCTTTTTTCTTGAGTTTCAATGAATGATGTAAATTTGTTTGGTTCACAGAGCCTATTCCTTTGGTTTAATGGAAGGTGGAAGATTATGGTAAGAAAAAATACCTCCATGAACTGGTCTTTTTCCATACTTTTTTTCTGAATTTTATTACTGGCTAATAGCTAAGAACCTTTTTGGCACCGTCATAAAAATGGGTGTAATATTGAACATTTAATTCAATAAATACTAAAATTTTGTCACAAATGTAACAAAATCAATTTGGGATGAAAAAAATCTTCCTTCTTCTTTATTGACAAGATAAGAGTCCATGTATTGGACTGTCTTTAGTGCCGTAATAGCATTATTACCCTTTATGTCTGTTTCCAGTGTAATATTAATAGGGGCCGGCTAAAGGAACACCACCCTTTTGCTAAAAGGATGCCCCAAAAGGCGTGCTTTGGCATGCACACCCCATTTGGGGGTGTGCCCGATTATGGCATCCTCATGGATGCACACCTTCGACAAAGGCGTGCAAGCCCCAGACAAGACCTGAGGGGCTCAGTGACTGGCCACTGGGTCCTGCTTGGTGGATGCACGCCTTGATTTGAGGCGTGCATCCCCCAAGGATGCCTCGGCTAGTCCAAGCCGAGGTGTTCAAGTCCGCCTTTGGTCTTGGAGGGAATGGGAGAGCACTCTCTCCTTCATTCCTTCCAAGCCCGATCAGTCCTGGAAGGAAGGAAGGAGAAATACACTCTCTTTTCCCTTCCCTCCAAGACCAATCTGTCTTGGAGGAAAGGGAGGAGACAGTGCACTCTCCTTCCTTCCTTCCAAGACTGATCAGTCCTGGAAGGAAGGAAGGAGAAGTACGCTCTCTCGTCCCTTCCCTCCAAGACCGATTGGTCTTGGAGGAAAGGGATGAGAGAGTACACTATCTCTCCCTTCCCTCCAAGACGGAGTGGTCCTGGAGGTGGGGAGGAGAGAGTACTCTCTTCTTATCCCTCCAAGACCAATCGGTCTTGGAGGGATAAGGAGAGAGTACTTGCTTCTTATCCCTCCAAGACCAATCAGTCTTGGAGGGATAAGGAAAGAGTGCTCTCTTCTCATCCCTCCAAGACCGATCAGTCTTGGAGGGATAAGGAGAGAGTGCTCTCTCCCACCCCTGTGGATACCTTACAGACTAAATAGACATCTCTGTCCCCACGCTGCGTCGACTGCAGGATGGTGTTTCCTGCGCTCTTGTTTCATCTCATTACAGCTCATTTCATCTGTCTTGGTTTTGTATGTAAACCCACCCAAACGCCTGACCACTCAAGTCAGGGCAGCTGTGCAGCCCCACAGAAACCACATGCAGGGATCTTCTGTGGGACACGTCAACCTTGCATATATAAACCTTCCTCTCCTCCTTCTCCCCCTCTGCCTCTCCAAGGTTCCCAACAAATCACTTCCCCCTCTCCCCCCCCCCCCCCCTGGACGCTATCCACTCATCCTATTACCTTCAGTCACTACACCACTTCCACTGTTATTTGTTGTTACTCTTATTTTTATTACTCTTGCTGCTTCCCTCATCCCTTTGTACTCTTGCTGTTTTCCCTGATCCTTTGTCCTCTTGCCATTTTCCCTAATCATCATCATTACCACCCACCATCACACCATTGTAACCCATCAGCTGTTACCCTTACTCTTTTTACAGAATGTCCTTTCCTTATATTCCTGCTTGTTTATTCCTAGCAGTACACCGTCCCTAAATGATCCAAACAGTACACCCAACTTAAGCAGAGGCTCGGGCTTTAATTATCACCCACCCCACCCTCCCCTCCATGCTTCCGCAGACTTGTCCGTCTTCAACACACAATCCAATCAATTCAGCTACTACCAATCTGCAAACCAATCATCTCCCAGCTTGCTCACCGTAACGTTCAGATTAATAATCACAACTCTCATAACCCCAGTCTTAGCTCCGGCCCAAGTTTGCAAGGCAACTATCAACCTCAAAGTACACCCAGTCATCACTCCCTTGGTTTGCATTCCCTCCCCTTCAGTCATTCTCCGAATGGTAACCAAGACCTCAATTTTTCTACTCCCAGTAACTCGTGAAGCTCTCATAGCTTGCACACTAGCCAGTCTGACCACTCAAATTTGTACTCGCCCCATATGTCCATCCACTCGTCTCTTTTGTCCAATCGTAGATTGAACCAACTATCCACCCAATCATCCAATGTTTTGTCTGAACAATTGTCTAACCCTTTGTCTAATCAATCCACCCACTCATCCTCCTCATTCCGCCTCTCGTCAAGAAGCTCCTACCAATCAGTCCTCCACCAAAAACCATCTCTCTACCACCACATCCACTGGCCCCCTGTCTAACATCATCAAACCAAGGTCGCAAAAGCGGAAAGCTCTGCAGCCAGCTGGCCGGTCACCCCCTGCCCCACGCTCTGTTGAGGACATGATGAAGGAAAACGAAGCTCAGCTTGCCATTCAAGCGTGCAAAAAATTTGAAAAAAGCAATGTCCCAAGCTGACTGTGCTCACTTCACTGAATTCTTCCATAAGCAGCGGAATCTGCTCATCATCGAGGCGATCAAGAGGGGCGTGTCACTCACCATGGTTGAAGCATGGCTGTATGCTCTCATTCACTGCACCAGCTGGTTTTGTTGACTTACGCCTCCTTTTTTTCCACAGGGGCAAGCGAATGGCCATGAAAAAACCAAATTGATGGAATCACTTCATGAAGAACCAGGAAGCACGTGCAATTTTTTGGCAACGTAAGTGTACTCTATCCACCTGCCTCCTTAATTACCCTACCCTAACTCAATCTGTCATTTGCCCCTATCCACTCAACACAGGTCGTAGAGGAGTGAAGATAAAGAAGGCCATGGGGGATGTTTCAACCCTGAGGCAAAGACTCACTCCCAAAGAGCAAGCAGCATACCAGGAAGGCAACCCCGGACGTTGGAGTACTAATTGCCAATCAGGGGATCAAGATACGCCTGACGATGATGGATTCAAAGATGTCGGCTCCGGCGAAGCTGGCATGCACAACACCGTCTCTTTCAAGTGTTTGAGGGAGCAAGTCCAAGTATATATGGACAAATGGTTCAACAAGGTCGGTACCAATCTCTTTGCATTTCGTATTTACCCGCATAGTAACTCATTAACCTCCAATAGGCAGTCCATGTAGCAAAGAGCACCAGTTGTGAAATGGTGCTGTTTATTGTGTCACACCATCTTGCCGCCCACTCCTTTCAGATGGTCAGAGCTACGCATGGTGCTACTCCGTTTGTCAAGGCACCTTGCAGCTATGGTGCCCGATTGAAGTCGTACATCACCGGGTACAAGGTGGCTGAGATTTCCAAGTTTGCCAAGGGAAGACAAGGTTAGTAGTTTTTGTTGTTTCTTGTTAATCTTTCATGTCGCACTTACCATCACACACATTGCCTTTGTAGGTGCTCCCAAATCCTGTCCGGTCTCAGCTATTTCCCGGATGTCTGAGTTGGTTTGTAAGTTGAACGACCCTAATAGCTGGACGCTCGTCACTCACGTCAACATGTTATACACAGCTCAAAAAACGGGCGGAGCCCAGGTTTGATGGCCATGGACAAAAATGGATTACAAGCTGGCAAAGATTACGTACTGTCTCCAGTTGCTTGCTGGGGCCAAGACTCAACCCAATAGGATCAAAAGGCCAAGCCAAAACTTGACTCCTTCTTTCCAGGCCATCATCCACAACGATCTTGATGATAAGTTGATTGACGTGGTATTTGACTCGTCTATCCCCGATGGGCTGACCGAGCATGAGTTCTACGGTACCACTCCTCCCCCTTCAGATTCTTCCGCGTCGAGCCGGTCTTCTCCACGGCCTATCTCCAGCCAGTCATCTAGGGCGAACAGTGCCTTGCCCCTTCCAGCCAAAAACTGTGGTTCTGTTATGTAGTTTTTCTATTTGTTGTCTACTGCTAGGTTTCCTTGAGTATATGTTGTGTTGTCTCCCTCTTAGATCCTTGTTGTATGCCTGCATAAATAGCAATCCACAATCAATCATTCACAGATAGATGTCCACTTGCGAGTCTTGCTGTTTGTCCACCTTAAGTGTTCGTGTTCCAATGCTCCATTCAACACAAACACCCACACAAGCAACAGCCACAATGCCCTTATGAGCCACATAAGATGCTGAAAAGCTTGAGTGAAAGCTAGAGTTGTAGCATCAAGACGGTTGCTATTGTAGCAAATGGAGAGTTGTTGGTCCAATATTTCTTAAATTACTAGGGCAAGAAAGAAATACCATTTTGGTCATACCTAAATGTGTAACTTCACCAAACAGTATGAACTATATGTAATACTGTTTTTTATTATGTTGGAAAAGAGTAAATCCACACTTGGAATCATGTCATTTGATGCAATACTTACTAGTGTTGCAATATGTGTAGAGTACTAGAAATACATGTGCACTAGTGCAACTTGGCAAGAACTGAATCAAATGACATGATTCCAAAGGTGATTTGACTCTTTGCCAACATAAAAAATACTATTCCCACCTTTGGAACCATGTAATTTGATGCAGTACTTACCAAGTTGTACTATGTTGGCAATATTTGCAGAGTACTAAAAATACATGTGCATTAGTGCAACTTGGCAAGAAATGCATCAAATGACATGATTAAAAAGTTGGGGTTACTTTTTACAACATAAAAAACACTTTTACCAGCTTTGGAACCATGTAATTTGATGCAGTACTTGCCAAGTTGTACTATGTTGGCAATATGTGCAGAGTACTAGAAATACATGTGCACTAGTGCAACTTGGCAAGAACTGCATCAAATGACAAGATTAAAAAGGTGAGTTTACTTTTTGCCAACATAAAAACCGCTATTCCCACCTTTGGAACCATGTAATTTGATGCAGTTCTTGCCAAGTTGCACTAGTGCATATGTATATCTAGTACTCTGCACATATTGCCAACATAGTACAACTTGGCAAGTACTGCATCAAATCACATGGTTCCAAAGCTGGGAAAAGTGTTTTTTATGTTGGAAAAAGTAACCCCAACTTTGGAATCATGTCATTTGATGCAGTTCTTGCCAAGTTGCACTAGTGCACATGTATTTCTAGTACTCTGCACATATTGCCAACATAGTACAACTTGGCAAGTATTGCATCAAATTACATGGTTCCAAAGGTGAGAATAGTGTTTTTTATGTTGGAAAAGAGTTAAGTCACCTTTGGAATCATGTCATTTGATGCAGTTCTTGCCAAGTTGTAAGTATTGCATCAAATGACATGGTTCCAAATTGGGAAAGAGTAACCCCACCTTTGGAATCATGTCATTTGATACAGTTCTTGCCAACTTACACCTTTCCACCTGACACTTTTCCACCACCTTTCCCACCACAAAATCATGACCCACCTGGTCTTATTGTAAGATTTATCTCAGTGTCATTTAATGTTGGTGGGCCTGTCTTCCTCAAACTTTATCAGGACTGCTGAAATTCAATCACAAATACATTCTGCAATCACAACTACAACCTCCAAACACAATTACAACCTCCAATCACAAATACAATCCATATTTCTTTTGAACTACTCATCTGGAAATAATAAATTAACGAACTAATACAATCCATTTATCTTTGGAACTACTCATCAGGACATAATCAATCAACTAACCATCACACCTCCCCCCCACTCCATTTTCATGCTTGAGGTCAGCGCGCATTTTCTCCACCAGTATATCTTCAATGTCAGCCAGGTAGTTTTCTTCATTAGTGTCATCATCCTCATCCGGTATGGGAAAAGGAAGGACATCTGGGTCACCCCCTTCAAGCACCAGAACCTGCACAGCAGTCACATCTCCTGGAATTCCCGAAAGAAAGCCATATGCCATGGCGGCTCGTATTTGCTTGATCTGGCGGTTCCACAATTGTACGATGGTGTCATTGTTGTTTTGCGCAGGCGTGTCGTCCACAACATTGAGGATCTCGCAGTTCCAGTCGAGTTGCAGTGTGCATACTTGAATCATGCTCTGGTGGACAATAATTTCTGAGGACACGGTCTTCTTGTCCAGGTGGCTGAGACTGTTGAGATAAGGATGGTGTACAAGCGAACAAAGAACCTTGGGTACATCTGCCACTCTATTGGGGGTAGATGACAATTGAACCAACTGAGAAAGAAGGTTCAAATGGCAAGAGTGATAAGCTGCTGCCCATTGCATCATCTGCCTCACCTCCCACCCAAGTTGTCTGATCTCTTCGGCCAAATGCTGGTAAGATGCCAGATGCCGTATGCCACTCTGTGTGAGGGGGTCAACAGCCCATGGCTCGCTAGCATTGGTAAATAGATCATTGTTACAGAAATTGTCGTCAGCCTGCAACCCAAGCAACTCCAAATAATCGATGGTTGGTGGCGCCTGGAGGTTTGGATTGCTGGCTATGAAGTCCTGCACCCGTTTGTTGTACGTATTAAGCCTTGTGCGTGGTTTCCCAGCTTGTTTACAAAGAGCCTCAAGGACCCTTTGCTGCCCACGGGTGCCTGTTTGGAAACAATGTTAGTACCTTTTTAAAGGAACATGATTCATACTTGACGCTATTGATTGGCTTGCTGGGCACTTACCCCTGTGTGGCTGTTTTTCTTCAACCAGCGCAAGAAAAAAACAACAGAGTTTGGTTTTAGAGTACCAGACCATGTGGAGTTGGTCGTGCTGTACGGCTTTGGACAAAAAGTCAAGTGTGAGGAGCAAGATTTCCCCATGATAATTGGCACACATCTTACCTGACAGATTATCTGCAATCCCTGAAGTTCTGACCCTGGCCCTCTGCACTTGAGTGACTGTGTGCAAAAGCATGACCACTTTTTCAGGGGTCATTGGAACCGCACCCCTGTCCGGAGGACAGTTAACACTCATCTTGTTTGAAAAGTACAATTGGGGTACTTACCATGCCTCCTGAAGGTCTTTTTCCAAGCTCAGTAGCCATACAAGTTCGATGAGGTGTCTCTCGGACGGGTTACTATTCAGATGATAGGTCCTTTCCGCAATCCATTTCTTCTCAAGGAAGCCGTTGGTGTGCTTATTCCGAGTTGCATGGAGCTTTGCGAGAGCTTCCCAAGCAATGCGACCGACTTCTTTTGCATGCTTGAATTTCTGAGACAGCCAGAAAGCTGTTGAAGGTAATTGTTCAGCTAAGCCAACAAAAAATATAGATGAGATGCAAGATGCTCACCAGATGACTTGTTCAGCTGATTGGTGTAGTAATCAGCCAGGATTTGTATTGAAAGGAGCCGGTGAAATTGAGTTGATACTCGGAGGGTAGAAACCAACGCCGATAAGAAGGCCCAAAGCCTTTTCAACCCTTCACCATTGGATAGTCCCCACCAGATATTCAGTTGTGGGTTGTACTTTACCTGGCAGGACCATTCATGCACGTACGCATGAAAAACCGAAGTTCCAAATGTTAGGTCGCTAATGCGGTCGGTTAATAGACCACGCTATTGGTTTGGATTAGCCAAGCCTCTCAAAAATTGAAGTTGGTTAGATACTACTTACCTTGGCTATGTGAGTCTCGAGATGACAGCCTAGATTGTACAAAACTCCAATCTTGTGTTCGCAAAAGGTGGCCAGGACATGCTTGATGATGGAAATGGGGTAATATAGTCTGTGAACTTGCGGGTCAGCCTGGTAGGAGTACGAAGAATACCAAGGGGAATCAGCTTACTTCTCACCGGTCTTGTGAATGTTAATGAATAAAAGAGGAATGTCATGACGACAAGTGCTTTCAAAAATCCCATTGTCATCACACTTCTCCCATGTAGTATCACCCCAAGTGTCGTTAGCAGCTTTGTGCGTGTCAGAGCAGGGCGGCTATGTCAAATGTTATTGTTAGTATGTCTGTATGATCAGGTCGGTCAAAGGCAGTTACTCAACTCACATTGATTCCTGTGGCCTCATGATTGGTTAAATCAATCATAACAGCACCTGAAGCTATTTCTGAGGGAGGAATGAAGTATTTGCTTTTGGGAGGATCGTCTTTGCTGGCATAGGTGTAATGACGCTGCTGGAAGTTTCCATCAAGCACCATGATGATGTCTGGTTTGGCTTCATTGACCTTCACCTCACCTTGGGCACTTGGCTTCCCAGAGTTTGGTTGGAGTGCGATTGAGGCCTTTCGTGTGTATCAATTTTTGTAGCTGGACAATGCAACCATAGAGATCTGCACTGTGGGACAAGGGGAGACGCAGGTTCTGTTTTTTGTAGTGACCTCCTCGAGCATACAAGGGCGACTGGCTCTGACTATCTAGAAATGTTGAAAGCATCTTCACAAAGGAGGAGGGGGATAGAACTGCTGATTGCCAAAATGCACGGTGAAACTGCATTAGGCAAATGGAAAAGGCTGTCTGGGGCTTGTCAGGGGAGCTCGTGAAGTAACCGTAATGAACCAGTCGTACAATGTCTGGTATGCACTTGCAAAATGGGAGCCGGATGGATTGGCGATCTGGATGAGAAAAGTTATAAGTCACTCTTTAATTGTCTATCTTGTCAATGGTTCTGAAGCAGACATACGTACGTGAGATATCAATAAGAGCCATTTTGCGTGCACAACAATTGGCCTTGGGGCAGTTGCAAGTGAAATGTCCTCGTAATTCAAACAGAAAGGGGATGTTAGTCCAGTTGAGGCTGAATTTCTGACAAAGCAAATAGGTGGCCAGAACGGTTTGCTCGAGTTCGGCCCATCGATTACTGATTCTTTCCCGATTTGCTGCATACCACAGGGATCAATGATACGCAGCATAAGCGGCACACAGTAGATCCGCCACATCTTCCTCCACTTCATGATGAGCATAGCTTACAACGTAAGGCTCGTTAGCCCCAAATTGCACATTGGCGAGAGTCTCATTAGGTTGATGTCTGACTTGTCGATCAACAAAGCCGAGTTCTTGGGCATCGGCTATATCTTGACGGTATTGGATTTCCTCAGCACACTCAATCAATGCTTCATGCATCATTCTTCTAGCGGTGCGGCGTCAACGAAATGTTGGCTACCTATGTTAGTCATTGGAAAACATGTTCGGGTTGTTTCAGCGTCTGGACATGACTTGAGTTTTGAATTTCCAGGTGATTTGGTAGGAGGTACGGGTCAAGTTGGGTTGAGTTGGTTTTTTAATTTCCAGGCAGTGATCTGATGGATGTCGGCTTTAGTAGGAGGTACAGGTCGGATTGTATGGAGGTGATGGATATAGACGAGAAGTGAAGGTTAGTGGGGGGAGTTGGTTGGAGGGGTATATGTGGTATCAAGCATCATGGATGATGTTATACTTAAGTAGGCGGGGCGGGAGCAGGTGCTCTGAGACCATTGGTTTCACGTACGCCTGACCCTCACCCTTGCTGCAAGGCTGCACAGACTCCCCAACTTAAGTGGTCGGGCAGTTGGGTGGGTTTACATACAAAACCAAGAGAGATGAAATGAGCTGTAACGAGATGAAACAACATCCTGAAGTCGACACAGTGTGGGGAAGGAGCTGTCTATTTAGTCTGTAAGGTATCCACAGGGGTGGGTGCTCTCTCCTCATCCCTCCAGGACCGATTGTGTTGTAACCCAACCTGTACGTTAAAGAATACCGTCAGGTTACTCAAGACAAATAGGGTTACTGTTTTTGATGTACGTCAAACAGACAACCATATTCATCTATGTCTCGACGTAATCTCTTTTCTCTCTCTCTCATAATTGCTTTTGTATTCCTTACTCTCTTTACATAAACCAACTTGTATATAAGTTAGTTCATGTCCTGTTTGTTTCACTTACTTCTCTTTCCAATTCTATTCCTAATTAGTAATTCAAGTCTCATTCACATACTCATGACTCTTTAGGTTATGAGCCTTCTTGCTTAAAATTACCTTTTTTAGCTTTCTGCGTATTACCTTACCAATCTAAATCTAGTTTTTTCGAGTAGAGAGAGAGTTACAGCCTATCCAAACACAAATTTTTCAATAAATATCTACCCAAGTGTTATATGAGGAGAGAGAGTTTGACTTAGTTTTGATAATATCTACTTGAGCTTTCCACGAGAAGAGAGAGTTTTTTTTTCCCTGCCAATATATACATCTTTCCTATAGTACTTACCCAAGCTTACACGAGAAGAGGGGTTTTTCTGTTTTCCCTCTATATCTTTTTCCTCCTTATAAATACCAGCACATTTTCCTCCTCCAAAATTTTTCCCCATTCCCTATCTCACCAATCTATCTTCACCGTCCATATTTTCCTTTTCTTTTACTAATTTTTCGCCATGGTCCAACCAATTCAACATACTCCCACCCATATCACCAAATCATGTTCCGCTCTTACTCTGGCATCAGTACTCGATGACCAATCTTCCACTGACATCTCCGACCAGACCATGTGCAGTGACCCCTCCAGACATGCACCATCTGATACCAGAGTCCCACCATCTAGCGAGTTGCCACCTCATGATGATCTGGCTGACCAACAACAGATCGATGATACTTGCGGTGCCATGGCTCTCATCAACCATGCGGTTGAATGACTGGCCCCGGAGGGGCTTCTGCGACCCAATGGCAGCAACTTCCAGACGTGGATTTTTGATTTGGAAGAACTGGCTTTTGATGTCCTACACAACAAGACTAACAATTGTCCCCGACTTAAGCAACTGGCCAGGAATATTCTCATTCAGTCCTTCCATCGTTCCTTGAGGCCTGACTTCTACAATTTTTCCTCTAGTTTTGAAATCATGGAGTCCATCAAATCAAGGTTCAACATCCCTTCCCGACAATCCCAGACAGATCAATGGGACTCACTTTCCCAGTTTACCATCGATGAGGACACATGCGCCGCTAGCATAGCATCCTCCATTCGCAATGGAATGGACGACTTGGAAGAACTCGGGGTCAAAATCATGTCCCTCATCCTCCACAGCTGCCTCAAGAACGGTCCCCTCAAGGCAGAATTTGGCCAACGGATCGATGCCCACCTCATTCACAGATCTGAACCCATTAAATTTTACACCATGATTAGTATCCTCCACCAGAAATCCCTTGGCGTCAAATCTGTTCCACCCTCTGCCAACTTTCCCAGCCAAGCTTTTCATACAACTCCACAATTTGAAGAAGTTCCACCCTCTGCCAACTTTCCCAGCCAAGCTTTTCATACGACTCCACAATTTGAAGAAGTTCCACCCTCCCCAGCCAGACAAGACTCAGTCATCAGCCATCCCAATAACATCTATGTCCTAGCATCCCGACCAGCTTACCAGAAGTGTTTTTGCTGCGTTTCCACTGAACACCTGATCAGCCAATGCACGGCACCCCCGGCACTCCCTGTTTCCAACACTCATAAACCTTGGAACCCGCCCAACAATCCCACCCCTGTCAGACAACACAACCTTCCCACTCGTTACGTCCCTCCACCTGCGCGACATGATCATTACCGCCCCCATCCAGACAGACAACAGGCAATGTGACCTAACTATGCCCCTCAGCAACCTTGTGCCAGGTTTGTTGAGCCACTCCTGTTCGACCTACACTTCAACAACCTAGAATTAAATACTGAACCTCTCCCTGATGATCAAGCACAAGAAGCAATTTTTGACACCGGCGCTACACACCATATGACCGGTGATAAGTCAGCGTTGTTTAACTTTAACTTACTGAGTAAACCCATCCCGCTTAAGGTCGCTACTGATGGTACCCCTATTTTTGTCACAGCTCGGGGGAATCTCCATTTTCCTGGTCCCAATTCGACAACAGTGGTACTTACTGATGTTCTACACTGTAGCAAAGCTTCTCTTACCTTGATCTCACCAGCGGCACTACGTTTGGAGGGCTTCCGGATTTCTTACAACTCGTGTGATGATAGCTTCAACATTTTCTCTGGGTCAAGTCCCGTCTCAATGTCTCTGCTCATAAATGGCTTTTTCCTCTTCCCTGTTGAGTTTCCTCTCCTCCTTTGTCCACATCTTATTTCCCCGCTACTGCTCCTACCCCTGTCTCTCCTTTTTCTCCACAATCGTTGTCCTTTTCCCCCATACTTTCTGCTACTGTTAATACTACTGCCAATGACAATGACCATTTCATGTTTACTGTCCCAACTACTTGTGATGAGCCTTGGGAACCAAAATCCCTCACTAAGAATGAACGGTCACTGCTCTTATGGCACCAACGGCTTGGCCATGTAAGTGTTTGTGTAATGTGGTGAATGGTGCCCTTGGTCTTCCAGATTCCTTACCGGCAGGAGACATCCATTTCCCAGCCTGTTGGAAGGCCAAAAGCATTCTCCAGAACACCCTCCTATCAGAACAGTGAACCTTTGCCCGCATGGATGCTTGGAGTGTTGATTTCATTGGCCCTTTTGAAGTTTCTGGGATTTTTAAGGAGCTTTTTATCCTCACTGTCCGTGACCTTGGCACAGGTTTTTGAGTAGTACTACTTTTATTTCTTTCCTGAACTTGAAGGGAATTAAAATAGAATTTTCCATTGCCTACCACCATTACCAAAATGGTTCAATTGAGTGTTTCAACCAGACTCTTCAAGAAATGGGCCATACTCTCCTCCTTCATAGCGGTCTGCCCAAGACATTCTGGGGCCTAGCTTTCTTATGGGCTGCGTTCACACTGAATCGGATACCAAACAAAATCAGCGGTGACCTTTCCCCTTTCGAATCTTTCTATCAACGCAAGCCATGTTTCAACCACTTATGTGTCTTTGGTGAGCTCAGTTACATTCATGTTATGCTGGAAAAACACCGTAAACTGGATAACCAGTCTTTGGTTGGTTGTGTTTTTTTCACTTGCCAGAGAGTAAAGGCTGGTGCCTATGGCTGCCTGATTTCAACCAGTTTTTCAACTTGTCAATTGTACATTTTCCTGGCAATGCTATCCTGCCCAAAGGGAACGGTGATGCCGCTTATGTCCTTTCTAATCAACTCACGCTTGGCAATTTTGTTGATGAAGAAGCATTGATCAATTCCTCCACTTTCACTGGTCCCCATCTGTTGGCCGCTGAGCCGAAAACCTACAAACAAGCAATGGCTTCATCCGACACATCTTCCTGGTCTTTCGCCATCAAAGAGGAACTCAACAACTTACACGATCTTGATGTCTGTACAGTTGAACCCGTCCCAAAGGGTACCTCTGTCAAGCGTGCTCGTTGGGTATTCGCACGGAAAAAGAACGATGATGGGACCACTGCTTATTTTAAGGCGTGGTGAGTTGCAAAAGGCTACTCTCAGTTCACAGGGGATCACTTTACTGAAAATTTCGCACCTACAGCGACATTTGTTTCCATGCGCTTACTCCTCACTCTCGTGGCCAGTCCACTCCTTTGATTTTGTTGCTGCTTATCAATGAAGACCTGTGGGTGACTCCCCCCGAAGGCCTCTCTGTGCCTCCAGGACATGCTTGTCACCTCAAAAAGGCATTATATGGCACTCAACAAGCTTTTCGCTGTTGGTGGCAACATCTGTGAGACACTTTGGGATCTTTCGGTTATTCCGCATGCGCTTATGATTCTAGTGTATATACTCTCAGTAGGGGCGATTCCAAAGACCTAATCTGGATCCATGTTGATGACGGTATAATCACTGCTCCTCCCAAAGACTTACTGAAAGATCTCGAAAGAAAGCTACAACATCACATTAAGATCAAGTGGTCATTGACTCTCTACTCCATTGTAGGTGTTTCCATCACCCGTACTACTTTTCCCTCCATCAACCAAAATTACTAGAACGTATCCTCCATGAAAATTGGGATTCGGTTTCTATTGCAAAAACTCCTCTCCCACCTTCCCCCCTTCCAGAATCTAATCCTGATCCCTCCTCATATATCTCTATCATTGGTGCCCTTAGTTACCTAGCAGTAGGAACACGCCCTGATACTTGTTTTTCGGTGAACTACCTTGCCAGATATTCCAAGAATCCTTTGACACAGCACTGGAAATGTCTTGAACATCTAATTAACTACCTTACGGGCACTAGAACAAAGACACTGGACCTCAATCCCCGCCATTTTTCTATTCCGATCTCCTGCTATGTTGATGCTAATTGGGGAGGTGAATTCCAAAGATCGACTTATGGACTAGTCTTATTCTGTTTTGGTTGTCCCGTAGCCTGGGTTTCTCGATGACTCCTGACAGTGGCTTCATCCACTGCCCATGCCAAATACATGGCAATGAGCATTGCAACCGGCCAGATTAAATGGTTCCAAAATCTTCTTTGTGATATGACTGGTCAGGAATTCCCGGGCAAGCTCTTTTGTGACAATCAGGCCGCTGTGAAAATTGCCACGAATGATTCCTTGAACAAAAGGACATGACACACGGACCGTGACTTCTACATTGTCAATCAAGCACTCCATCAAAATCAGATTTCTTTATCCTGGGTCAGCACTAAAGACCAATACGCGGACATACTTACTAAAAGTCCACCCCCAAACTCCCATCTCCTTCAAGCGAACATTGTACAATCAGGGATTCCGTCAAGTGGGGGGGGTGTTGTAACCCAACCCGTACGTCAAAGACTACCGTCGGGTTACTCAAGACGAATACGGTTACTGTGTTTGATGTACGTCAAACAGACAACCATATTCATCTATGTCTCGACATAATCTCTTCTCTCTCTTTCTCATAATTGCTTTTGTATTCCTTACTCTCTCTACATAAACCAACTTGTATATAAGTTAGTTCATGTCCTGTTTGTTTCACTTACTTCTCTTTACAATTCTAATCCTAATTAGTAATTCAAGTCTCATTCACATACTCATGACTCTTTAGATCGGTCTTGGAGGGAAAGGAGGAAAGAGATGAGAGACTTGTGAGGATACTCTTATTATATTATTTATACTTTCAACTTCAACTGGTTTATGAAACTTCTCCGAGAGGACAAGTTTGCCAAATGTAATATAGATAATAAAAGTTCCTTTTATGAGATTTTTATAATGATTTATATGAATGATTTGCTAAGATAAAAAGTTAATCCAATGAAGAAGAAGGAAAGAAGAGACAAGACTCTCCTCCTTTTATAGGAAATAAAGAACACAACGAAAAACAACGAAAAACAACTGAGTAAAGAATAAATGAAAATGGTTCAACGTCCCAATTTGACATCACTAGAATTGTAACCCACCAGAGAGATTCATTAGCCTATGATGTCATTATTTCTAATGACATCATCAATGGTAAGCCGTCCTAATACGTGTCATGTGCATAATAGGAACAACTTTGTTACAAGAGTGTACTCTCTCGTCCCTTTCCTCCAAGACCGATCGGTCTTGGAGGGAAGGGACGAGAGAGTTTATTTCTCCTTCCTTCCTTCCAGGACCGATCGGTCTTGGAAGGAAGGAAGGAGAGAGTGCACCGTCTCCTCCCTTTCCTCCAAGACCGACTGGTCTTGGAGGGAAGGGAGGAGAGTGTGCTCTCTCCCATTCCCTCCAAGACCAACTGGTCTTGGAGGGATGAGGGGCCTGCATCATCCCCCACGCCCTCGGCTTGTGCTGCTACCCCTGTCCACTTCCTCCAAGGCGGACGTGGACGACCTGTGGCCTGCATCGGCATGCACGCCACGGATTGAGGGTGTGCCAACTTGGGTACGCCCTTTGATCTAGGAGGAAAACATCCTCCAGGGCCACCTGCGGCAACACGGTTCATTGTCTTGGATAGCCCAATCCAAATTGGAAATGGGGGTATCCAAAAGCCGCCGCCTGCACTCATTTATTCTCAAACAAACTCATTTATCTCAGCGCATCTCAGCCTCTCCCAACCCAAATTTCTCGACTTATAAGTTCCAAACCCACACCTCTGTTTGATTCCCACTCTCTACATAATGTAATAACAGCGGCTCCCCTCCTCCCACAACCGACTCAGTCCAGCGACCCTTACATAAGCCCGCCGACCCTTACACAACAGCAACAAACTGATCGGTCCAGAGGGAAGAGAATACATAATCTCTAATCTCTTCCCTCCAGGATCAATCAGCCCCAGAGGGAAGGAATGAAGTACACTAAATTCCCTTCCCTCCAGGACCAACCGGTCCCAGAGGTAAGAGATTTTACATGCTCTGTTCTCTTTTGAGGCCAATTGGTCCCAGAGGGAAGAAAAGAGAGTAAAGTCTCTCCTCTTCCCTTCAGGACCGACCCTTCCCAGAGGAAAGAAAAGATGGTACAATCTCTTCTCTTCCCTCTAGGACCGACCGGAAAGAGAGGACACTCTCTTCCTTGACCTCTGGGACCAACTGGTCCCAGAGGGAAGAGAAGAGAGTACACTATCTTCCCTTCCCTCTAGGACCGACCAGTCCCAGAGGGAAGAGAAGAAAGTACACTCTCTTCCCTTCCCTCTAGGACCAACCGGTCCCAGAGGGAAGAGAAGAGAGTACACTCTCTTCCCTTCCCTCTAGGACCAACCGGTCCCAGAGGGAAGAGAAGAGAGTACACTCTCTTCCCTTCCCTCTAGGACCAACCGGTCCCAGAGGGAAGAGAAGAGAGTACACTCTCTTCCCTTCCCTCTAGGACCAACCGATCCCAGAGGGAAGAGAACAGAGTACACTCTCTTCCCTTCCCTCTAGGACCAACCGGTCCTAGAAGGAAGAGAAGGGAGTACACTCTCTTCCCTTCCCTCTAGGACCAGACGGTCACAGAGGGAAGAGAAGAGAGTGTACTCTCTTCTCTTCCCTCTAGGACCAGACGGTCACAGAGGAAAGAGAAGGGAGTACACTCTCTTCCCTTCCCTCTGGGATCAAACGGTCCCAGATGGAAGAAATGAGAGTACACTCACTTCCCTTCCCTCTGGTCCCAAAGGGAAGAAGTACACTCTCTTCCCTTACCTCTAGGACCGACTGGTCCCAGAACCTGTGGGCACAAGCGTCCTATGTACTATGGCATGGAATAAATGGGCCTTTTTTGACTGGTTACAGGATTTTACTCGCCCAGATTTCTGAGTGTCTGGAATCTCCAAACATTAAATGAAATCCGAGGTACTTTGCCAACCTTGCCTGGGCTCTGGAAGCCTGTTGTGCTGCATGTGCTCATCTAAGCACATATGTAGTTAGATATGACACATACCATAAATCTATACCTATTTTGCATGCTTGAAATCCGTAAGCACCGGAGGATCACACAGATAGTAGGAATCAGCTCAGGCCCAAGCTGGTGGAGCCATCTGCCATACCGGCTCCAGACACAACATGAACAACTACCTAATTCCACTGATTAATCATCCCACCTTATCCCATCCAAGGATCACCATCTCACTCTCCCCAGATTCACCAGTACCACCATCGGTGGTCGGCTTGACAACATACTATATCAATATTGCGGGTGATTATATCACAATATAATTGAGTTTCTCTTTTGGTAAAACATATCACCTGCACACAATACTAACTGTCACATTGAATCACTTCCTTCCTCCTTGTAATCCGCTCCATCCATCAACTTTCCAACTTCTCCAATTATTGGTGAATTAAATATGCCTCAGAAACACCAACTGGGCCTTAAGCTTGTAAGAGTTATTGATGCTGTTTAATTTCTAGCCAAAATGGTTAGAGTAGGAAAACTTGTGATGGCTGTAACTTTGGGTCTGCTTGTTCCAAGGTCACCAAAGTTTTAGGGAACGAAGAAAAATTTACAAACAATATTCACTTAAATTTTTGTACTGACAGTAGCAACCATTGACATTGTTTAGTTTTGGTCCCAAGGCAAGGAGTAGGAAACCTGACATTGGCTGTAACTCATGATGTGCTGTGTGCACAGTCACCAAGTTATCAGGGAAAAGACATGAGTGTACAATTGAGTTTCACTGAAATTTTTGGAGTTGTAGTGGCAGCATTTGAAGAGGGATTGATGTTGTTTGCTTATGGGCCAAAAGGCTTAGAGTAGGAAGATGGCAACCCAAGACCCACTGCCACTATGGAGATGATTCCAACTGTTGTAATAATCTTTTAGATGATTGAACAGATGATTCCCATAGTTAGAATAATTTCAATTGGTGCAGTGGGTTATGAGTTGCAGTAGTGTGCACATAAATTGCATGTCAGGTGAAATATGACCACTACTGCAACTCAGGACCCACTGCAGCTATTGAGATGATTCCAACTGTTGATATTATCTTTTATATGATTGAAAAGATGCTTCCCATATTTTTAATAATGAAAATAGGTTCAGTGGGTCCTAAGTTGTAGTAGTGGTCATATTTCACCTGACATGCAGTTTATGTGCACACTACTGCAACTCAGGACCCAATGCAGCTATTGAGATGATTCCAACTATTTAAATGATCTTTTATACGATTTAAAATATTATTTCCATAGTTGGGATCATCTCAATAGGTGCAGTGGGTCCTGAGTTGCAGTAGTGGTCATATTTCACATAATATGCAACTTATGTGGCCACTACCCCAACTCAGGACCCACTGCACCTATTGACATGATTCCAAGTATGGGAATCATCTTTTTAATCATATAAAAGATCATTTCAACATATGGAATCATCTCAATAGCTGCATTGGGTCCTGTGTTGCAGTAGTGGTCATATTTCACCTGACATGCAATTTATGTGCACACTACTGCAACTCATAACCCACTGCACCAATTGAAATTATTCTAACTATGGGAATCATCTGTTCAATCATCTAAAAGATTATTACAACAGTTGGAATCATCTCCATAGTGGCAGTGGGTCTTGGGTTGCCATCTTCCTACTCTAAGCCTTTTGGCCCATAAGCAAACAACATCAATCCCTCTTCAAATGCTGCCACTACAACTCCAAAAATTTCAGTGAAACTCAATTGTACACTCATGTCTTTTCCCTGATAAATTGGTGACCTTGCACACAGCACATCATGAGTTACAGCCAATGTCAGGTTTCCTACTCCTTGCCTTGGGCCCAAAGCTAAACAATGTCAATGGTTGCTACTGTCAGTACAAAAATTTCAGTGAATATTATTTGTACATTTATCTTCTTCCCTAAAACTTTGGTGAACTTGGGCGAAGCAGACCCCAAGTTACAGCCATCACAGGGAAATTAAACAACATCAATAACTCTTACAAGCGTAAAGCCTGGTCGGCGTTTCTGAGGCATATTTAATTCACCAATAATTGGAGTGGTTGGAAAGTTGATGGATGGAGTGGATTACAAGGAGGAAGGAAGCAATTTGATGTGACAGTTAGTATTGTGTGCAGGTGATATGTTTTACCAAAAAAGAAACTTAATTTTATTGTGATATACTCACCCGCAATATCACCGGTGCGTGATATTGATGTGGTATGTTGTTCAGCCACTGTGGTATGTTGTCCAGCCGACCGCCAATGGTGGTACTGGTGAATCTGGGGAGATTGAGATGGTGATCCTTGGATGGGATAATTAATCGGTGGAATTAGGTAGTTGGTCATGTTGTGTCTGGAGCCGGGATGGCAGCCGGCTCCACCGGCTCGGGCTTGAGCTGATTCCTACAATCCGTGTGATCCGCCGGTGCTTACAGATTTCAGTATGCGAAATGGGTATAGATTTATGGTATGTGACAAATCTAACTAAATATGTGCTTAGATAAGCACATGCAGCACGACAGGCTGCCAGAGCCCGGGCGAGGTTGGCGAAGTACCTCGGATTTCCTAGAATGTTTGGAGATTTCAGACACTCATAAATCTGGGCGAGTAACGTCCTGTAGCCAGTTAAAAAAGGCCTGTTTATCCCATGCTATAGTACATAGGACACTCGTGCCCACAGGTGGTGGGACCGGTCGGTCCTAGAGGTAAGGGAAGAGAGTGTACTCTCTTCTCTTCCCCCTGGGACCGTTCGGTCCTAGAGGGAAGAGAAGAGAGCGTACTACCTTTTCTTTGTTGAAGTTCTATTCATGGGCATTCAAATAGAATCACAATAATCAACTCGATGCATTATCGATCTTCACGGCTTGCTTGAACATCTTAGTGGTCGGACTTTTTAATGATTATTTCATTGTTGTATTTCTCTACGTCATCATTTTCTTTTATTTTGTCATCACTTTTTCTGACTATAAGATGCCCTCTATCTCGGCCACCTATGTCGGTTCTTCTTCATCACTTCAAACTCATTAAACCTGTGATAAAGAGGTTCTGACATAGTAAGCTTCTTCTCTTCTTGTCGACTACTTTTCTTTTAACTAATTTCTCATCTCGATCTCATCTCTCTTAGCTTCTTCCAGGTGTGTCTCTACAGCAGAAGTGTTCCGCGGTGATAAGTGTGTGATAGACTTATCATTATCTTATTTATTATTTCATCAGGTGTTGCATCTCCTGATCTCATTATTCACATTCTTCCCTCTGGGACCGATTGGTCCTAGAGGGAAGAGAAGAGATCGTACCATCTTTTCTTTCCTCTGGGAAGGGTCAGTCTTGAAGGAAAGAGGAGAGACTTTACACTCTTTTCTTCCCTCTGGGACCGATCGGCCTCAGAAGAGAACAGAGCATGTAAAATCTCTTCCCTCTGGGACCAGTCGGTCCTGGAGGGAAGGGAATTTAGTGTACTTCCTTCCTTCCCTCTGGGGCTGATCGGTCCTGGAGGGAAGAGAATAGAGCTTATGTATTCTCTTCCCCCTGGACCGAACTTAACTAAGTCCTCCTCCCCGAGTCCCCCCTGGAGGGGCCTCCGTCACGGAGGGACTTATGTGAATATGAGAACTTAAAGGAGTAAAATTTCAAGTAAGGAAAAATGAAATAACACGACGAAAAAGGAAAAGAAACAAAGAGAAAAGTGTGTACCTTGAAGGCAAAACAACAAAGAAGAGATGAGGAATGAGAATAACAGGAAAAGATAACTGAAGAAATTCAATGTCAATGGTTGTTATTTGTGTTAGAATAAGTCAGGATCTGAGACCTACAATGTTGAAGGACCAGAATTGATTCAGAAGTTTTATTGGCGAGAAGTCGAGAAGAAGGGAAGCACTCTGGTATGTCGGTAAAATGATTTATAGGAAGGGATGTGCTATGAGTCAAAATAAGAAAGATGTCGATCCGAAAGAGATCAATGATTTAGGAAAATAAGTAATCTGAGGAGGGAAAACAGTATAGAAATGAGAATGATACTGTGAGAAGATGAGCTCCGAGTTCCCTGGGAGATGAAGAAGAAGTGCGAGAGAGACGTGAAGATATAGGAAAGGAAAGGGGATTGAGCGGGAAAGGAAGAGTGAGGAAAAGAAGAGGATCGAGCAAAGGCATTATTGACCCAGATGTCGTCATTGATGATTAGGGTTTTTCAGGATGACGATAGTGGTGTTATGTGAATATAGATTGGTCGGATAAACAGGAGAATGAGTATAGAGGGGATTTAGACATCAACAACTTATGCCTAATTCATTCAACCTCGCGTGAAGTCAGAGCAGTTTTGAGACCATTTTTTTTGTTTCCTTTTCTTTTCTCCCTCAAATTTTCTCCTATGAACTTGTTTTTTTTTCTCCTTGATTTGCAAGATGTATGCCTACCTCTCTTTTTTTTCTTTTCTTTTTGACTATGAGGAACGCGTGTAAGGCCCATATCCGGTATTTTTTCCTCCTGATCCGAGGAGTGAGTCAAATCCGAGCCTAACAAAGCCTCTCTGTCTCACAGTGAGGCTTACACCCAAGGCCTCCAACTTGGCTTGAGTCCCGGGCTGGATGAACCCATAATTTCATGTATTTATTACTCAACCCCTATTTAATTGCCCAATATTCACCACACCACAGTGTAAGTTAGCTGCTCTTATAGAGGTTGATCTGCCGCATCCAAACATGTAATCATTGTATCAAGATTCCACCAGGGTTTCCCTGGCGAATTAGACCAAGTCTTGAATTTTGGTGTATGGGGATGTGGAGGTATGTAATGCCAATATCCCATGCAAAATTATCCATCTCACGCTTTTCTTTTTTTTCAGTTGACCGTTATAACAAGCCTTACTCATGTACTTAGGTCAACGTGTTATATGAGTGCAACTTATTTGATTATGTTCAAATCTCATCACTGTGATCATTTGATTGTGAAATGATAAGGGGAATGAAGTTGAGAAGAAAACATCTGCCAAACAACTCGTATCATTTTCCGATTCAAAAAAAAAGGAAATCACCATTCTGCCAAGATGCTTCGCCATCTTCCAACTCCTGCACTCAAAATCGGTCGCAATCGACCAAATCCAAATAGTCGTGTTCAACTACTTAAGAAAATTTCCGATAAGTCGGATGAAGGCCTGAAGACGGCCATTGCTACATCGTCTCAGCAGCATTATAAGCAGCCCGCGAAGCCTTTTCAAGTTGAGACTGTTTGCCACCTGGCTGGTGGTCTGAATGTGTTTGTACTGGCGGGTACTGGGTACGGAAAATTAAGAATACCCGAGATGTATTACCGACTTCTCCCTAAAAAAGCTCGCACTGTTGTCGTCGTACTGAATCCACTGGATGCTTTAGGTGACAATCAAGTGTCAGAGAAGATGAAAGCGGGTTTCACAGCAATCAATCTGACCAAGCTCACCTTCAACCCAACCGAGGCTAACAATGTTGTCCAGGGGAGCTATAATTTTGTCTACCTAAGTCCAGAAATCTTTCTGAACAGTAATCTGTGGGACCAAGTTTACTTCAGTGCCGCCTTTCAAGATTGTCTTGTGTTGGTTGTCATGGACTAGGCACACATAATCTACCAGTGGGGTATAGTGGCCAGCAAGCCGGGAAAAAAAAAGGTTCAGCCCTTGGTCTCCACGAAGATCGGGGAATTTTTAGACCTTCGTATGGCAACCTAGGAGGAAGATTACTTCATCGAAACCACAAGCCAATATTACTCATGTCAGCCAGTAGCACTTCAGGCTATACAGAGGAGTCTAAAGTTTGAGGACCACAATCTGTGTATGGTCAGAGGCAAACTTACCCGACCTGAAATCCACATCATTCGTGTGGACATGTGCAGTTTGATGGGCTCGTGTGCCGACTTAGTTGATATTTTCGCTCCGAGATCGCTTTGCCCCAATTAGAAAATCATACCCATGTTAATCTATAGCGGTACTCGTAATCGGACGCTACAAGTAATGAAGATGCTGGATGTTGCTCGTGATACCCGTGGAGCCTGTTATCAGCTGAATTCATCTTTTGTTTGCCGGTTCCATTCATGTACAGGAGAGAAAGACAAAGAACTCATCGTTGAAGACTTTTCGAATCAAAAATCCCGGTGATATCGTGCACGATGGCACTTGGGATGGGACAGAACTGGTCCCGGGTACGCTGCGTGGAGATCCCTCAGCTTTATGTCAGATGATCGGTAGGTGTGGCAGAGATGGTCGAGATGGTCTGGCAATAGTCTTTGTGGAGAAGTCAAGACGAGGTGGAAAAAATCAGTTGAGTCAGTTTAAAGAGGGCAAGTTACAATCAGACGATGACCGCATGGATGCTTTGGCACTCACACTGGTGTGCCTGCGGGTTGCGTTGGCTATTGACAATAAGTTAGTTTGAAAATTGGCTTGGCTGGAAAATCTCATACTTAGTTTCCGATTGTGTTCCATCAGGCTTGGATACATACCAATCAGTTTTGACGACCCTTCTTATGTCAAAGAAAAGCAAAGGGAGATAACTCAGAAGTTTGAACCATGTAAATGTTCGAATTGCTTGCCCGATAAGGGGGCGGGATTGATGCGGAACATCAAGAAAATGAATGTTGACAACTTTGAAGAGATTATCAATTGCGAGTGGGACTTGAACAACGAGACATTTGGCTCAAAACGGCGCAGGCAGACAAAGACAACAGGAATAAAGTCGGGAAATAAGAAGAAGCTCGGTTATCCACTGCGGGAATTGCTTGGAAGCGAAATGAAGAGCAAATTTTCGGCCCTGTTTAGTAAATTTTACTCAAAACGAGCAATTTTCTGTGCAGATGATCTATTTGGTGAGGCGCAGGTGGTGAAGATTGTGGATAATCTGGATGCGGTGAATATATTACCGGCGTTGAGGAAGGCAATTGGCAGTGAGGCTTTGCCTGGTCAGCTCGAGGTCCTCCAGAGGGTTATCGAAGATTTTCGTTGGGGACTTGGCACTCCATACAAAATTGATGAGAGAGATTAAAGAGAAGAAGTTGGAGTTGCAAAGACGAAGCGGAAGCCAAAGCCAAACAAGAGGGCACACTTATAGGTTGAAGTGAATAAAAAAATTGTAATGTTTTGTTGAGGAGTCAGGCAGGCAAGGTTGATCAATCAATGGTTCACATATCGGAGGAAGTTGATTCATCATTGTTGTTTTCGTCGGAGTTTTCCTCTAGATCACTTGCTTTTTTTTCTACATAGACAGGAAGATTAGATTTCATTTGCTTGAATTGTGATTTTTTTTTGCTTATCTCTTCCTGTAAGCAGTGGATTCCCTTCAGGTATGTATCCGCTATCCAAGTGGAAGAAGTGCAGGATTTGTTTGTTGTGTTGATATCGAGGATGTTTGAGGTCGTCGCCATTTGAGTGAACCTCTGAAGGGCAGATAGGTTGATAGGTGCCTTGTGCGACTGTTGGACATATTTTGCCCCGCTGTCCATGCGTAGTGATTCAAACATGGATCACAGCTGAATGAGGATTGATATCAAGAGTTCAGCAATTGATTCTAAATCAGTAAAAAACCTCCTACTTACCAATGTAATGTTGGGTGAGAATAGGTTTTTAAATCGATTGACCTGTGTACCAATGCCAGTTCGGGTGTAGAAATACTTGAGCCAATAATTATTGGTTTCAAGAAGGAAATCCTTTCCCACAAAATGATTGGGTCGGCCGCTTGAAGATACCAACAGGCTGTGCCATATGAACTTTCCCAAAGACGGAGGTAGGATCTTAGTAATCAATAAAACTAGCCGGGGTAGGTAGGCCGAGTAGTGGGTGAGACCTGGCAGTGACTGGGTGATGAAAGACCACATCTTCCACACATTGATCAATCGTACAACATCACCAGCTTTCATAGCCCAATTGGCCTCAATGACAGTCGAGAAATCCTGTAACCGTACTAGCAAATTGCTCAGATTTGGTGAGCTCCTCTCCTGTGCTTCACGGCGTGCGTCAGGCGAAGCAAATGCTTCATAGCATTGATTGATTATGTGGTTTCATTCAGCCACTGGGAGCTCTAAGAGCTCATCAGTGATTGGATCATTCTCGATTCCCATGGTGACCCTTCAAAAGTAGTACATTGTGGTTAGCATGGATAAGTGTAGATGAAAAAAAGAGTATTGTTTTACCTTAGACAATGAAATAAAGTCGCTTCTTGCACTTGCTCAATGTGCTGTATCATTTTTGTGAAATCTTTTATTTGAATAACCTTATCTGGATGTATGCCCAATGCTTCGAAATACCTCCAAACACCTAAGTTATCCATCTTTTTGGGTCGCCAAAATGGTGCGAGAGGATTGTATGTGAAATGTTCCAAAGCGTGTGTGAAGCGCCAAGGACAAAGAAGATGTTGTTGAGGTGGTATTCAGGGTGTTCAATAGGTATGCGGAGAGACCGTAGGGCATGGAAAATCTGAGCAGTACCTAAGTCACCGTCTATTATTTGAAGTTGGCCGAAGATCTGATTGTTTTTGAAGGGCCTCCATTACCTGATCGATACCTTCAGCAGAGTTGTCGGACTCATCCATGAGTTTGAGCATTTGGATGTTTGGCCAATCATGGCTGAGGCACTCGATTGGAAGCGGGTCTAGGGGTACAGCTGATTTCCGATCCTTTGGTTTTGAAATGTAATTGAACATTACACGAGTGATCTGACTCTTGAATCCTTGTTCGTAATCATCTTTGGGCTTGTCAGTCGGAAGAAACATGTGGATGTTGATATCGAATTGTTGGAAATTGCGGAGTGCTTCATGAAACGCATTGAGTCCAAGCTCAGATGGGTTCAAGGAGTCGGTTAAGATTTTGCTGGGGATGTGGACATACCCCCGAAACATATGATTTTGACGGCCGACCATCATCATTTGAACTCTTTCCTCCATGTCGAGGTTATTGATACAGAGAATTGGTGCCATTGGATTCGAAACAGCCATTGATTGCCCAACAGCATCCTTGGCATGCCGAGTCAATGAGCGCAGAGCTTGTAGTGCAGTTTTCCGACTTGATGATAGGCCAAGGTAATGCAAATATTCGTTCACAGTTTCGGATACCCCACAGGCATGGAATCCGATTGCATTGGTCAGTTGAAGACCATTATGTCGTCGATTTCTAGAAAAACAGATCATAGAGCATATGGTGGTGGCGATCTACTACCACATTTAAATCAATTCTAACATCTTAGTTGCCGGTGACACAAGAAAGCTTACTCTTTTGAAGCGAGAGTCTTGCACCCATTCATCTGAGTTGTTTTTCATGTGTATGAATCCATCAGTGTCGCAAACGTCATCATCAAGGAAGTTATTGGGCTGGTTTTCATCTAGACCATCATTCCAGGTGTTATCGTCGGGGTTGGAGATGTTTTCGTGGTTCGGGCTTGACATTAATCCAAGAATCAAGTTGTAAAGGAATGGAGTGTCATGATTCACGAGGCGATTGTCCCGTACATTGATCGATGAGCGACTGAAAAAATCCGGTTTGACTGAGGAAGAACTCTGAAATGAGCCCAATGGATACACTCCTCTGGGTGGTGATTGTGATCGGAGGATCCTCATTGCCTACATTTCATGAAATGAAGAAACTATCATCAATTCCACTCAAACAAAAAAGTGATAGTGAGAAAGAAGAATAATAATAAAACCTCACTTGCGACTGAACAACATCAGCCCATTTCTTTTCGCCCTCTGTGGATTTGTAGAATTTGTCTGCGATGATCTGAACCAAATCTAATGTTGATGTCCAGCCGTAAGGAGTAGCCCATGTGCGTCGGCGAAAACTCAGATCCTTTGTTAGAAATCCTACGATGAACTCCTTGGGGTTCATGTTGAGGGCTTGGAGCTGTTTGCAGATCGAAACAATTTTCTCCTCATTGGTCAGTGGAACACTTTCTGGCTCTTCTGTTGTTAATATGGCGGTTGAATCTTTGTTTGTTGTTACAAAAGGCTGCTTGTGGGGTGAGGTTGAATCAGGTGTGTTGGTAGGCATAGTGAAAGATGATGATGCGAGCAAAAAGATTCAAAAGCACGATGACAGTTTAAGGGAACAATTGGTGGACTTAATCTTTCAACAAGACTTGTGTTGAAGGGTCATATCACCCGTCACTATTATTTAATAGTCAAGATGTGTATTCAATAAAATATGTATTTCCAAATGTTATGTGACAGATGATGGATTAATAAAATCTATGTACTTTGTTAAGGCCATACCTGCTGATGGAGGCTTCCTGTTACAACTCTTAATCATGAGGATTGAGGGATCAAGACAGATGATGAAGGATACAATAATAAAGAAGATATGTTGAGGAATGGCTAGTCAAAAAGGCGCGCAGTTTGGAGATTGGTAACATCGTGTAATGGCAGTCCAAAGATTGCTTCCTGAAAAAAATGATGATATGCCTCTCAGGACTCACGGCAGACAGGGGACTTTAGGCACAAGTCCCTCCCTGAGGTCAGCGGGCCCTTCGCCCCCCCCCGGGCAAAGAAGGGATGGGACTGGGTTTAAGTTCGAGTCAAATCCATGACTTCCCTCTGAGAGACATGTTCCGACCTCGATTGCATCCATCCGAATGAAGAATCGAGAAAAAAAACTTGACAAGCTGTCAAACTTGTTGCTCAAGGGTGACAGTATGGGTTTCGGCGTGCAAAAAAAATAAAAAATAAAAGGTTTTCACAATTTTTGGAAAATTATTTGAAAGGGAAGGAAGGGAGAAAATTTTTTGAAGTGGTGATGGATTGAAGGAAAAATCATGAAATTTCACAGAAAAATATTTTTGTGTTGATTGCTTTTGAGATGAAAGAGGTATAAGAAAAATGAGGAGGCCATGAGCCAAAGGGTGCTCTGACCTCAGGCCATAATTCATGTATTAGGCGTAAGTCCCTCCTGCGGAGGGCGCCTGCCGGCGCGCGAGGGAGGGACTAGTTAAGTTCGCCTCTGGACCGATCGGTTCATTGCTGTTGTGTAAGGGGGGTAAGGGTCGCTTGACTGAGTCGGTTGTGGGAGGAGGGGGAGCCGCTGTTATTCCATTATGTAGAGAGTGGGAAATCGAACGGAGGTGTGGGTTAGGAACTTGTAAGTCGAGAAATTTGGGTTGGGAGAGGCTGAGATGCACTGAGATAAATGAGTTTGTTTGAGAATAAATGAGTGCGGGCGGCGGCTTTTGGATACACCCATTTCCAATTTGGAGTGGGCTATCCAATACATTGAACCGCGTCGCCGCGGGTGTCCGGGGCGTGCATGGTTGTGCACGCCCCACTCATGGGGCATGCCCAGCCTTGCACGTCCCATTGGGGACGTGGAAGGCCGGTATACCCCATTTAGGGCCTCCATGCCCAATGGACGCCCCGAATGTGGGGTGCATTGGTAAGGACGCCTCACCCGAGGCGTCCATTTAGCAAATATGGGGTGTGCATTTAGCCGGCCCCTATTAATATTGTGATGCTAATGACAGCCTCACTTGCCCATTCTGATGTCACAAATGATGAAGCAGGTAGCACTCATTATTTCTTTACCCATTTTGTTGTATTTTTGCCAACAGTTTGGCCTTCATTGAATTAAATGCTCAATATTACACCCATTTTTATGATGGTGCCAAACAGGGCCTAAAGTAACATCAACACCTACCACACAGATATTTTGGTCACCTCTGCCCACGCTCAAGAAATCCAGAGAAATCTAAACATTGAATTTTTATCACACCTTGCAGTTACCACCTCAGGTATCAAAAATAATGATAATTAGATATAAGATTTTGCATGGCCCATCATACACCCAATTGAAGACAAGGAAAGAAGCACAAAAGGAGAAAAAAGTTGGTCAGGCAAATCACGCACGGACACCTACACAAACTGTGTTTTCTTGAGTTTATTTCATTGATGTATAGAAAAGAAAGTAGAAGACAAGAGAGGAGTGTGGTCATTCGAGGAAATCAGAACGTGATAACAGGAGGTGGATTTGTGTAAAGGAAGAAAGAAAAAGGTGAATGATCAACTGGGCCGAATAACCAAAAAAGAAAACAGCTGGGAGGAGAAGGGCCTGGGAATTGGGGCGCAGTAATGATACATTCTCTGAGGTCAAGGCACAACGACGAGCGAGGATGGAGGATGGTTTCGGACGAGGCGCCTTTGGTCCTAGAAGTGATCAAAGAGAGAGGGAGAGAGAGAGGTTGGTGTTTCAACAGCATCCGCTGGATTGCTGTTGCTGGACATTCTGCCCGGCGCCAACCTTGAGGGTCGCCTTGTTCGAGCCCGTGTTGACAGTGGTCGAGCCCGTGCTGATGAAGAGAAGTAACGTCGTACAATCAGGAAGGTGAATTGATATCTCATCAAGGAGCAATAGAGATCTAGAGGAGCGCATGCTTACCGATCCTTGATCTGCTTCGCCATCGTCAAGAAAGCCTGCTCAACGTTTGTTGCACTCTTGGCAGAGGTCTCGAGGAAAGGCTGTAGTAATCAAATAAATCGTTTTAGCGTGTGATTCACAATGAAAAAAAAAAAAAAAACAAGATCGGAAGGATCAAGTGAATAGAGAATGGTGAATGGGAAGATGACAGACAATGGTCAGTTGGTCTGCAAAGTCCTTGGCGACGGTATACTCGACTACTTTCTTCTGAGTCAAGTCACTCTTGTTGCCAACAAGGAGTTTGTTGACGCCTTCGCAGGCGTACCGGTCGATCTCATGAAGCCATTGCTTGACGTTCGTGAACGTGTCCTGGTCGGTAACGTCGTAGACGACAATAATTCCATGCGCACCTCGGTAGTAAGACGAGGTGATTGTCCGGAATCGTTCTTGACCTGCCGTATCCCACTGTCGGTAGGATAATTTCATTAATCATGGAAACAAGAAAATGTTTGGCTTGCGGGATAAGTGATGCCTACGATCTGTAATTTGACCGTCTTGCCTTCCAATTCGATCGTTCGGATTTTGAAGTCTACGCCTGATATGGTGAGAAGTGAGATGAGACGGGATGGTCAGAGTAAAGTTTATGATCAAAATGTATGGGGGATGATAGTACCAATGGTAGAGATGTAGCTGTCGGTGTAGGTGTCATCTACAGAAGAGAGGAAGGAAAAGGAGAATGAGTGAGCATAGATGGATGTATGAGAGCCAAGTTGAGACGGACCAGCGAATCTTAGGAGTAAACAGGATTTGCCAACTCCGGAATCGCCAATGAGTAGAAGTTCTGTTTGAAAAGCGTTGGAAGGTTAGTTAGAGATCCCAGAGATGAGTCTGGAGAGAAAAGGACTCAACTGAACTGGATATTTTGAAATCGATTTGGAGATAGGAGAATGAGAATCAGCCAGATGAGTAGTGCTGGATTGTGAGGAAAGAACTGACCAGATAGTCATCTGAAACGAAGCGGTGTTGTGAACGAGACAGTCAGAGTCAGTATTAGTTGTTTAAGGGAGAGCGGTGGTTGAGGAGACTGACAGTCTGGGGTCATCTTGCTAATGTGTTGATGGTTGTTGTTTGGTCTTTATGGAATGGCGCAGATGACTCGAAGCTGGGGATGCCTGCGCTGGAGAACCCACGGGGGGAGGATCTATGCGGGTAGAGCCTCGGGGGAGCTGCTCACCTCAAATATCACCCCGACAAGCGTATCACTCGACACATCCATCTCTCCTTTTCTTCCGTTCTTCGACCAGCCGGATGAATTTACCCACATACTCTCTTGCCGATTCACCTCACTCGACCATCCTCAACGTCTGTCTGGGCGTACCCCCATCAACCAGACCAGTAGTCTATCGAGAACCCACACCAGCGTCATCTTCATCAAAGATCAAGAACAAACCAGATCTCAAAGGGAAAGCTCCTCGACGAAATCAAACCGATTCCGAGGAACAAGAAGAAGAAGAGGATGAGGAAGAGGAACAGTGGCAGGACGCAGAGTACCGTCGATCAACCTCCAACAAACAGATTCCAGCGTCTAACAATCATCCTCACAAAGCTCCTGGCAAAACCGATGAGGAGGAGGACGACGAGAACCATCCACTGATCAAGCACACTGGCTGGGACGAGAGCTTTGCGACTGCCAACGCCGAGGGATGGGCTATTTACCGGAATTACCCTCTGAGAGTTCTCCACAAACACCGTCCGTAATCCCTCTTGCAAAAGATTTTTCCTGAGAATTTGTCTATTCAATACTAAGAAGAACCAAATACCAGTCATTCCCAACAGCTCATTGCGTATCGTCATGCCGCTTCATCGGACCAACATCCTGTATCTGGTCGGTGGCCCACCAAGTCCCTTGTATTCGCCCAACAAGGTAGTCATCTACGATTGTTCGGAATCCAAGGCAGTTTTTTCGATCGAGCTGAGCTCACCGGTACTCGGATTAGCTGGGCGGAGGGATAAGCTGGTGGTAGTACTGCTCGAGCGGGTGGTGGTCTTTGCGGTGAGTGGGGAGGGAGTGCGGGAGGAGGGCCAGTGGGAGACGTGTTCGAATCCTAAGGGACTCGTCTCTCTCGGCTCGGCCCGTGGGAGCAGTCTGCTGGTCTTTCCCGGCCGCCAACCCGGCAAGGTTCAGGTGGTCCATCTGCCCGTCTTCCAGCCCGATCAGCCCGTCTCGCTCCCCGCTGACCAATCCCGTCGTCAGCCGCCCTACCCGTCCACTGCCATCCTCGTCGCTCACACCACACCTCTGGCCAGTCTGGCCATCACACCCTGTGGAAAGCTGATTGCTACCGCTTCCGTCACCGGTACCCTCATCAGGATCTGGAGCGCAAAAACTAGCGCACTCGTTCGCGAACTCCGTCGTGGTACCGATGGCGCTGAGATCTGGGGATTGCGTTTCAGGCCGGACGGGCTCGCGATCTGTGCCACCAGCGACAAGGGAACTATCCATGTCTGGAGTCTTGCCGAGAAGGCCAAGGCCAAAGAGCCAAACGAGGACGGGTATATTCATCCCGAAACAATACATCAGTCACACGAGAACCTTTTTTGGCTTACGGGCTTCTTTTTGCCATGTTCTTTCTTTTTTTTTCCTAGGAAAACCGGTAGACCATTGGCGCTCTTGAAGCCTTATCTGCCGAAATATTTTCACTCGACATGGTCTGATGCATTTTTCCGTCTGCCCCCGCCGGGCGGAAAGATCAGTCGGTCCAGCGGGGGAATTCCGGGTCTATTTGGCGGGGGTTATCCGACAGGACAGACGGGCGAGACTGGTGGAGGGCGTGAGACGACAGAGGGAGCGAGCCGACCCACGACGGTCGAGGACGATGTGAGTCTCGTCAGCTGGATCCTTGCCCAACCTCCCGGGCCCGACGGGCCAGTCGAACCTCAAATCGTAGCCATCACTCGCTCCGGCGCCTGGTTCAGACTTCGAATCCCTCCTCAAATCTCTAACCCTTCCATCCTTCAACCCACTCCCGCCACTACCAACGATCGTAGCGTCCAGCTCGAGTGCGTCGAATACCGGCGTTTTGATGAGGATGAGGACTGGAGCGACGACGAGGACTAACTTGCAGAATTTCCATCGTGACTTGCTTTATTTTACCCTTATCCTTATTGTTGTACTCATTTCCCCCTCACTTTTTTTTATGTGGTTTGGGGGCTTGACTAGTGATTTTGCTCTCTTCAGATTTACACACTCACCAACCTGCATGTTTTTCTACTCTCATCTCATCCTCTATGATTGTTTGTGTTTTTATGGAGAAAGGTTGAGGGGTAGAGTTTTGGGTCTTAAGATGAGGACAATGAATGTATATGTACTTTTATGTGTAACTCTTTACTCGAAATTGTCAATGTAAATATTTACTTTCCTTTTCCATATTGCTTTTTTTTGCCTCTTTGTTTTTCTTGAAAGGAGGTGGCTACATATCAGCCAAATGGAAGACTTCCCTTTGCCATCTGCAGCCCCTGCAGATCTTAATTTAACAGTGGAAAAGCTAAATTTTTAACTTTTCAACTGCAAATGGAGGACTTCCCGTGGCTATCTGCAGGGGCTGCAGATCTTAATCTACAAGTCAAAAAGCAAAAATTCTAGCATTTTGACTGCAAATAAACTCTGGCTCTGCAGGGGGGCTGTAGATCGAAGGGAAGTCCTCCAATAAGCTCTGGCATCTGGCTCTACAGGGGGGCTGTAGATCAAAGGGAAGTCATCCAATCTTACATATTTTTTTTTTTCTTGTGGTTAGATTTGAGTCTTAGTTGTCAAATACAAAAACCTTGGGACAAGATGGAGTGCCATTGACCCGAATTAACCAAGTCATGTCCTGGGCGCGAAGCGCCCCCCCTCCTGCAGAGGGGACATGTGAATTCACCAGGTTTTTTGGCCTGACAGGTTTTCAAAAATGGCATGTTTTGGGGTATGATTTCTTTTCCTCCAAGCAACCAATTTTGATGTCGGAGCATCCACTAGATTACCCATAGTCTCTGCTATATTTCTGTTTTTTTTTTGTATTTCTAAGAAAGATTAATATGTCATGTTTTCAAGTCAAGGAGGCAATGTGTGGATTAGCAGTGATAGGAGACCAGCAAAACCTTGTTTTTTGAGGATTTATGGAAGAGATTATGGATGATCACCAGATTTGGTGAGGATGAAGACATGATATAGGCCTTTCATTCCCCGTTTTCTATTTCCAAAAAAATTGAGTATTGTAAGAGTTATTTGAGACATGGCAATTTCCCTGCCAAATCTGAAAAACCTGTCATGACAAGAAAACAGGTAATTCATGAGTCCCCTCCTACGGAGGGGAGTTGTTAAGTTCAGCCATTTACAGGTCTGGTGTTTTAAATGTTAGAATGTACCAAGTATTGCATAACATTAGATTAAAAAAAAGAGATTGAAGCCACCAAAGATAAAGAAGAAGAAAATGATGAAAAAGGAGCATAAAAATCAAAAAATGAAAAATGATAAGAATGAAGATGAAGATAATTCTTAAGAAAATGAAGGTAACTTGGAAGAAACAGTGGTAGAACTACAATTGACTGGCTGTGACAGGGTTGAATAAAGGGGATGAGAAAAATGTTCTTGAGATAATTACTGTGAGAAGGATAATACATAAATTTCCTAGGAGTGGCTCAAAGGATGGTTGAGCTTGGGAAGATGAGTGAGAAGAAACAATTATTTTTGTTCAATTTAGTGGACAGGGCTCAATAAAATTAATCAGGAACATGTTCTCAAGATAAGGACTGTGAGAAGGATATTAAATCTCACAGGGGTGGCTCAAAGGATGGTAAGTAAAAGGAGTGAGAAGAACCAATGGTTTTGATTCAATGTAGTCTTTGAGGCACTATATAGACTATATACAACAGCTTGACTTGTGGTTGATGATTATAATGAATAAAAAGGGAAAAGAAGCAATGACACTAAATTTAGTATGCAAGAAGAAATGCCTATAGATAAGAGTGGAAACAATATACTACTACAAGTGTTCAAGGAGTAATACAGTACAAGGTGTGTCCAGGATATTAAAATCAGACTACCCAGCAGATAAATACAACATCAAAACAGGCACTAATTAAATGAGAAAAATAAGGGAGGTTTTTGGGAATGAACAGAAAAGGAAAAATGAACAGATTTCAAAAAAAATCCAGCTCCACCACCCAGAAGATAAGAGGCTTGTCAAATGATGAGTCTTTGTCAAATAATTAGCACAGAAAAATGGCTATAAATTGTGATGAAAATATCTTTCCCTGGAAAAATTAGTCACTTTGAATGTGGTAGGTAAGTTTCCCTTTTTTCACAACTTCAATCAATCACTTTTCTTTTTTTACTTGTGTTCTGATTATTTATTTTTTCTGTCTGTTGAATTCTCTGGCAAGTTTTCTCATTTGATATTTTTCTCTCTTCCTCTCACAAATATTTTGGATGTTTACTGATTTTTCTTTGTTCATTTTTTTTCTATTAATCCAGAGGAGGAAACCCTGCAAAAAATTGATGTAAAGGTAACACTAAAACTGTTCCAAATTTTCCCCACTTGATAAATTATCTGTCTGCTGGGTTTTCTGACTTTCAGAAGAAGCTCAATCACCTTTCCAACTCCAAGCCACAATCAACCTTCAGCTCACATGTCCAATCAAAAACTCTCAAAAACTCTCTTTGAATACATGAAGAATCTTGGTAAAGCTAGAATGAAACCTGTGGCAATCCTCAAAGCCCTAAATAAACCTCACTGTAAAACAAAAAACACTTGAAACCATCACTACAATTTAATCTTCACGGAGGAAAGCACAACAAAAACTGCAAATGGTTTGAGCCCAATTTTTTCATCTGAACAAAACTCTAGCTAGCTCCAAATTCGCCACAACAACAAAAGTTGACAACCAAGGACAGCTCAAGGGGTTGTTATTTAATTTTTAGGGGCTGACTGGATGGAAGCCCTGGTTTTGCTAAAAGTACACCTTGAAGGCTGGGGTGTCTTGAAAGATGAATGTCTTATTTGGGGCATCCAACAGGCAAGGAAACCCCCAATGGGCCTTTACGGCCTTGCACATACTTCATGAGAAATACATGGATGTTTCTGCCCCATCCATGTGGCATGCAGGTAAATGCACCCAGAGGAACTTTGGGACCCATATAAAAAAGGCATGCCCTTGGTCTGTGGTGTACATGCTGATGCACACCACACGTCACCCACATCTGGCTTAGAAGAAGTGGACGGGGGTATGTAGCAGGCCAGGCAAAGGGGCATGCATGTTGATTCAGGCCCCTCATCCCTCCAATAACAACTGGTCTTGGAGGGAAGGGACACCATGGGAAATATGGGGGATATGGCTGACCAGTGACAGCAAAATTACAAACAGGTCCTTTGTACTTTTGCTGTCACTGGTCAGCCATATCCCCCATATTTCCCATGGTGGGAAGAGAGTGTCTTCTGAGTCTCTCCCATTCCCTCCAAGACCAAATGGCTTTGGAGGGAAGGGAGAAGAGATTGTACTCTCTCCTCCCTTCCTTCAAAAACCAGTCAGTCTTGGAGGTAATGGGAGAGAGCACACTCTCTTTGGAGTCTCCTCCTCATCCCTCCAGGACCAACTGGTCTTGGAGGGACTGGGAGAGAGCACACTCTACTCCCCTCCCTCAAAGACCGGTTGAGCTAAAGTTTTGGGGGATGCACTCCTCAAAGTAAAAGGTGTGCATCCCCCAAAATTGGACCCAGTGGTAGGTTTCTGAGCCATTTGAGTCCTTCTTGGGGTATGCAATTCTACGTCTGAGGCGTGCACAAGCAAGAAGGCCTGATGTTAGGCCTCCAAGCCTTACACACCCCCAAATGGGGCTTACGCTCTGATGAAGGCCTTGCGGGGTGTGCTCTTAGCAACACTGGGGCTGGCTAAATTTTTATATTCATCCTCTATCTTCCAAAATCCTTTGTTTGTACCACTTCAACCTGATCTTTGACTGCATGTGCAAACTTCCACTCCACCACATTGCCAGCATCACTGGAGCAAACAAATCTTTCAGCATTACTTTCTGTTTCCTTTTGGAAGAAATTCAAGAATAATATCAATGGGCTATTGAAGCTTTACTCAATTTTTTCTCATTGAAAAAAAATTCCCCTTCCCACAGTCTTATACACTGATTGAGAACAAACACTAATAAATTCCCTCACAACTACCAACAGGAACAATCAATTATCACATGATTTCAGGTGAAATTAAGAAACTTTGGCTCAAGATTTGGTGATGCTCTGGTTTTACTACCCACTAGGTTAAATGGCCCCTTTTTTACTTTTCAGGGAGCAGTAGTCCATGCCAACTGAACACATCAAGGGTAGACCATTGTTCTTGAGTTGATGTCACCCTTCATCTAGTGATCATTTATTTTGTGTTAAGCTTAATGCACTCCATTTTTTACTACATGATCTCCATTTTGGAGTTGGGAAGGGCCCACTCCAGACACATTAGAGTAGGAAGGTGTGCAGTCCAAAATAACTTGGGTCAACACAGTTTCACTCCCAAAAGCCCAAAATCCTTGGAGTACACAAATTATACACTCTAGCTACTTGGAGTACACAGTTTATACAAACCATTCCCCAATCTGTCTGGATTTGTCTTAGTAGGAGTCCAAAGCTGCACAATCCAATGCTTTTGTAGTGCACACCTGGATTATACCCAAAAAATGGTGTCACTTGCTGCGCACTCCACCCCCATTAAAAGGTTTGGAGTGAAGGGAGTGTGCCCCCCCAAAAAAAAATCAAGAAACCCTATGTTGCCTAAATACATGCATCCCCTTGATGATACCAGCAAGTATTTCAACTTCCAATGCACAAAGACCCTTCTTCTATTTCGTGAATTCTGTCCTACTGGTGATTTGAATATTCAGCTTGCTTTGAATTGAGGCTGTACCTTCTGTTTATACTTCAAATCAGAGCACCCCACAGAATTAGGTGCATGGTCTATGATTGAAATCAAGTGAAAAGAATGAGATACATTATAAATCAGGTGAGGAGGGTTGAGGAAGACTTTGAACAACAAAAGTCCTACATAAATGAGATTAAAACTGAGATTGATGTCATAATTTGGAAGCTTGATGTTGGCATTTCCCCTGCAATGACAAATGAGGCTTGGGCTTCAATAGAGATTCAGCGATTAAATTGGCTACAAGTCTAGGACTCTCTTGGACCATCAAATGACCCAAGCTCTTCACCCTAACCGCTATCCTCTCCTGACACATCAATGGATTTTGTTGCAAAATAATATCTGAGAAAGTTGATTGGCTTGGTTTGGCAAGTGTTAGTGAAAGATTAAAAGGTGGCTGTCGGCCATCGCAATAGCAATCACATAGTCTTTGATATGAATAAGAAGCCCTGTTGAAAGTATCCAAGGCGGCTGATGCTTCGTGCAATTTGTTGCATTTTAGTTTAGTTGGCTGAGAAGATTCTAAAGCATGTTGAACATATCTACGCAAAGCTGGGGGCTTCCACAGACTGAGTGGATTGCGACCATCTTTGAACCTCTCGAATGCCACATCTGGGCTTTCCCATTGGTCCTTCCGAAATATAGCGGAAGATATATATTGCGGTAAATGTAGAGTGCAGAAGTTCTCGATGAGCGACATGACCGCGTCCAAGAGGATAACATGATGAAAAAGTTCGGGAATCGAAGTAACTACTATCGCCCCAAGTCCGCCACCCATCGAATGTCCTATGAATCCTAGCTTGCGATTGCGCCAGTGGAGGGATGTACGTTCAACTGTAGGGGATGACTTGTCTAACAGGAAAAAGGAGCTGTTAGGAGATTCAAGTCGAGGCAAAACCACTGGCATGAATGCAGACCGGCTTGAATTTCCCTCGGGCAGATAAAAAATGATAAAGTTGAGTATGTCGCGCGCAAAATCTGCTCCATCCACTGTGAGACAAGAGCTTGATGGTCAGCCTTCTGTATGTTACAAATCATCTGCCGGCAGCTCTTCAAAGCTGCCCACATCGGAGAATCTGGCAAATTGATTCAGTTCAATCGACTTGATCAGCTTACCAGTCAGCCCGAGTTTCGGTTGATTGAGGACAGCACTGTTGCCATACTGCGCGCCATCAACCAACCGCCCATACTTCTCGAACCTTTTTGCCAGCAGGGGATAGCAGCAAATATGCTAACATTGGTTCCCAAGTCTAGATAAAAAAATTTTTAGCGTCAGGGTGTTGCTATTACGGAACTATTTGCACAAGGAAAGAAGAACGCCTGACCTCCTTGTGAAAACCATTTGCATGAGACAATATCAAAGTGACTGAATCGTCTTCATCGGTAGAGACACTTTACTTTCTTCTGATTCTGAGTTGACAAAATATTGAGCCACTGCTATAAATAGCTGAGGCTCATCAACCGGGCTCGTTTCAACCCTCCGTTGAGATTTCAAGTTTTGAGCTTTGAGCTCATGGACAATTTCCTCGGGCCTAGAAGACTTTGAGTATTTAGGAAGGACAGCTCCATGAACAGCTGACCCGCTTCCCAAACGAGGATATGCCGCAGGACAAACGTGTATAGAACGGTTCCAACAATCTAGTCGAGCGTCTGAAATAATATCTCTACAAGGTTTCGGAAGTGGTTTTTGAAGCTTTGATAATGCTTCTGCTGGCAGTTGTACCTGTATTGCCAGAGCCAGTGGTAAGAGGCTTGCCCCACGCGGTCTAAGAGAGAAGTACGATGAGTTGGAAGCTGGAGCTTGACACATTTTATGTAGCCAATAAGTGATCTAAGATTAGCAGCACGGAAGAAGGCCTGAGCTGACTGATGACAGCTATCATGAAGCGTTCTTATAATCTACTCGTATCACCTTGGTGGATACTCATTTCTCAACCCAACAAAACTTGTAACTCTGCTGGCTCACGTAGCTCACCTTCATGAATGAGCGGGGCACTCCGACAAGTTCCGCCTGTTGAGCAATACTTAGGCTTCAATAGTACCAGCATTGAAGGCGAGTCATTATCCATCGAACACAAATCCTAAACAGCCTTGACCAACCATGTGATCTTATGTACAAGTTCCAACAGTTCAAAAATATCAAGACCCTCCGGCCGCACGACTCACAGCTTACTCTCAAATGATCACAGATCTCCGAAACCTGATTGGTCGGGCTGTGCGATGCGATACCGGTTCTGTGAGGCCAGCTAGCGATCAGTTATGCCACTATGGGCCGTACAAAGCCTCTCGTGAAGAAAGCCCCGCAACAAGAGAACGGTTCACGCAAGGTAATTGTAAACCTGCCGAACCCACATTTTAGCAGACATCTCTTACCATTCAGTTGTCAGGCGCATCGGCATCTATCGGTATAAGACAGCTAATTTGACGATTAGAAATACATCACGGTGTTGGCTTTGGTAACGCTCATGATCCGGCCTCCAATATAGATGCATAAAGGAGAGCCGGAACAGGCAGTGCAAGACTAGAACTACACCACGAGTGCAAGAAACGTTTTCTTAAAGAACCAACCAGTGTTTAGCCAGATTGGTAGCAAATGGTGCTCCATAGCCCTCCATAGCCAAATTTCCTTCAGTAAAGCTGTCATGAAAACGTCACTGAAAATCTAATATGAGTTACAGCACACATCAACCTCAACTGCTGCATCAGATGAGCCATTATTACCACATATGTATAGTGACTCATCATAAAGATCTGTCACATTGTTTTCTATTACAGAAGCTGAACCACAACACTGAAATTCATAAGGCTTGGTGAAGTAAATTAAAATGAGTTCCAAAGAATGAATATGAAAAAAAATTCACAAAAAAATAAATTTCAAAATTTAGAAAAAATATTCAACTTTTGGCAGATTTTCCAAAATCTTTAACAATTGTTCAAAGGACCCAGGAAAATCAGAGATGACAACCTTGCATGAGAGAAAAGTGATCATAAATGAAAAATATGAACAAAGATATCCTGGCAAATTCAGTTGTCACACAAACAGTGTTCAAATTTGGAATTTGATTGGATTCTGGTGCAAAATTCATTTTGAGACCAATAAATGTCCCTCTCCACGACATCTCAAAAAGTATGCCAGTCAATTTTTTCAATTTTTTTAATTCATTAGCATCATTCTCTCATGTCAATCTGTCATCTCTAATTTTCCTGGGCCCTTTGAACAATTATTAAAGATTTCGGAAAATCTGTCAAAAGTTGAATATTTTTCCTAAATTATGAACTTTATTTTTTTGTGTATATTTTTTTTTTTTTTTCATATTCATTCTTTGCAACTTATTTTACATTACTTCATAGCTTTATGAATTTAACTGTTGTGGTTCAGCTTCTGTAATAGAAAACAATGTGACAGATCTTCATGATGAGTCACTGTACAACAGTAATGGCCAATCATCAGAACAGGTCTGAAAGCACCTCATCTGAGCACTATGGGCTGGACATGAAGCTCCTTCTGATCCCAGGGGCCAGGATTGAACTAGCTCAACACAAGCCCTCTCGATCGGGGGGCCGGTGACCTAAGGTTGGTGTGGGCGCCACTTGCAAGCCTCCGAAGGAGGGGCTTGCCCGTTAAGTCCCAAGTTTGGCCTGAGAGCTGCCTCGATTTCTGGCATAATAGTACTTTTTTTCTTTGATATGTTATTGCTCCTGAACCACAAATCCCTCAGGCAAGCTGTGAGGGGGCCACAGCAGGCTGGCCCTTTGACTTCATCCTGCCTGATCCTCGTGCTTGTATCTTGAAAATTCATCCATCATCTTTGCCGTCGGAGCAAAGAAAATTTTTTGTGAGACCAGAGGGCCCAGAGCGTACAGGATCAAATAAACTACAATACACATTGTCATTGAGTCTGTACAGCTCTGAAACTTGAAAACTCCAACATTTCAACTGTGTGTGGCATCGGGAAAAAAGGAGGGGGGAATAATCCAAACTTAACACAAGCCCCAACCCTGCTGCGCATTGAGAGGCAAAGCCTCTGTCACATAGCACCGACCACAGGGAGGGACTTGGGAGTTATACTGCTTTTTTGGCTTGTATCCTGAATCCCAAAATTTGATTTTTTGGTGGTAAAAATCTTTGCCTTATTAATTCACCCCCTCACCGGGTCCAAAAATACCCGCCCTTCAACAGCTGTCCATATGATCTTCAATTTTATGTAAAAATTAACCCCATAACTTACCATGATCCCTCCATACCATTTTCTTCAAGGTGGTAATAATGATTTTTGGATCCACTGACTAGCTGACCGCTACCACTGCTAAACCTGTATTCTTCTTGTGTCAGCCACATGCACTGGCTATTGAATAGCTATCAAGAAGAATCAGGAATCGACTTCTGTATGCGGGGTAAGTGTTAGACTTACCCCGTCGCTAACCAGGCCGAACGGCCCAAGAAGCCTTTTTTGAAAGGTATCCTAGGGGTCATGTGGGGAGCTGGAGAGAATGTGAAGATAGCATAATGACCGCAGGATGCAGGCCAACAAGCTGGTGTCCTTGCCGAGTCAAGCGGATGGGACTGGGGGAGCGGAATGTGCAAAAAGCGCTGAAAAGGGGATCTATGCTGTTGACCCCGTCCGGATCCACCCCAAAAGTTGGCAATAAGTCATAAGCCTCTCTGTGAGACAGAGACCCTTCGGGCTCTCTCACAAGAGGCTTTGTGAGACCCTTCGGCTTTTTCATTGGTCCAATTGGCCTTGGAAATTCGTGAGAAAAAGACACCGTCTGGGCCGGTGCAAGTTTTCTACAGTCAAACTTGCATTTGCTCTCAGGTCAAACTTGGGACTTGGTCACCGGCCCTCCGATCGAGAGGGCTTGTGTTAAGCTAGAGGATTGAATCCATTCAAAATTGATTGAACCCAAGTTTTTTTTTATTAATCCTTCCATCCCAATCAAGACCTCTATCCACAAACAATTCAAAACACCACCGCAGGGAATTTCATCCCCTCTGTCTCCAAATAAATCCCACTGGATGGTTGTGTGCAATTTTACAGGGGGGTGTGTTTGCAAAGACCAAATGCTGGAGTAATGAAGCAGGAGTCTTGCTCAAAAGCTACCAGGTGGGGAGCAATGGGCAAATTTCCTTGGTGTTTTTGCGTGGGGTCTTTTTCAAAAGGCAAAATTCGGAGGTTTGTATGTTTGAAGCGAGGGTTTCGCAAAGTTAAAACATTGTAAAAACTGCTTTGAAATATCAACATCCCCCTTGTTCAGTTGCCCGAGCATAGCCCCTCCCGTACAGAAAAACATTGTCTTGCATCTCTTAATTCGTAGTGTGTAATGCCAACAAAAAAAAACCCACAACCTCACCAAAAGCCGAGTGTTTCCCTGTCGGAGCCTTCAAGTTTTAATGGCTTCCTGGCTGTTACCCCATCACCCGGCGGTCCTGGCCAGTCCGACATTCACCCGCCCGGGCCTCGTGTGTATGGAGGTTATTCTTGCGCAATATACTGTATCTGGAATATATTCGAGACTTGAAACAACTTTAAATAATGAGGCTGTAGGCTAGCGACTGACTGGGTTGTAAAAGAGGCACGTCGATGAAGCTTTCGGTCTTCGTTAACTGGGCTGCTAGCGCCGGGTGGAATTGGTGCCTCGATCGCCTAGGAATGAAACCTCTTCAGGCCCCCATCATGGCACGGTAATTGGGCCACGCTGCCTTCGCGAGACGCCGAAACTTGTCTCAATCGCGGTCCATCTCCTTACTTGATTCGTTCCTGGATTCATGGACTTGGGTACTGCGTTCCTGGAACGCTCAAGTGCTCTCAAGACACTCGGATGTACATACACACAGGCAGAGACATCATCGGCAGGCACATTTTCCTGTTTATGTATTTACTGTGGGAGTCATCCATGTCCCATTTTTAAGTCCCGGCGCACTCTCTTTCATGTTTCATCACTTCCTCGTCCTGCTTCGTTTGGTGCCAGCGCTCCCCTTCTCCTTGTCCTTACATACCCTCGATTGGCCACCAGGAAAACATGTCGCACGTCTCAGCCTAGACACTCCCTTGATCCATTGCCAGACACTCCCTTGATCGGTGCTCAACTTTTTATCTTTGGTCTGGCTTTCTTTGCAACATTTTCCTTAAAATCTTACCCGGGCACGACGTCAGTGACGCACCAACATCCTTCTCTCACCTTCCCATCCTCCTGATTGTTGCCCTTGCCTCACCAGCCCCCCTCCCCCCTTTTTACAAGCAAGGCATCTGCTAGTTTAGCTAGGACAGTGTTGGCTTAGGAAGCATTCCTGAACTCTTTCTCAACGATCAACACGCTCTTTTCCCTGCCCCATTGCCATGTCGAAGCAAGAAACTAAGTCCAAAGGTACGCTTCAAAGTTTCTTCTCGATAAAAACTTCTGAGTCTGACCTTGATCCCCCCTTGCTTTCATTCATCATTGCAGCTCCCGCCACGTCGTCCACGTTAGGCAACTGTAAACCTCCTTCTCAATCCTCGCGTCCTCGCTCGTATTCCCGCCCTCCTCCAATAGCAGTGCACTCATGCCTGTCGCCCATACAATCGGAATCACTTGTGTCACTCAAATCGCCCTCACACAAGTCCCAAGCAAATTCTCGGCCGTCGTCAAAGGTTTTGATCGAACCTCTTGATTCACCCGCATTCCTGAAGGGAGACCTCAACTTCACCACATTCCGAGAACGAGCAGCACTGGCTGTTGCCGAATGGGGGCCCTCCCCCACCGTCGCACAGTTCCCTCCAAGCGAACCCCGTGCTCTCACCCCCAGGCGGACCCAATGCAATGTTGGAGTCAACCTGTCCCCTCCGTCCAACCAGGGACTCAAGGTACCAAGCTCAGCACATCTTTCCACTGGAACATCTCATCTCCCTTCGCCCCCACCCACGCCCCTCACTCCCGGTCCCTACTCCCGTCCCCAACATCGTGAAGAGAGCTCGAACAATCGTCGCTCATCCCTCAAATTCAAACGTCCAAGGCCATGTCCACTCCAACTCAAGCAACCCAAGTTGTCAGGCAAATCAGAAAGCGCAAGCCATGACGAGCTGGAAAATCTCAGGAACGTCCGCTTTGCCGATGGCTCTCCTCTTCGAGGCTCCACCTGGTAAGTCCCTTGATATCACCCATCAATTCAACATCAAGCACCAAACTAATCCTCCCGGAATCCTAACCGGCTCGCAGGCACATTACACAATACCCCGCCAGACTTGCTTCGCCCCCCATTTCTGCGGCCAACCTTACTCTAGCAGACCTAGTCGAGCTGGAAGCCATCAAGCAATCCCTTGGCACATGGTGTGGTGAGTTTTTGGTACAAACCTCCCCGCCCCCTGCGGAATATAATTAATGACATGTATGAACACAGGTGAGATGATGGGGTCACCGATGCGAGGCTCATTCAGCCAATCATCTTCAATGTGTTCTTTATCCGAGTCTGAGGGACAGAAGAGTTGGGCGCCCCCGCACAAGCCCTTCTCCAAGTCTGAAAGCCTGTATTCTTCGCCGATCTCCTGTCCCGAGGAATTTGAAGATCTTTGGGGGGAAGTCAATTGGCCGGTCTCACCGGGCGACGATTCAGATTGCGATAGTGAAATCTTCGAGGGGATGCATTAACCCCTCAATCCCCACACTCTCTGGATCTTCTCCCCTCGTAAACCTAACTACTTTGCATTCGTTATTCGCTCCTCGGCACTGCTGGCCTTGCTGCTCCTGCTTCCTTCACCCTGCTCCTTATTCCACCAAATCTTTATCTTCCTTGCTTATTCTAACCCGTGCCCTCGTTTTTTTTTTTTTGGTTGGTTCGTTCCTTACCCACTCCTTCTAAAACCCGCAAATGCCCTCATCCTTCGTTCAATTGTTTTTGTTGACAGTAAATCCAACTAGCTGTAGTATTGTTTGTCGCCCTCTCATCGATCGATCCAGTTTTATTTTGCTTCTTTGGAGTCTGCTTCTTTTTTTCTTTCTTTCTTTCAGTATGTTGTACAGATGTATCAGTCAATTCGTGCAGGGTCAAGGTTTGCAGTTTAAGGCACCGTTTGTTGAGATTTCCAGACATGGGTTTTTTTTTTTCAACATAGAATCTACATCATCATCATCATCTTCTGTTGGCCCTCTGACAACTGTGTTGCCAAATTTGTTTTTCCTTCCTTTTTTTTTTGGATTTCTTGATATTTGGTCACTATGGGGAAGAAACTCTTTTGAGACCAAAAATATTTCCACGTGAACCCCTGCCCAAACCAAACTTGCCAATTGGGATCACATGGCAGCTACTTGAACTGCGTATCAGCATGTTTTTCGAAAATGTTTGGAGATCCCCTCATACTGAGATCTCTCCCGGACGGGTGATCATGCCACTGATCAGAGAACATGGAAAGAGTCGACTTCTCTGTTGACCCAATTATGTCGGCAAGGCATTGGATACTTGTATAATGTCATCACACATTGGTGGCCAAGAGAAGAAAAATATGACTCTTTTGATTCAGGTCTGAGATTAGCAAGTAACCGGTTAGAACTTGATCAACAACTGCTAACAAACCCCATAACTTGTATTTTATGGAAACCTACTTTCCACCCATTGATCCATCAGTTAGCACTAATACTGGTATATAAACCAATAATTCAGTACTGATTCAGATGGTGGGCGTTTGCAACAGAGCAATGATTTCTTTTATTGTAAATTTTTAATGTTTCGTAGAATTTCTTCCAAAAGATGCTCAGAACGTAAGGGACAAACAGTTCTAGTGCAAACAAGGATACGGTCAAAAGAAATTTGACATTTCGAATTCAGGCACAACCGGTTGGCTCAACAATTTCTTTTTAGATAGCGGGTTAGGCGGCTCAATGGTAGTTGATGTTTGAGGATCCGCAAACGAGTCCAAAGGTAACCCAGAGGGCTTTGACTGTTGAGTGTTTGAGCTGGGTTCAGAGGGGGTTTCGGCCCGGGTGTGGACAAAGTCGGGTCGGTCGACGTGCCAAGTCCTGGCTAAGGCGGCGGCCAACACGGTGCAGCCTGTTCACAATGGTATCTTAGTTAATCACGAAAAAAAAAAAAAGGGGGGGGGGAGACGCGGAGCTCACCAGCGTTTGTCAGCTCTTCTGAGGTTAGTAGGACTAGCGCTCTTTCGTCCGTCCAACACAGCGGCGAGCGGGAGCCCCGCTTGACACAGTTGAATAGTAGGACCAGCGAGAGATGTAACGGACCGAGACGGACTGAAAACCTTTCACTGTCCGAGGGTGTCCAATGGTTGCGGATTAGGGGATCGTCCCATGCCCCCTTCGATCACAAAAGTCCATATTTCCGGTTCAGTACACTATACGTGTTTTGGAGAGGGAAGAATAAGATGTTGAGGACTGACCACTAACACCCGACATGCTAGCTCGCTTTCGCCAAGCATACGAAAAGACCAGCTGACGAGCCAACGATTGCCGGTTGAGAACCCCAGGGGAAGGACAGTCTCAGTGAGTAACTTGTTCATGGCTGGGCCCCGGTCGCCTTCGTAGGCCCTCACGATCGCCACGGCAAGCTGCCAGTCGGAAAGCTGTTTGACGCAAACGTTTACGGCATCCTGAAGCCGGTCGGCGAGGAGAAAGAAAGACGCCGCAAAGCCTGGATTCACCGTTGTTTCAAAAAGCAAAAAACAAAAGGCGGACATCAGTTACAAATTCCCTCTGAACGGTCAATAAGCCATCAAGACTTTTTTCACTTACGGAAACGCTGCCGACTGAGCAGAGCAAACGCATTCTTCTGCGCCGCCGTCTTCCACCGGGATTCCGAAAAGTCGTTCTCGAGGAACTTGGTCATCAGCGGTCGGTCGGCGTGCCCATAGGCGACTTTCCACAGACCCATCAAGAGCCTTTTCTTCTTGAGGGCCATGTAGAAGAGACTGCACGCCGCCGGATCCCGTTCTCTGGGGCTATCGGAGGTGCGAAGCTTATCTGACGGTCGATCGTTACCACCACCACCGCTGATGTATTCAGCTTGAGCAACCTTTTCGAGGTAGCAGTGCACTTCTTCAGGAGGGCCAAGCCAGAGGAAAAGTCCGACTAATCGTGCAGCTTTCCAATCAAGCTTAGAGCGCGGATCGTTGGAATACTTGCTGATGATCGAGCACGTCTCCTGGCCAATCAGCGATCTCGTGGAAGACAGTTGAGCACTCAAGATCCCGCAATCTTGGCTCGGCCCAAACCCAATTTCTAGATGAGGTTCACTTGCAGCGGAATTCTCCAGGTGATTGATCAGAGAAAATATGTATTGACAACCGTGCGTGTCAATCCCATGAGTACGGGCTGCTTGCACCTAACCAGAAATTATTGTTGGTAAGCTGAAATCAAGCAAGCCAGACATAACCCCCTTTGGTCAACAAACCTGTAGAAATGCCCTGGCTAAGCTTAGGACCGAAGCTTGCTCATTTTCAGATAAGAGAGGGATCCTGCATCTACTGGCAGCGGTCGAGATGATATCGACATGTGCCTGGGACAGGATGGTAGGCGACAAGTTTTCGGATAGAATGGATGCCTTCGCCAGATCGTCCAGCTCTTTAACAATCAGATCGCCAGCCTGCTCAAGACCGACAGTGACAATCGTCTGACATAACAACGTTAACGGCATTAAGCTGCCCTTCAAGGCCAAGGCAAGACAAGCGACAGTAACAAATGTCACCGAAAAATTGCCTGAAGCAAATCATTCCCATCTTGTTAGCAATGTTGTCAGACTAAAGGATAACCAATTGACGGTTACCAAACAGAAGCTGATTTTTCAGGAGGGTCGGATGCCATGGCGGTAGAGTGAGCCTTTCGGTATGGCTGATCAGCGGACCGAGTAGAGTATGTCCAGCGGTTTGATAGAGTAGTCGGGTTGATTTGTCTGACGAGGTAAGCCAGGAGATCTGAGAAATAGAGCCCATTCTACTAAGCTAGGAGTAAGCAGATACGATGCGAGAGCGTCAAGAGGAGATAGATAGAAATCAAGGAGGACTTGCTGGGAGTATACATCGGTTGTGTGTGTCCACCACCCGTGGATTGCTCGCGTGTATATTCTGACCAGATTGCTGCCACAACACACGCCAAGGAAGCAGCCGTTGTCGAACAGCTGTGCCCCATTCCGATAGTCAGACCACTTGAGCTGGGCCTCGTTCCCCGCTTCAATACTGAATTTTTCAACCTGGAACGTATCGAGACCCACGATTCCAGACGAGTAAGGGTGTTGTCTCAAATCCATAATAGTAACTCTATATGTTCGGGTATGATCTGTTTCGCTCAACACACAAACTGTTGTATACAAGGAAGAAATCAACTGCTCAACATTTAATTGGTAAAGTATTGAGAGCAAGTGAACTGACGCATGGCAATAAATCTTGAGTTTTCGGCAATCAAATTGACAGTGTCGCTCTTGCAATAGCACCCCTTGGAATCGAAGCATCCAGAGACATAGAGTCCGCCCGTCAGGTTACCTTTGTGGAGCGACGCAGTCTGCCCGGTATGCGTGGCATACGCAAGGAGTCGAGACACGCACGCGGACTTACCTGAGGGTGTGTGGCATAGGCAGAGGTCTTTTGTGTCTTGATATTTGATGCTGGCCGTGATCAACAGGCCAGGAATGGTAGCGTGTTCAATGTCGTCAGAGCTGGTACGAGTTAGCAAGGGCCTGTAACCGTATGGTAGTCGCTTTACCGAGATAAGTCTCGGGAGGGAGCTTGCGGTTAATGTAGCAACTAGGAGTGCACCAAGTGGGATTTGTGCGAAAAAAAATTCGCCGGTCTGTGTCAACGGACGCGCAACGATCGAGCAGCTGAGATGTTCCAGTGGTCCAGGACTGCTGTTCCAGGACATCGCAATTTGGATCTTCGTTATAGGACGCTTGAATAATTCAAGCATATCCTTGGGGAAGCAGGGAGGGTTTTTGAGGAGCAGTGTTGTGTTCTTGGTTGACCGGGTTATGTGGATTTCTCCATTGGAGAGGATGATCATATTCATTCGAGGTTCGCGGTCAATCTGTTGCTCGCTCTGTGAGATAAGACGCTCAGCCGTCTTGTCCATGTCCAAGGGAAAAGACGCCAAGATGCACGGTGAAGCGGCAGGAACGGAAATTGCACACATGCTGTGGTGGAGATATTGCACGCCAGGCTTGTAGCGCCAAAAAGGCTGTGGTTTACTTGAATGCTCTGGCCCTGCCGTAAGGGGTCGTTTGATGAGGTTGTAATAGTGGAGAACTGTTCCGAGGACTGGAGCGACAACTTCTACCGACAAAAAAGGTAGCACGTGTGGTTGACTGGTAGGAGGACTTTGGCGGTATGAAAATCGGATCGAGCGGATGGGTAGAGAAAGGGCGATTGTCTTTGAAGAGCATTCGTGTGGGTTAAAGGGTGCTGAGGCTGATGTAGTAGAGAACTCGTACGTCCTCAGGACAGGTGATCCCTGAAACGAAAGACAAGAGACGGTTATTGGGGTTGCCAACTTCACCCGAAAATGTGTAGAAAAAGGACTGACTACTACGATCGCTGCAAGTAGACAAGTGCCATCGTCAAGAATTTCGAAAGTGGATTGATCGCCAGGTTGGCCACTACGAATTAAGGATCTCGTGGTGTCGGTCTCGCGTTTTGATGATGGACGGGTTTCTAAAAAGGGTATCTGTTGAAGACCCACCGGAGTGCCCATGTCTTGATCCAACGCGCCGGCTCATCCGAGTCGGAAGTTTCATCCTCCTCGAGGTGATGTAAGGAGAGACCATCCTTTCCAGTGGCGAGGCAGTAAGAATTTTTGAGATTGATTGACTGGATTCTTGATAAGTGGCAAGTGAAAGTCGAATGTAATTTCCACGAAATGGGAAAGGTTGAGCTTGAACGTTCAAAGATTGCCGTCAAGGGCCCACAGCTGGCAGCCAACTAATTGGGTAGAGACACCCGCAAAGTAAGATTTTTTGGGGCAAGGAATCAATAAATGTTCACAAATTTGGAAGAGACAGATTTTCCTTTAGAAATAAGCGCTCTTCAAAGCTAGGAGAAGCAGACTTACTCTACGATTATCCTCCGTCAGACAAACCGCATCAACCGAGTTCTGATAGTTCTTAAGATGCGGAAGATGTTTGATGAGATGGATTGATTGAAGTAAACGCCAGGAGATTGGATCGAAGAGGTTGATGATCGACCCGGAGGCGTAAATCTGACGTTTCTCGCACAAGTTAGCAGGGATTCTGAACTGATTGATCAATGTGTGGAAACTTACTTACGATGATAACCTGATTCGAGTAAGACGGACTGATTGAAAGGGCATCTCTTGAAGGGTTGATCGAGCTGAGGATTATTGGTTGGTAGTCGTGAGAGTTTGTCATGGCCAAGTTCGATGAGAGAATCTGAGCCGACCCCTGTTGTGCAGAAGTTTTCAGCTAGCGGGGGCTGCCGGGGGTCCCCCGGTATGACGTCTTTTTGTGTCAGTGATCTTTATTTTTATTTCTTATTTTTTTTTTATTTGTGCTTATTGATTTGACACCGCACTTATGTACAGTGGCAGAAAGGAGTTAAGGGCACAGTTTGAGGCTTTCCTGAAGCTCAACCCATAAGCTTCAACTCACAAGTCTTGGACCAATGATGCAAAGAGGGGTCCCAAGAATGAATATAAATGAAAAAATAAAAAAATTGAATATTGAAAGTTGAAAAATTTATTCCATTTATTCTGATTTTTCAAAACCTTTAATATTGCTCCACAAAAAGTGGAAAAATCAGAGAGTGCCGCCTGGCATGTGGAAAGAATGATAATAAGTTAAGAAAAATTACTTGACTGACTTTCAGGCTTTTTTAAATGTTGTGGAATGAGGTATCCATGAGGCTCATCATGCATTCTGGCACCAGAACCAAATTTAATTTCAATTTTCAGCCCATTTTTCTGGCCCCTGAAAATTTTGTTGCTCAGGGTTCAATTTTTTTTTTTTTTCATTTATTATCATTCTTTTCACATGCCAGGCTACACTCTCTGATTTTTCCACTTTTTGTGGAACAATATTAAAGGTTTTGAAAAATCAGAATAAATGGAATAAATTTTTCAACTTTCAATATTCAATTTTTTTATTTTTTCATTTATATTCATTCTTGGGACCCCTCTTTGCATCATTGGTCCAAGACTTGTGAGTTGAAGCTTACGGGTTGAGCTTCTAGAAAGCCTCAAACTGTGCCCTTAACTCCTTTCCTGCCACTGTACATATGTAAATAAGTGAATACAAAATTTTGTAAATATGTAGTGTCGTAGTCAGGAGTAACATATTTAAGTTACAGGACTCATCCTGACTACAAGACTCCGTCTAACTCGACGTCCTCCACTATGTAAAAACATATAAAAACCTAGTTGTATTTCTACTCTTTTTCCTCTTATGCAATTCTATTCTTCATCATCTTCATAAGCTTTGCCACATTAGATTATGAGCCTTCTCGTTTGAGAGTGGCAATAAACTTAGATTAGACTTCTTACCTTTATCCGCGTGTGTTGCGTGTTCTTTTCATTTACTTTCATATTACCACTTTGACCATGATATTGTAGAGCTATGAATCCTAGAACTTAGATGATGAGATGGAAAACTCCCCTGAGGGAAATATATTTCTGAGAGTAGAACAACTATATATAGGGTTTTGTAAATACATACTTTGGTTGATGAGAAATAAACACATACTAGACTATAGAAATAGAAAATATGGAAATGAAACAGTATAAAAATGAGAGAAAGTATATAAATAAAAATAAGAACATATGTCAACACAAAACTCCCCCCCTCATCAACCACAAAATCAGTAAGAAAAATGAAACATAACAGCAAAGAAGATAATGAGAAAACAAAGGAATAATAGATTAAAGAGGAAAAAAGGAAAAAGAGAAGGAAGGACAAAAAAGAAAACAAACAGAACGCAAAAGAAAATGAGAGATAAAAAAGGAACAAGGAACAAAAATGCAGGGAATGATTTGATAGATGAGGGAGAAAAGAGAAATCCACCAGAGGCCTTCGACACGCTGGCTGTAAAATATAAAGTGACTTTGGTTAGCCACTGTAGAACCAATCAACCATTGGGTGCTTGAAGGGAGACGAACAGATGTGGGGGGTGCATTTTCATTGCAGCCAGCACATACTTTCCCCCCTTTACTTGCCAAGATGTGAGATTGCACATGCAATCCAATGGTTGCCAGGAAGTCTGAGACCTTCCTCCACCCAGCCTTGGTGAGGATGTCGGCGAGTTGATTGTTGGTTGAGATCCACTCAAGTCGCACCTTCTTCTGGTAAAGGAGCTTGCTGATCACGTGGAACTCGCGATCCACATGGTGATGTTCTTTTCGGGTTTGGAAATCCGAGCTGATTTGGACAGCGGCCTTGTTGTCACAGAGGATGAGAGGAGACGGAAGCTGGCAAAAAGTCGATAAAATTGAAGCTAGCATGCACACGTCCTTAGGGGCAAATGACAGCACCATTTATTCTTCCTGACACGTTGACCTTGCAACACACGTCTGACACTTGGATGAACAGGAAACCAGTGCACCCCAGAAAGTTGAGATAAAACCGTGCTCCAAGCGGGAAGCTTCCCCTCCCCAGTTTGCATCAATAAACATGCGGATGCCATCTTGAAAAGGTCTCGAGGCAACAATCGGCAAAGCCAAACTAGAGCTGTACCTGATGTAAGAGATTAGATGATTGAGAGAGGCCCAATGAGATTCATCAGGGGCCGTGGAGAACCGAGACAAAAAATTGACAGCAAATTTCACACTGCAAAAAAATCTGCTTCAACTGCCAGCAGTTGACATGCAGCTTACTCTGATTTTACTCAACTCTTATTCAAACTTTACTCAGACTTTAATTGAGATTCACAGTGACTGTGCATCATGCACAGTGACTGTGCATCATGCACAGTGACTGTGCACCAAAGTAAGATTAGATTAAAGTTTGAGTAAAATCAAAGCTACTGCATGTCAACTGCTGGCAGTTGAAGCAGATTTTTTTGCAGTGTCAGGTCTGGGCGAGATCCGGCCGCCAGATACAGAATACAACCAATTCTCGACAAGTAATCAATGTCCATCATTCCTCTGGAGGGATTGGACTCCAGATCCGTAGAGGCAATCAGTGTCCTAGTACAGATGGTACAGGATTGGAATTGCAAGATTTTTTCAATGAGCATTGGTTGATCTACCTTGAAACCACCATACACTTCACGGACACATAGTCCGACAATGCTACAGAGGGATGTGTCCCATTTAAGGTCCAAAATCGCTGAGAGTGAAGGAGAGCAGGAGAACTGGCAGTGAATAAGCCATCATTGACCTGTACCCAAAGAAACACCCGATTGTTGCCGGAACTGTAGGTATATGTCTATTGGTCCTCGAGGTTGGGAGAAAAACCAATCTTGTCAAGTTGTGTCTTCAAACGGAGCCACCAACATCGGGCTGCCTGACGAGTCCCATAGAGGGCTTTTCGTAATTTGAGCATGCAGACAGACCAAACATGAACACCTGGAGGAGGTCGAATGAAAATTTCCTGGTTGATGTCGCTGTGCAAAAACGCACTCTTGACATCGAAAGAAGCCACCAGACATTTGTGATGAGATACCATGGATAGGAGCAGTCTGAGGGATGAGAAGGTTGGGTTCGGCGCAAAAGTCTCACCAAAATTATGTCCATGACTTTGTTTGAATCCTTGCCTTGAACTTGGTGATTCGGCCTTCTTGGCTCCTCTTCAGAGCGAAAACCCATCAACAGGTGAGGAGGTCAGTGCCATCCGCCTCGGGCACCTCCTCCCACACGCCTAGATCCTTCATCATGCTGATCTCCAGATCAATCACCGCGAGCTAGTCATCTCGTATATCAGAGTTGATTGCCAGCTTGTAAGTGGAAGGAGCGTCAGAGGTAAAGGACGACTCCAAAACAGAAGCTGCCAGACATGTTGAAATACAAATCCATTGTGTCAATTGTGTCATCATACATCATTCAATTAAATATGTCATGAAACATAACCAGGTCATGTACACAATAAAGTTGATGGCACAAGCACAAATGAATGAAGTTATATAACTCAACACCTTGGATATTGACTGCATAGCCTAGTGGTAAAGGCATCACTCCTAGTAAAGCAACTTGGCTAATGCTGAGGTCCCAGGTTCTAATCCTGGTCAGGTCATTCTTTTCCTTTGAATATATATCTGATTCATCAAAATCTTACAAGACATGCATCTTGAATCTCCAGTTCCCAAATTTGACTGAAATCACCAAGACAATCCACTCAAATGGAATTCAAAACGGCATTAAGAGAGCCAGAGTTGGTGACTTGAGAGGGCAAATTGTCCTCGTGAAAGACCACGGATGCACCACGTTCAAGCTTCTTGGAAACAGGATTCCAAAGAATCCATCCATGAGATTTATCCAAGATGCCAACATGAATGAGAGCCGTGGAGCAAGGCATGAACTGCTTCATGTAATTGATGTTATGCATATAGGCTCTGCAACCAAAGACTTGCACTATGTTGAGAGAGGACTGCTTTCCCAAAGAAATCTCATAAGGAGACTTCTTGGCGCTGGTGTAAACCACTCGATTGAAGATGTAAGCAGGCTGCTTCATGGCTAGGAACCACAAACACTCTGGGAGCTTCACATGTATGAAAAAAAGCTCTGGCCATATCAAGAAAAGTCCGATTAGTGCGCTCAACATTCCTGTTTTGATGATGTTCATATGGGATACCCAGCTCGTGTTTGACATTGTTTTCATCAAGAAACTTCCTGAATTTTTTGGAAGTGAACTTGCCAGCGTTGTCCAAACAACTGATTTTTAAAATGTGCTGTGTTAAACAGTTGGAATCCAAGATCCACTTGGAAACCACGGCACCTGCAGAAGCCTTAGTTTTCAAACCAATCACTGACGTCATACAGGAGAAGATATCATGCATGACTAGACCATAAATTCTTCCGTCAAGCGCCTCAGGGAAAGGACTGACAAGATCAATAGCTATGATGTCCCCGGGGCCGTTGACAACTTCACGAGAAGGGGATTGAACTGGAGCATGGACGCTCTTTGCGAGAGAGCAGGAATGACATTTGGATTTTGGTATAGAAAGTTTATGCAAAGGGATTGCGGAAACACATTGTCAAGTGATAGTGCAATTAAAGAAACAAACAGCAATATGACCCAGAAGGTCATGCCAAAGAGAGGAAGCAGAGAGACTGGAAACAGCCGGAGAATTGCCAGAAGAAATAAACCATCGATATTGCCATGTGTACGTATGAAAATCTCGTTGAGACTGAGATAGAGTGAAAAAACTGTTGTTGAATTTGATAGTACCATCCCATTGAGCAAAATACCCCACCGAGAGGACCATCCCATTCACGCGTGGCAAAAAAAGAACATTACTGAGACAAAAATTTCTGAATTTGGTGGGAATCACAGCTTTGCCAACGCCATCTACAGGAATCCGATCTTGAGATGCCACACGCAGCCACATATCAGCGGGCCGAAGAGTAACAAAGAAGTGTGATTGTGACGTTACATGATGAGTAGCCCCTGTGTCACACAAGATATCCTCCTGATTCTCTGGAGGGACAAGATGAACAACAGTTCACCCTAATGTGTTACCAGACAACCGGAAAGGATGTTTGACTTCGGTGGTCGCCTCGCCGGGTTCTTCTTCCTGGGATCCTCAAGAGGCGGCAGGTTGTTCTTGACACGTGGTCAATCAGGGGCCCAGTTCTGGAAGACACTTGTGTGAGGCACGAACAAGTGTGCTGTGGTCCATGGGACCGGAGGTGGACAGTTTCTAATTGGACTGTGCCGTCAATGCGTGACGCACTGACCTCTAGAGAAGAAAGAAAAACTTAGATACTTGAGTTGGACAGAGGTGCTTCCTCGTTCGCCTCAAACTATCTTTCATCCTCCTCCTCAACCATCCATCCTTGCAAAAAGAATTTTTTCTTACCACCCTCCCACCCTGTGTTGTCAGATGAATCCTTTAAAAATATAATTGAAACAAAAAAATTCCTAAACTCCTCTAATACTGGAATAAAAACATTTACTAACTTAAACAGAAGTAATAATGTTTTTTCCCCATTGCCCATACTTGGGCCTGTAGAGGCGTCATACCATGCAGACCCTAGAGATCTCGACTCGAGTATTAGATGAGCCAAGCATAAATGGACCCCACTCCCAGCAGATGTTGCATGGGAAATCCGCCATGAGGTATTCTTTGGCCCAGTTGTCCAGAGGTGGGACAGCTGAATGATGAACCTGGCGCCCTCCGCGGTCCAGTTGACAATTTGTTCCTCCAAATCCAGGACTGCGTCCGCCGCAAGAACCAGCAGAGAAGAAACCACAATTTGCCAAGGCCAATGCCGAGCCGGAGGCCAAGGCAGACTGGTATAACCTCCTTGCCATTTGGAGGAGTTCCTCCGACTTGACCATGTGACTGGGCAATATTGCAAGCCAAGCATCCACGGAGTCAGCCATCGGTTGCTGATAGCGCTGGACCAAGGAGTGAAAAGATAAGGATAATAACTTATCTATAGTCAAACCCCCCAACCTCTCCTCCAAATAAATCCAGCTCTGCTTTAAAGCCTCATAGCTAGACGAGATCAAGTCCGATGCATCTGGGGCCTGTGCAATGTTGGACCAATGATTGAGGAGGAGAGACCAGGAGGTGCCAGCAAATCGCTCCTTCAAAGATTTCACTGCAAAAAAATATGCTTCAACTGCCAGCAGTTGACATGCAGCTTACTCTGATTTTACTCAACTCTTATTTAAACTTTACTCCAACTTTAATTGAGATGCACAGTGACTGTGCATCATGCACAGTGACTGTGCATCATGCACAGTGACTGTGCATCATGCACAGTGACTGTGCATCATGCACAGTGACTGTGCATCATGCACAGTGACTGTGCATCATGCACAGTCACTGTGGGCAAAAGTAAGGTTAGATTAAAGTTTGAGTAAAACCAGAGTAAGACCAGAGTAAAATCAAAGCTACTGCATGTCAACTAGTAAGACCAGAGTAAAATAAAAGCTACTGCATGTCAACTAGTAAGACCAGAGTAAAATCAAAGCTACTGCATGTCAACTGCTGGCAGTTTAAGAAGATTTTTTTGCAGTGTTTGTAGGCCCCATAGGCCGTCAGCCCTTTGAGGGAAGAGCATAGCGCCGGGTCAATAGAGTTCTGAATGAGGGTGAAAACTCCATGCAAAGTGGCAGAATTGGTCAATGAGGATTCCATGTCAAAAAAATGAGCATTCTGCGTAATGCCTTGAACACTTTTTGACTGCAACACAGACCACATTGGAAAGTTTGTCCTGTCCAGTGAGAGTTGAAGAGAGATGTTTTGACCCAGTTGTTGCCATCAAAGTTGACTCGAAACCAGAGAACTTGTAGCGGAGCCTAAAGTCTGACTGGAGTTGGCCAGATTGCAAATGAGGAGTACCTTCAGAAGATTGTTGTCAATCCTGGCGAGGCCTGTCTTGTTGGGTTTGCGAGCAAGAATCTCATTGTTGGGTTTGCGAGCAAGAATCTCATTGTTGGGTTTGCGAGCAAGAATCTCATTGTTGTGTTTGCGAGCAAGAATCTCATCAAGTGACTTGGCTGGTTTGGACTCATCCGTCACTGGTGGCTGAGTAGAAGGTTGAGGAATGGGATTAGTGTGATTTCTGGAGGAAGAGGGGAAAGGAATGTTGGACTGCTCCTGAGACATTGTGTTGGAGGAGATCGACAAAAGAGAAGAATCGGCAGAAAGAAAAGGATTCAAATCAAAAGATTCTTCTGGAATGGATGTTAAAGGGCAGCGGGGTGGGGTAACTTGAGCGGAAAACTCTGGTCGAATGAGGTCAGGTTGATCGGAACGAGTATGAACCATAAAAATGATCTCGTATACAATTCAGGGAAGGGTGATTGTAATGTGGGGTTAGAGTTCAGATTCAAGGAAGGTTGAACTTAGTAATGTTAAAGTTTTGACAGAAATATATCGACAGAAGGGTGGAGTAGTTTAACTTTGAGGTTTATACCGCCGGTGCTGGTCACAGCGCGGGCTCATAACCTGTAGAGCTATGAATCCTATAACTTAGATGATGAGATGGAAAACTCCCCCAAGGGAAATATATTTCTGAGAGTAGAACAACTATATATAGGGTTTTGTAAATACATACTTTGGTTGAAATAAACACATACTAGACTATAGAAATAGAAAATATGGAAATGAAAAAGTATAAAAATGAGAGAAAGTATATAAATAAAAATAAGAACATATGTCGACACAACAGATATTTGCCCTAGCTTAACACCAGCCCCTTGATCGGGGGGCCGGTGACCTATGGCTGGAACAAGGTGCCACTTGCGAACCAAAGGAGGGGCTTGCAAGTTATATCAGATTATTGGCCTGAGAGCTTTCTGTGTTTTGGTGGGGCATTTCAGCCACTCATCATTTTGACCCCTTCTGCTCACATTTCTCTCCGCCTTTTTGGACCAATGGATAACCCTAGTTTTTCCTGTTCAACACATCCAGTCACTTCCTCAAAAGTTTGCCAACTTCAAGTCTTTTCAACCATCCAAAGATCATTGGACTGGAAAATTTCTTGATTGACCTGTCACCCTGTTAGTCAATACTTGGTGCTCTTTGATGCCTGTCAATTTGTAATGTGGTATGCCCTTTTGGCTTCCCATAATTATCTGTAATCTATAATAGGTTTATAAAATAAACTGCCATCAACAGGTGTGCTCTTTATAATACCATCAGACTCTACATGCACAATCAACACCTTATACTCAAAATTCAAAGTCTACACATCAATCACCGCAATGGCCACTATGACTCAAGACAGCAATCAACTGAAATCTTCAACCATCACCAGTTTTGCCACTGCGGCTCACCCAAATGATAAACCTGCAAAGGATGTGAAGATTCTCAGAATCTGCAAGTCACTCTGGATGCTTCCCAAAAAAATGACACCAATGGAGTTTATGCTCCATTACATTACAACAACCAATCCAGATGTTGCTTATTTGACACGGTTATGGTCACACTCTGGAATTGCCTCTACCATGGAACTTGTTAATGCTCTAAGGTCAACCCTTACTAAGTCGGAAGAGTGAAGGAAGGCTTGGTCTGACATGATTCTTGAAGAAGTAGGTCATCTTGATTACTTACTGATTAAACCGCCATCAAATCTCTCAGTATTTTCTTCCACTCTACACAGGCCATCAAGATAGTCTCTTCACAGGAACCCCCAAGGGGTAACTAACCTGTTGGATTGTTCCCAAGCTCTACTAGTGTCAGAGAGAGTTTTTTTCATGACGACAAAAGATTAGCTAGGGAGGAATCCGTCAGAAATGGCATGCCATTCCTACATGGCCTCTTGTATTGGGTTCTCTCAATTTCCAAGGGGCTGAACTGTGCCACTCCTGATGAAAAAGCCACCAACCTACTCATGAAACCCAAGCTGGCCAGGAGGGTATGGCAGGCTTGAACTTAGACAACCTTCAAGAACCGGTGAAGAGGCAAAAAGCTTGAGAATTTGTACAGTAAGAACATGGCCTTGATGCACTGTGGGGCTTATTTGTTATGTCTAACATGATGTTATCAATTCATCACGCAACCACAGATTGTCTCAGTAGTATGCTTTGTGCTGCCTTTTGCTCACAATTTTCGTCATAATGGTTACCAGCTCACCAATTCTGTGCGGTTCTTTTCTTGTGGCATATCTGAGAGAGTTCACAAGTATTTGAACTACATCGGATTAACCACTTGTTGCTGGTCTGAATTATTTTCAATGGCTTCATTAGCAAAGGAGAAGCAAACCTGCATCAAAGAAGCCATGAAGATTAGTACAAATACAAACATCACCCCAACCATTTTCATTGATAACTTGGACATGGAAGAGAAAGTACATGATATTTCTTTTGGCCATCTCTCACATATGTTTCGTGGTACTTGGGGGTACCTCCATGTCCCAGATCCCCTACTTTTGAAATATCTAGATACATCCAAAATATCACTCAAGGTATATCATTCCGCTCTTGAATCAGTGGCTGGTTTCTCAATTGAACCAATGATGTTCTTGCCCACACTACAAACAGAAAAAACAGAATCCCAAGTTTTGAAAATTCAGATATCTCAAGTTATGCTTCAATACATTGTAATACCTTTGGAATGAACCAACCCGCCTGAAGTCAAAGTGATCCATGCAACAAAGCCCAACATACACATGTTGAATCTGATGACAGCTTCTGAAAACTCCGCGGAAGGTGTTGGGCGAGTCTTTCAGAACATTCTTGGTCAATCCGAACTCACCAAAAGATCAATTTTTCAGTCAACTTCAACCAATGGATGGCAATCTTGGAAAAGTCCAGAACTTCAACTGTCTACGCTCCCAAAGAGCCCCCAGCTCATATGCGGATGCCTCATTATCTAATACAATCTTTCAGCTTGGTGCAGCCCATACACTATGGAACATTGGGTCATCAATTTTTGCTCATCATTTTGGCAATAAAAGTGACTCAAATAATTGTGGTGCTTGGCACTACTTGGAGGCACTGGGATTTCCTGCCAAGAAAGCAATAAAGAAAAAATATTTCAACTTAATGATAAATCAGATGGAAAAGGTGTTTGAGGCCACCATATACTACTGCTTATGGTAATATTCTTTGTATGCTTTTGATTAAATAATTTTGCAAGTGCTGATGACTTGATTGAATGTATCTCAATCAGGGTCATTATATTGAAAAACACTAGCATCATCAAGAAGCTCTTCCAATAATTCCCAACCATCAGTGGAACTCCATTGTAAATCAGTGCTGTGATAAATTCTGTTCTCCTGATGCTCTCATTGAAGCTGCATCAGAGGAGTCTCCGAAGCTGTACAACACCTTGGTACAACTCCGAGACTTTTCCTCTGTTGTTGAAGCAAAACGATTGATGCAATCCATAGATATTGGCTGTCTAATACTTGTCTGGAAGAAGTGGTGTCTCATGACACAAGCGTTGTCAGGGTGCACCAATTATTTGTCTTATCTTCTCTCACAGGTTATTCTCCTCACACAAATTTTGCCACCTTCTTTGGCAAAATATATCCGTCACAACCTCTTAATCTCTCCATCTGGATGTGCAATCACTTTGTAGCCAAAGAATTTTGGCTCAGGATCCAGAACTATTGGATCAAATTTTTTTACAAAAAGACTGGAAAAGGTACACAGATAGATTGCCTGCAAGACATCTTCTCGCCAAACATAATGCTAGTATGTTGAAATTTTTCTCTCACAGTCAAAGCTCATGTCACTGACAATCAACTCAAATGAATTTATATCTTGTGGAAAGCTTCAAAAAATGTTTCATTCTCTTAAGGCTGACAGCAGCTCCAAACTCATATACCAATCTCACAAGAACAACATAAAAACTCGATCTCTTGACAATTTTGTTTTGATGGCAAATAATCACAACCTCATAAGCCGCCAAACAGTGGATCATGGAAGCAAATGTAACAAAATCGATGACATATATACCTTGGGCATCCAAAAAATAAAAGAGATCATCAGAACTAAAGATGTTGACCTGCTGCTATTCAAGAAGCACCTCAGTACACCACATGCAGGTGATAACACCACAGAATATTTGGAAGATGACGAACACAAGCCAGATGACATTTAAGTTACTCAACTGACACCTTTGGACTTTGAGGTTTCCTCATGAACCTGTCTCATGATTTCAGCAACCTGAAGGCTCCGTTTCTCTTTCATTGCTTCAATGTCTTTTCTCTGTTGTGCTGATATCACTCCTTTTTCTGCAGCTAGTTTTTTTTTGTATTTATTGGGTGATGTTGGGGTGGATTGGGACAACCATTGGGATTTTGATGGAATTCTAGCAGGAATCCTTGGTTTTTTGGCTTTGGCAGTAGTGGTTGTACTCATATCCGTAAGATTGTTAGGTTGCTTGCACACATTGGAACCGGCTTGTGATAGTCGTTGTTTGAAATCGTTGATCTGATCAAGTAACCATACTAATTGGCCAGCTATACATTCCCTGCCAATAACATCACACACGTCTTTTGTTGATTTGATGTTGTTCAAATTTCCAATGATTGCTGCTGCTTCTTCTTCTCCAAAGACATCACGTCCACAAATTGAACCACTGTTGCCGACCTGGCTTGCATGAAAAGTTGAAAATTCATCCATGAGTGTAGTCTTGAAGGCCACCATCTCAGTGCGTAGGTCATCTGGCATAGGTTGCTTCTGAGGACTTTGCTGTTTCTTGGGTAGTTTTTCAGGCAAAGTAAGCTCAGTAGTAAAGGTGTTGTTTAATATATCATTGAAATTTGAGATACTTGAAAACATCAAGTTGGCCAGCAATGAATCTGATGCTTTATCATCACAATTTGAACAGAATCATAGTGGCATTCCCTTGGCCTTCTCTTGGGCAACCTCTCCAATGTATTTTGGGTCATCAAACCACAAGGGTATGTAGCCATGCCTGTGATCCCAAATAAGTTAGTTCAGTACACAAGTACACTCATTTTTATGTGTGACTTACAGGTTGTCCATCGAGAAAGCCATACATAAGCAAACTGGTGTAATTGCCAGAGCATCCATACAGTTGTCATTGGATTGATTGCTTCCTTGTATAAAATCTTCCACACAGTTTTTTCCACCTCATCTTTTATTTTCAACCAATAGAATAGCCACGCCAGGCCGACTGTCCCACCATCTAGAAGATAGACGCCGGATCCCCTCTACCTGCATTTACAATCATCCTGACCCACTTCCAATTCTGCCCTAATCCAAGGGCCATTGTGCAAGAGATTAGCAGAAACTTCCCCAAGGCAAAATCTGCTATGCAGTGCTGTTTATTGTCATCACCGGTACAAGAATAATACCTTCGGGAACAGCTGGAGCAAGGCTTCAAAGATTTTCCGGGTGAAACACAAGCAGCTTCAATAGCCTCCAACACCAATAGGGTTTAATAAGGAGTCCCACTATAAACAAGAGTTGGGACCATCTCTTTGTTGGCTACATGATGAGTGGATGGGAATAATTTTACCATGTCCATGCGCAATGCGAGCGACTGGCACATTGGAGCACAAACAATTCTGATCTCTGGTTGAGTCAGCTCACGGCAAATCATATCGATGTTGGATTCTTCTATCTTCAAACTTTACCATATTGCGTTCACTGCGACCGGACATCAAGTAGCAGAAAGCAAAAGAATTGGCTGCCAATTCCGTGTGAGTAGTTGTCGACCTAAGTCTCCATATGATGGACCGAAGAGGCCACTATCTTCATGTTTGCAGTGCAACAATAATTAAGGACTTCCTTCCCTTTCCAGATTCCACCAGTCCCCAAGTGTAGATCATATCATTATGCGCCTCATCAACGACAATAAGCGCAGGTTGATTCTGGAACTCCATATTGTAATACACCTCCTCAAAGCTTTTATTGTTAAGAAAGATCTTGGGGCTGAGATACACAAACTGATAGACCCCCTGAGCAATCTCGTTGGCGACTTGTGAATTGAAAGTCAACTTTGTCATATTGATCGCCATCATGCCAGCCTGAAGTTTCTCATCGACTTGGTTATCACCCAAAGAATCCAAAGGGTTGAGTGCCAAGACCCTGGTTTGCGCTTCTGAGGAATCAATTTATAGTACATCTCAGCAATTTGCGACTTTCTGAAGCCTGTACCTTCCAGGAAAAAAGTGTTACGGCCTTGAACAAGGTTGGAAACAGTTTCTAATTGCAAGTCTTTTGCTGGCTGACCGTAGGCCTTGAGTGACTGTCAGCCTGCTACTATTCAGACATAACCTGAATAGAGCACACTTAACAAAAACTATAAGAAAATATATAAATAAAAAACTATGTAATAATGATAGAGACATTATTACATAGGCTATAAAAGAGACATTATTACATGTACATATAATAAAGAGACATTATTACATGTACTAAAGTGTAATAAACAGGGTTTATTACTATTACACAAGTATAATAACCCTCAAATATTAAAACCTTATTTTAAAAGGTTCACCACTAAAAACACTTGGAACCTTAAAAATAAGTTGGTTCAATAACAAAAAACAAATAAAAATAGAAGTCATGAATAAATTCTGAATCTTAAAGAAAACTTGGAATATTATTGGATATTCTGAATCTACATAAAAAATAACCTAGGGTACCCCACTCACAGTACCCCTTAAATCCTACTCCTTCATGTACTTCTCACTTACTCACATGCACTCAAGCATCACGGGTCACAATGTGGTGCACACATTACATGTACAACTCACATATCCATACTGACTGGGTAATGAACAGAAAATGACGTAAAAATGAGGTGTTGTGTAAACTGACAAAGTTAGACCCAACTGTGACGTGAGGAATCCAAGCCCGTGTCCCAGTTCAGAAATTGGGAATTGGGCCACAGACCTTCCCAGAACACATGACACCCCTGTTAGAGGAGTTGTAAAAATATGAGAAAAATACAGGGGGTTTTAGAGCGCCCCAAAAATATGGGAACACCTCCTCTGACCCCCAAAATACTGTTGCACCACTTGTAGTGTGGTGTTCAAAGATTTGTACAGGCTGAATTGGGCCACAAACTGCATCATAGCGCTTCAACTGGCCCAGGCCAAAGGTTACAAGGGTTCCAGGACTCAACAAGGTTTTTTACCCACCAAGTACTGACCCCCAGACCCTTCTGGTGAGCGCCTTCAGCCCCTTGAGCTATGGCTACCCCTCACAAACTGGCCCAGGCCAGCCAGAAAAGTGCCACACCACTCCAAGTGAGGCATTATGAGCGCTAAAGGTGTTCTAAATTAGCATATAAGAGCCCCAATTCTCCCACTGAGCCATCTTCACTAGCTGTACTCGTTTTTCTATTTCCACCATGAACCTTTTCTGTTCCCAAGATCCCTGCCCTATGCCTTTTGCCAGTAGCCACACCCATGTCCATGGAAAATTGGTCCCCCAAAGCAACACCAAGATGCAGCCGGTTTGTTGATCACATCCCTCGCCAAAAAGAAGCCCGAGTAAGTGTGACGGACAGGGGGAGACGCCCCAGACAGCCAGAATCCATCAACAAGGCGGACAAAGGGACATCAATGCCATCGTGGTGGGGGCAGTTGCACTGGTCTCCACGTTGTGGAACTCCTATGGTGTCAGACCGTAGGCAGTTAGTTGGAAGGGAGGAGTGTGCTTTGCGCTGCCTTCATGGTGGTCCGGATAAAGTTTGAGAACTGGGAAAGATAGCGGAAGTGGGAGGGGATTTTGTTGAGAGACAATGGGAGGTAGATTCCCTTCGGCGGTAGTTTATAGTTGAGAAAAGATTTGGAAGGGATTTGGCAAACTGTGCCAGAAGAAAGTGATCTTAAGGGATGTAAGAGGCTTTCGGGGAAAAATATCAGTGTGGCTGAGAGGGAAAAAGTCAGAAGCCTTGCAAACGTATCAGATTTGGGATTAATAAGATTATTGATTTTGGACTGTTTGAATATGATGGATGATCTGAGATGAGAAAATATGGTTCAGACAAAGTCCATGCCGCCCCATTGCCTGAGTTCAAGATTGAACTCAGACTCTGGGTTTTGTGACATGCTGCGGACAAGTCACCATGCACCTGCGCGCCTTTGCGCGCCCTACAACCTGAGACAGAACACAAGACAAACCCAAAACAAAACCAACCCAACGCATAGCCCAGCCATCCTACACAGGTGTTAAATAAAATACAGAAATCATAATAAAAGACAAATAAACTAAAAGTCAAACCAAAGAGCAAACCAACAAAATCCTGAGACGTCTTGATCCTTGGGCACGCTGCTGATGGAACTTGAAGTGGCGTGCATGAAATGTTGAATTCTTGAGAGTTGACCATGAATCTTAGCTGGTAACTGGAGTCTGGTTCTGAGCTAAATTCCTGCGCGCACCTGGCACAACCAAAATGTTCACCACAACATCCGGAAACTTGAAACCTGATGGCTCCAATTTTTGCAAATGGACATCTTCTCTAGGCTGGGGGGCTCTGAACTTCCTTGGCGACAAAGAGTTCTTTAATGCACCGTGTGTTCGTGAACTCATGGAACCGCTTGGCCAAAGGATCCTATTAGGTGCAGTTGACAGATCCCTCCCTAATGAAATCTTTCGCCTTCTAAATGTCTACAGTATGGTGAATTCACTGAAAGCAACATATACTTTAGTGATAAAATCCAGGATTCTTGATTGATACAAAGTCTTCCGCTGGATCCCTGTTGACATGGACTGTAATCCCGTGATTATTGCCACTCAATACCGGGCCATTCTCAAGGAGTTCCATGACATGAACATTTTCTTCAGTGAGGACGAACTACTCCCAATAGTCTTCCATCAAGCTATTTCCCATGGAACACCATTGAGGGCCAAATTTGATTGGCGGGTCAACTCCAAGTTTGCCTTGAATGATCACAAACCGCTCTCCTTCAAAAAAACCTGGAAGATTCTCCAGAATTGTCGCTAATCTGGAAGAAAAAAAACCACCTACCATCTTAGCGGCCACACCAGCTGTCCCAGAAAGAGAGGCATCCATTGTGAGTAGTCCTGATAGCGTTTATTTGACCGGGGATGCTGCGGCGCCCCACCGTAAATGTTACAGATGTGGATCTACAAGCCATGAAATAGCTCAATGTACGGCGCCAGGCACCTTTAGACAAAGGCCCTATGAACAACCTCGACACTATCAACCCCCTCACCACTTCCAAGTGTACTATCCAGTCATTGTAATCCCTGGAGTCAACCCTTACTCCAATCAGCGCGCCCCTTTCAACCCAAACACAATCCCTGTAAAACCGTGACAAGCCGATACTTATTGTCCCAACTACAACAGACCTCACTCTTCCAACATTTGACCAGCGGCTAGAGCAATTGGTACCACCACTGAGTCGAATCCCACCTTCATGAATGTTGATTACACAACAGTCGAGGCGGGTGAATACAATCTACAGGATGCCTTTCTTGTTGAGAGTGAGTCTCATAAAGATGATGATAAATTACATAATGAGGAAATAACAAGTATTTATAAACTATCTACATGTCACAGACAGGTCTTGACAAGGAGATTGTGCCATGTCACAACATCCCCCCGCTTGCCAAGAAACTGTTTTTACAGTAGAAGCAAAGGAAACAAAGACAAAGGGAAAAAAAAAACAAGAAGGAAGAAATAACAAAAGAAGAAAAAAAGAAATAAATAAATAAAAGAAATAAGAAACTCAGGAGTATCCTTGAACTACCCTCCCCCCGGAAGCATGTGCCTATTTGCCTAGGGCCTTTGTCAGCACATCCACCACTTGATCTTTACCGGGGATCCATGACAGTGAAGTCTTGCCTTTGTAATGAGCTTTATTTGTCACATAGAAATCTCATTCTATGTGCTGCGTCCTCACAGCCAATTGGTTGTCACACAGAATCTTCACCTTGAAGTTTGTACCAATGTGGTAAGCCAAACCTGAATGAAGCAAGTTGCAAGACAAGGAAAATCACCAGGATATCAAAAGGAAGACAGGCCCAGCTCTCACTCCAAGCTTAGGAATACACAAGTCACAGATGGATCACAGTCCAATAACCCAAAGGACCTCACCCACAAGTCAGACCAATTCCCCTGGATGAAGATTTTTCACATGTACATAATTCCACCTCTCTCTCTATAAGCTCATACCCCACTGAGACAACTCACCCAACCACAATCCAGCCACCTTATGAGAATTTTCACCTTACCAATTTGTTCCATGATGTTCCATACCCACAACTTGACCACCATTTGTCAGCCTTGTTTCATTCTGCCTGGTTTCATACTTATTCCACCCACATGTTGGCCTCTGCCCATTTCTCCTGGACTTCACTATATAAGCAGCCTTGTTTTCCCTCCTCATTGGTTCCTCACCTTTTCATCTAGAATAATTCAGGAGCATTGATTAGCCTTGGTCACTTTTATTAGTTATAGTTATTAGAAATTATCAGTACCTTTGATCACACCAGTAACCAGTCTGGGTTTCTACCTTATTACCTCTTGATTACACCAGTAGCTAGTCTGGGTTTTCACCTCATTACCTCTTGATTACACCAGTAGCCATTCTGGGTTTTCACCTTATCCCCTTATATCTAAGAATCTCCATCAGCCACATCTTTCTTTAAGAGTCCAATACTCTTATTCTTGTTTTACCTTACTCTACCAGATATTAACAGAGAGGAAGCACTTCAAGAATCTATTCCCTCTCAAGCTCTATTCCCCCCATAAGAGTATTTCCACACCAATGATGTCGTAGAGCAGGTTTCTAACCCAGAGTGAGTGGCATGTTGCATGGCCCAGTGCCATGTATTCCACCTGGCAAGTGGAGCTAGCCACCATCAGAAGTCGACGTGAGACCCACATGACTGGGCAGCTGTATATCCCCAAAAGAACCCCGTAGGTTGATCTAGACTTGGTGCAGCCCCAATTAGCATTGACAAAGGTTTCTACGGGAAAATTGGTTTCGTTCGAAGGGTTAATCTTCAGCAAAACGTCTTTTCTGTTCACCAGGTAGCATAGCAAATGGGTCAGTCCCTTCCAATGACGAGTGGAGGGACAGCCAGAGAATCAGGAGAGATAGTTGACACTGTAGGCTATATCCTGTCTTGTACCGACAGCCACGTAGCTGAGGCTGCCTATGATAAAAAGATATACCTCAGGATTGACACCTGCTTTGCCTTTGACAAGTGACTCGTTGAAGCCCTCTGGGAGAGGGGTGTGGTTGAGGGTAGAGCCGTTCCATCTGTCTCTCAGAACCTGACCTATCAGGTTAGGCTGCATGAGTGGGAAAACCAAAGGTGAACAATGAATGCGCACTCCAACCATACTGTCTGCAAGGCCTTCCTCCCACTTGATCTCCAGACTTCCACTCAATAGAGATTCCAACAGTTTCAGTGATTTTTTGGAGGAACCTGTAACAATCCCATTGTTCACATGGATCCAGATTATGGATCTTGTTTCTTGGGTACTGAGTGTGTACACACTCTAATCATAGTAGCTGGATTTGTAGCCAAGGGATGGGAGGGTCCCACTGAGGTGTTTCCACCAACACCTAGCGGCCTGTTTGGTTCCTTACATGGTTTTGTCTAGTAGGCAGACCTCGCCTTTCTCTGTCTTGAGTCCTTTTGGCGCACAGACCCAGACCTCTTCATCTATTGATGCATTGAGGTATGCAGAAATGAAATCAAAGTTGTAGACTGGCCATTTGTTTTTTGCAGTGAAGGGAAGGAGCATGCGCATGAACATGAATGTGGCTGTTGGGGCAAAGGTATGCGCGTAGACAGTTCCTTCCTTCTGATTTTACCCTTTAGCCACGTATCTGGCTTTGTACTTGATGGACCCATTGGGATGGGGTTTCTTCACAAAAACCCAACACACCCCCAGTGGCTTCTTGTTGGGGGGAAAATGCAGACTTGCCAGACTTTCTTTCTTCACAGGTTTTCTAACTCAGTGTCAATGGCCAACCACCAATGATTTGCTTCTTTGGAGTTCATGGCCTTCTTAAAGGTGCTGTCATATGACAGACTCACCTTCAGACTCAGCACTCAGGATCTTTCATTTTCTAAGGATGCTTTTCTACCATGCTTTAAGACCTCAGCAACTTACAAGCTTTTGGTTAATCCTTGGGTTGCATATGACATCACTCATGCACCCTCAGCAATCTTAAGTGCTCTCTCAAAGTTACTTTCCAAACCTTCAAAGATTCAATAGCACGTTTGCTTTCCAGTTATGCAAACAAAAGCAAGATGTGTGCCCAAACCCGCCCCGGCTAATTGTTTGGGTGAAAATCTCATTGAATGCATCCAAACCCGCCCCTACTTTTAATGAGCCAGGCTGACCCGAGGTTTTTGAGTGAAGGAGACATGTTCCCCTTTTCCTTTTTAGGTCTGCTGGGAAAAAATCCAGGACAAGTTGGATTGAGTCCTCAGCGGTAAGGGTACAGCTTCACCCTGACCGACAAGGAAGTCCCATCGTTCTGGGTAAGCCTTTACCCTGACCAATGAGGCTTCCTCATTGGTAAGGGTACATACAACCTCACCCTGACCGATGAGGAAGTCCCATTGGTTTGGGTACAGCCTTACCCTGACCAATGAGGCTTCCTCCTCGGTCGTGGTAAAGGCTTACCCTGACCGATGAGGAAGCCTCATTGGTTGGGGTAAACCATAATGGCTTATCCTGACCGATGGGACTTCCTCATCCGTCAGGGTAAAGGCTTACCCTGACCAATGAGGAAGCCTCATCGGTCAGTGTAAAGGTTACCCTGACCAATGAGGAAGTCCCATTGGTCTGGGTACCAGCCTTACCCTGACCAATGAGGCTTCCTCAACGTTTGGGGTAAGGCAAGCTGGCCCATTTGAGAAAATTCTGCCCATACCCAACCCAAAAAAGTGCCGGGTCTTTGCGGGTTGGGCCGCACTGTTCAATTCATACCTCAGACAGTGTCCAAGCCCGCCATGGGTAGCCCATGGGCCACCCGAGCCCATTTACAGCCTGACCAATAAACCTCTCACTGGTCTTCCTTACTTTCGGCATTACTTCTTCATGAGCTTCCCTTCCTTTTCTGTATTCACACATTTCCTCTTTGAACTTTCGAACTTCGACGCACATTCCTCAAAATTTGAACTTCAGTTCACTCACTCTTGCATCCATTGCACTTACCCTTGCCTTGTCCTCCAGTCATGGACTCGCCTTGGTGTTGCTTGGCCTCAGAAGCTATGACCTCCCTCTCCATTTCTTCTGCTTTGACCCTATGACCTCACATCTTGTTTGAACCTATGTCATACCTTTGTAGCCTCGCTTGTATTTACTATATAAGCTTTCTGCTTCCATTCTTTCTGTCAGCTTGCTACTATGCAGAGACAAGCTTACATAGTAACTAATAAGATATAAAATAAACAATCATACTAAAAGTACTCCAATATCATGATTACAATGGAGAAAAACTTGAATATTATTTCACAGATGAATTCTATATCCAAAATAACCTAGGGTCACCCAGCAGAATGACCCTTAAAATCCTACTCCTTCATAACCTTTCTCTTAGAAGAAAGAAGGACTTATCAAAATAATCACAAAGCATGTTACACATGTTGCATAACCATCACAGACATGTAACAAGCCTTATAGACGAAAATAAAAATTTTATAATCAATGTACATGTGCTATAATAAGTATAAAGTATAATAACAACTCTATAACATAATAAAATGGCTAAAAGTAGTAGAACTTTCTAGAAATTAATAATCAATTGAATGTAAATAACTATTGAATTCTTGATTCATAATCTTGAGAATATTATAAAGTTATAATAAGAGAATGTTCCAGAACATTCTACCAATACAATTGGGTTTGAATAGGCAAAAATCCCTCTATTCAGTCTTGAGAAGGATCTGTCAGAAGATCAGAAAAATGACTCAGGACCATCATACCTAATCCAGGGTCCCCAATTTCGCCCTCAAGGCCTCTGAAAGGCATAAATAGACCTCATACCTTCCCCTCAGAGGCCTTTCCCCAGTTTTGTTCACCAGTAATCCCCTAAAGCTTTATACTCATCAGTCAAACCCTTATTGACCAGTGATTATCCATTTGTAGGACTTCCTGTGACCTTGAATTTTGTCTCAAACCACCCACTGAAGCCTTCCTGAACTTATCACCACCCTATCCCACCTTCATCCAGGTCTTGGATCCATAAGGGCTCCAAAACATTAGGTATTTATCTGTTTTAGAGCCACTCTCCATCCAATTTCCTGGGTACTCCTAAGACTCCTGTTTTAACAGGCCCCAGAAGATCAGGTGACCCCAAAAACCCCTGTAATTACAGGAGCCTGATAACCTTAAGAGGAAATATTCAAACCTCTAGCCTTTTGCTTTATCCAAAACACTTTCCCCACACTTCTTTTAATCCCTTCACCATTTTCACCGCATCAAACCACTCAAAATAATCTTTATATTTATCTTTATTTTTTATCTTTATTTGCAGGAGGTGTAGCTAGAAGGACTAGCCTGTCTTCTCATTGCAAACCCTTTCAGTGTTCTACTTTAAGTCCCTCTGAGCCTAACTCTTCTTCAAAACAAAGAAGATCTTGGAACAGTCAGTCCTCTCTTTCCCTTTCCTTCCTTCAAATAGTGCCCACCCGTCTCTTGTACAAGATGCCATGTGACAGTATCTTATTTTGATCCGGCTATACTTCCTTTACTTAAGTCATAAACCCTCTTTTTCCCCTGTACACCTCTTCATTCAAGATGCCCAACATTCCTCGCTCTTTGAACAGACAGTTCTCCTCTTGACAGAGAATTGAACAGACCCCCAGCTCCAACATCAACCCTGGCTCTCCTGTTCTGGACCTCCCCAATGTCAATGTCAACACTGGCCGTGGCCGCCACCCCTAAAGCCAAAACCCTCCTTCTTCCTCCGGTTCTTGCAGCCAATCCAGCCACAATGAGGAGGACTACCGAGACCTCCCAGATGATGAGGATGATGAGGACCTTGACACCCTTGGCCCTCAGAATGCTCCTAATCCCAAACCTCCTGCTAACACTTCGGCCCCTGTTACCAATGAATTGTTGAGCTAGTTGCCTAGCCCCTCTCAGCCATGCCACATAGGTGTCACACTTGATGCACTCTACCTGAGCGTGATGTTGTGAGAGGAATCCCTTCCTCGTCCATTCACAACATCCCACTCAGGTAAGCACCCTTGTCTTCTTTTCTTTCATTTCTTATTCTTCTTATTGTCTATTTCTTTCCTATACTGACTCAAGTAATGAATGATCCATTCACAATATCCCACTCAGGCTGTATTTGGCTCATTAGGTTATGAGCCCGCATTAGCTTCCAGCTACCAAGCTAAGACAAATCTCAAGTGAATACCAAGGATCACCCTCTCAAGTTCTACTTAACGTGATGGAGGACAATAAACAAACCCCACCCCATCAATCGGTGAAAGTCGAATCTAACACTATCACCTCCTCCAAAGTTGCAAGCGCCCGACTACCAATCCTCAAACCCCCTGGACCTTTCTCCAACTATCTGAACTGGGAAATGGTTGTTTGGGCGTACTTCAGGGCAGCAAAAGTCAAATACATATTTGAAATCACCAATCACAAACTCCGTCCAAAGAACTGGGAAGATGACAACAACCACATCGTCTCTGTACTTCTTCAAATTGTCGATGAAGAAAACCTTAGGCACCTCTGAGACTTTTGCGACAATGCAAAAGGCATGTGGGATACTCTTGCGAGTCTTCACAAGGACTCCTCTACCGGGAGCCGAGTCTACTGGATAAGGAAGCTTGTCATTGAAAAAATGGAGGGTTCTGACATTGATTCCCACATCAAAACTCACGCCAAGATCCACAAACAACTAAACTTGTTAGTCTCACCAGAAAAACCCCTCACCTCGGACAATGTCCACACTGCAGCTCTCCTGGGCTCCCTTCCCAAAGACTGGATAAACTGTGTATCCAGCTTGATGAATCAAGATGGGGTTCAGACCGTCACAATAGTCTCCACTCTCAAGAATGAGTCTATACGTGGCCAATCCTGCAGCAATATCACCTCTGTATCGTTGACGGCAACATCAGTTCCCGCCAAATTCAAATCCAAACCTCCACAATCCCACCCCAAATCTGATAAACCCAAGAAGGGCCGTTATTTCCCCCTCTGTAATCTTGACACACACGACCTCAACTCGTGTCACAATACCCGTCAGCTAATCATCGACCACAAGGCCGATCGTAAGGGGGCAAAACCTCTTCATCCTCCCAACCTAACTCCAACCATCCGACCCGTGCCGGCAGAACTTCTGCTGCCCTCCTCGGCAAAAACTCATACTGTGAGGACAACACCGATGAATCTTATTACTTGGGATCTGAAATTGAGGTCACAGCCCGCAACACCGCTGTCTCTCTCTGTATCTCCCCAATCTCTACATCATCGGGTGACTCTTCTATCCTCAATTCAGGCTGTTCAATGTCGATGACCCCCAAGATTAAATTAGTCCAAAACCTCAAATAAAACCATACATCTGTTCACTTGGCCGACCACTCCACCCACAAAGGAACAATGACACTACCAATCAATGGCACCATTTCCATTCCCTCTCTTCATGAATCTCTCTTATCAGTTTCAGCCCTTTGCAATAAGGGACTGGCTGTAGTCTTCACTAAATCTTCCTGTGACATCCTTCAATCCTCCGATACCCTCATCAATGGAACTCTTACCAGTAGAGGCTATTGCCGAGGAAAACTATATTATCTCCCTTCCAACCCGGTAAGCAGATGTTCCTCTGCTTCACCTGTGTCATCTATATATGAATTCTTCCTTCTTGGATACCATATCCGCTTCTCTCACCTAGGCCTCAAAGCCCTCAAATTCCTGTTAAAATCAAACAACATTGTTCCCATGAACAACAACAAAATCGCCGTCCAACAGTGCCCAACTTTCATCCAATCAAAAATGCACCACTTCCCATTCAAATCACGCTCTAACTATTGTTCCTCCTTCCCCGGCAAACTCATCCCCTCAGATGTCGCATCCTATGAAGTTAACTCGCACGAAAGATATTGATATTTCATCACCTTTGTCAACAATTACTTCAAATACTTTGTCGTCTATCCAATGAAACTGAAAAGCAACTCCTTTCCATGCTTCAAAGTCTTTTGAGCGTTCTTCAAAAAATCCAATTCCCACTCTATTTGCGCACTTTGAACCGATAACGGTGGCAAATACCTATCAACAGAATTCTCTTCCTATCTTTCTTTGTCCGGCATCACCCATGAACCCAGACCCCCACACTCTCCTCAACTTAATGGGGTTGCTGAGCACACAAACAGGACTATCCATAACTTTGTTCGTGCATCTATTCATACAGCTCATCTCCCCAAATCATTCTGGGTGGATGCTCCTCAACATTCTGTCAGCTTGCTACTAGTTCAGAGACAACCTGAATAGCCAGAACCAAATATACTGTAAAGTAAATATAAACATTATCTTGATTATATACATAGTTGATACAGTAACAATAAGAATTAATTGATAAACATACTGAAAACACAAGAAATACATCAATAATGTTGACTTTATTACATATACTTTATTGTAAACACTTAAAACATATTAATGTGATTATAAACAGTACAAACAGTAATATGATTATACATAGAATGACTCCAATCATTTTAATGACAACAAACCTTATTTTACAATAGAAATACCTTTTAATTACTTAAATACCAAGCTACAAGTAGAGACATTATAACATTGATAATGTTATGTGTAAAACATGCTCTTAATAAAGTAAAATACTATAAACCTTATTTTACACTTACAATACTTGGATATACTTGGAACCATAAAATTAAGTTGTCTCATGAAAAATAATCAACAAATATCAAAAGTCATAAATAACTTTTGAACCTTAAAGAAAACTTAGAATATTATTCCATATTCTTAATCTAAACTAAAAATAAACTAGGGTCACTCACTCATAGTAACCCTGAATTCTTACTCCTTCCCTGTGTTTACAGGTACTACAGTATTTACATGTACCACAACAGAACACAAGGTTGTTATATGTTTACATATATATTTGGACTTCCAGAAGACCATTTCTGGACGTAAAATTGAGGCTTTGTGTATAGTTTGGAAACTAGACCCAACTTGGATGTGACTCCTCCAGGCCCGCGCCCCGGCTACACCCAATTCAGAATTGGGCTCAACCCCGCGTAAAGTGGTAATACCACTGTTACAACACTTGCACACGTGTAATAATATTATGACATTATCTATCAAGTATAAAATTAAGGTTTATCAACTAAAAACCTTGATTACATCACATGTACACATGTGTCATGGTAGCCAAAAATTAACTCCTTGGGATTTGTGGCCCAATTGGGAAAATGACAAATGAATCCCAAGGTGTAGCGCCTAAAATTACAAGGTAAATCTCTAAATTAAGGTTCTGACGCATAGAGAGTGCAGTAACAACCTTAATTACATGTAAATGAACCCTCTGTCACAACAAACACAGACAGAGAGTGTGGTATAATGCCAGATGAGCATTGTTACTGCTGTAACTCCATAGTTACAAGTTACACTAAAAGCCCAAAATGGATTGAATAACCACGAATACATGTCTTTAGTCCAAGATTGACTTGTGTTACTGGTTGAAAGGCGTCACAGTCATGGCTCATCACCCAATTGAGCCATACCACGCCTAAAAATAAGTTACTACCAGTACTACACGCCTTTATAAAGGGTACTGCTTGCCTGTAAAACTCATCATAATCATTCATAGCATAAACCACAGACATACACCATTGTATATACCAGATTACACTTGTAATACCTGTTATTTCGAACTAATTTGCCTGTTGTTGCGCTGAAGATCACTTGTTTTCTCTTTACTTTTACTTTACCACTCTCAACCACACCACCAAAGGTCACCTAATCCTTCTTTACTCGTGGTTGGACTGTTCCCTGGACTATTTGGATTGTTATAAAGGTAATTGCTAGTAGTGAGTAATTTCTTTTCCAATAATTAGTCTCCAATAGCGCCCATTAAAGGCTTGTACTAGTTGGATACCACCCTTGTTTATCAGGATCTCCAATCTGGTGATTCAGCATAACCCTGTTCAGGCAGAATCTGAATCAAGAGGGCACCTACAACAACCCCTGTGCTATCAGGCCCCTCTTTTAAATAAAGATTTATTCTTTATTTAATTCTTTTCTCTATTTTTACCGTGACTTTATTGTCTACAATCCCTAGTACATCTTGCCATCACCATGTGTAGCTAAAAGAATACCATTCTTGGCATCACAGAAGATGACAGTTTGCTACATCTGTGACCAAATCAAGGAGGTTTTGCTAACTCCATGACTGAGTAATGAGGGTTGACACCTCCATCATGGGAGTAGCAAGCTCCCAAGTTACTTCCATGGCCAGGTCATGGGGGTAGCAAGCTGCCTCCATGACTGAGTCATGGAGGCATGACCCCCTTGAGCAGTTTTGAGGGGTGTGAAAGTGTACACAAAGGGGAGTGTGGAGGAATGTAAATGCATACCTGAATGGAGTGTACTATGGAAAATGAAGTAAAACCTGAGTTACAGTTGTAGTATAACTGAAGTTGTTGCATGTCAACTGTAGGAAGTTGCTTGACTTTTTCTGGTAGTGTCCAGTGTATTAATAATTTGTGATCAAGATCAGATTAAAAATATGTTACAAGAGTGTCATGATAATGTTGGCTCAGGACATTTTTTAGAAGAAAGAACAATATAAAGAATCAAAAACATGGCATGGTGGATTAATTGGAAAAAAGATCTTGCTGAATACATCAAATCCTGTGATTTTTGCCAGAAAGCCAATAAATAGACTGGTAAAAGTTTTGGGCTGTTACAAGAAATTCAAGAACCCAATTCTAGATGGGAGATAATTAACATGGACTTTGTAACTGGTATACAACCTGGATGCACTTATTCATACAACTCAGTTCTTGTTGTAGACAGATATTCCAAAAGAGCACACTTCATACCAAATCATAAAGATGACATGGCCATGGAAGTTGCTCTATTATTTTGGAATAGCATTATGGCTGATGTGGGTGTCCCCAAAATAATCATCAGTGATAGAGATCCCAATTTCATGTCAGAATTTTGGAGGAATTTACATGATATGCTAGGCATCTAATTAGCATTTTCCACGGCTTATCATCCTCAAACTTGATGGTTTGGCAGAAAGAATGATTCAGACCCTGGAAGATATGCTAAGAAGGTTTTTTGCCTTTGGTTTAGAATTTAAGAATCATGATGGATATACTCACGATTGGGTTAGCCTTTTTCCGGCCTTAGAAATTGCATAGAACAGTAGCAAACATTCTTCTTCTCAAGAAATCCCTTACATTTTAGAAAGAGGATGGATACCACGGATGCCTAGGGATAATATAGATAATAAATTACCTCATATACATCCTAAATCCTTAGACTTTAAGAAAATGTTAGATATTACTCAAGAGCACACTAAGAAATGTGTCAATGATGCTTCTGAATATAGCAAAACAAGATGGGACAAAATTCACAAAGAACCTGAGTTCCAAGTAGGAGATAAAGTCCTGTTATCTACTACAAATTTCAATAATTTGGGAGGAAACTGTCACATGGCGTCTTGTACAAGAGACGGGTGGGCACTATTTGAAGGAAGGAAGTGGAAAGAGATAGCTTCAAAGAGAGGACTGACTGTCTACAAATTTCAATAATTTGGGAGGAAACTGTCACATGGTGTCTTGTACAAGAGACGGGTGGGCACTATTTGAAGGAAGGAAAGGGAAAGAGATAGCTTCAAAGAGAGGACTGACTGTTTGAAGATCTTCTTTGTTTCAAAGAAGAGTTTCTTAGGCTCAGAGGGACTTAAAGTAGAACATTGAAAAGGTTTGCAATGAGAAGGCTCAAAGAAGGCAGAATCAAGTTATGCTAAAAACAATAATATTATGTTGATGAAGAAAGATGAAAAACATGAAAGCAGACAGCTTATATAGTAAATAAAAGTGAGGCTACAAAGGTATGACATAGGTTCGAATAAGATGTGAGGTCATAGGGTGAAAGCAGAAGAAATGAAGAGGGAGGTCATAGCTTCTGAAGTCAAGAAACACCAAGGCAAGTCCATGACGGGAGACCAAGCAAGGGTAAGTGTTATGGGTGCAAAAGTGAGTGAATTGAAGTTTGAAGTTCGAGGACTATGCTTCAAAATTCAAAAGTTCAAAGAGGGAATGTGCAACTCCAGGAAAGGAAGTGAAGTGCATGAAGAAGTAATGCCGAAAATAAAGGAAGACAGGTGAGAGGGTTATTGGTCTTGCTTTTGTTTGCATAACTGGAAAGAAAATGTGCTATTGAATCTTCAAAGGTGTAGAAAGTAACTTCAAGAGAGCACTGAAGATTGCTGAGGGTGCATAGGTGATGTCATATGCAACCCAAGGATTAACCAAAAGCTTGAAGGTTTCTGAGGTCGTAAAGCATGGTAGAAAAGCATCCCTAGCAAATGCAAGGAAGATCCAACTGCAAGATCCTGAAGGCTGAGTGTGAAGCTGAGTTTGTCGTATGACAGAAACAGAAAACTTAAACCTGCATTTGTAGGACCATTCAAAATTGTTGAAATACTTCTCTTTCCCCAGTCCTCAATCTCCTTTTCCATTTCTTTCTTCTTATATTCTTTTTTCTCAAATGATTCAATTACCTTTTAAGTAGCTTACTTAGTAGCTTGAAAGTAGATCATTAGTCACAATCCTGTAGTCTTTGAACCTTGATTAGTATTCAATGTGTCTCTTTCCAGTCTCATAGTCAGTCTTCCTAAATAGATTAATTATTCATTTGTTATTTATTTTCTACTCAACCACAATTTGATCACTTGTAACTAGTCTATTTTAATCCATAATGGCCTAGACCAAGAAATAAAAACATCGGTTCTCATCCTTCTTTTTCCACACCATCTTCTGAGCCAATCCAGTGAGAATTTCACCTTCATCTCATGGCCCTTTCTCAAGAATTATTTCTTAATCTTATTTCATCCTTGTTGCCCTAGGCCATTTAATCGTAACTTCTTCAACAATCAAACAGCTATACTGTAAAATTACTGTAGAGTTTATATTAAGTGAGGAGCTTTCAAGGAAACACCCTGTTTTTCCTGTAAGTCTCATAAAACCTTACACCATTAGACCTGATGAGGCACCTAATAGTAAACCAGTCCCAGTGCCAATAGTAGTTGACAAGACCCTTCAGAACTGAAAGTGCAAAAAATTCTCAAAGATAAAAAAAAGGATGATTAATGGGAAAGATACTAGACTATACCTTGTCAGATATAAGCATAATTCTGCTGATAAAGATGAGGGGTTACCAGAAAATAAAATTCCTGACAGTGCTATTCATCTTAGAAATTATAGAGCCTCCAAAAGAAATTTATTCTTCTTAGTAGAAGACTCATTTTGGCTACTAGTACAGAGTCAACCTGACTAATTAGAAAATAATAAATAAACAAATATAACAACTAAAAGAGATATTATTACATATAAAAAAGAGATATTATTACAACAAAATTAGAGACATTATTATATGTAAATAAGAGACATTATTACATGTAAAATATCACTAAAAAACTACTTTCTTTATTTTACAACTTCTACACATGTAATAAAGTGAGACCATTATTATTTGTTGTTTTATGATGAAATATTAAAAGAAAAATTAAAAGTCATGAATCTAAGTTTATTAAAGACAGACAATCACACAAAATAATCAAGTTTTTCCCCTATACAAATTGTAAGCACACCCTGATCCATGAGTCCAACCACCGCCAACCTCCTAGCCATTCCCGTCTAGCAGGGTTAATACATAGGAGACAGGTGACCCCCAGCGCGCCATTGAGGCAAATCCAAGTTTAATAAAGCCACAGATTCAGAAAAACTGGATCTGAGGTTTCCCTCTAACTGTGGGCTGCGCAAATGCTGGCCCTTGCCCCGTTTGGTCAAGCCTAAGATGTAGCTTGCACTTCATCTTGGGGTCTCCCTTGAGCCACCCTCCCCTGTGCGTCTAGCAACAGTTAAGGGAGAGTGCCTGATGATAATTGGTGCTCAGGTCGTTTCTTTCTTTTTTTGTGCTCATGTCCGCTTTCACCCTATCATGTCCTGAGCGACGGTCAATGTTACCATCAAGGCGCAGGGATTGTTTTCCCTTACGCCCCTCAAAAGAGGTGTGTCCTACCCAGCACGCCCCCACCAAACAAGGCCTGCGGTGGAGGCGTGCTGGGTAGGCCATGCGAAATTCCCCAGCTGGATAACTGACACCAACCCATCATCGAGCAGGGTTTGGGCAGCATGATGACTGGCCGGTACAATTCGGTCATCAAGCTGGTCACAACCCCGCTCAAAGACTGGTATTTACCCGTCATCGAGCTGGGCCGAACCCTTCTCAATGATTGGTCAATACTAGTCATTGAGCTGGACTTAACCCTGCTTGATGACTGGTATTTACCAGTCATCAAGTTGGTCCGAGCCCTAATTGATGATTGGTATTGACCAGCCATCAAGTTGGGCCATCCCCATCTTGATGACTGGTACATATCAAACATATCAAATACAACTAGGTCATCGATAAAGTTATGGCCCAGCTCGATCACTGGTATTTACCAGTCATCAAGAAGGGTTCAGCCTGGCTCAATAACTGGTAAATGTCAGTCATCAAGCAATGCCGAAAGCTGCTCGCCAGTCATCGAGCTGTGCCAATCCCTGCTCGATGCCTGGTATTGACCAGTCATTGAGCTTGATGACTGGTGTTTACCAGTCATCCTCCCTGTACGACCAACTGGCCCTAAGGGGAAGATAGGGTAGTAACCTCCCTTTCCTTCCCTTAGGACCAGTTTATCCTGCAGTGAAGATAGGGTAGTAAACTCCCTTTCCATCCCTTAGGACCGGTAGGTCCCAGAGAAAAGATAAGGGAGTAAACTCCCTTTCCTTCTCCCCAGGAGTCGGACTGGCTGGCTCCAAAGGCAAGATAACAAAGTACATTACGTTTCCTTTCCCCTAATATGTGTTGGTCCCAGAGGGAAGATCGAGGGGTACCCTCCTTTTCCCTCCCTCTGGGATAGGATTGACTGGCCCCAGTGGGAAGATTAGGGGGTATCCTTCCTTCCCCTGCCTCTGGGACCAACCAGTCCCAGATGCAAGATAAGTAAGACAAGTAAGTGCAATCCCTTCCCTTCCCTCTAGAACCGACCGGCCCAGAGGGAAGGGAAGGCGTTACACTCCTGTCCCTTCCCAAAAAGAACAACCAGTCTCAGAGGGAAGAGAAGGGGGTAAACTAACTCCCTTCCCTCGAGGAACAACCGGTCCCAGAGGGAAAAGAAGGGGGTACACTCCCTTCCCTTCCCTCCAGCACCTGTAAGAATGCGGCTTCAGACCCTCTAGACTGATCAAACCCCTTGAGGGAAAGATTGAGTTCCAATGGTGTGAACCTATCTGCGGAGCAAAGTGAGTCACAAAAAGCCCACAGCTGACAGTTGAGTTTATCCCGCATGCAAGCAGACCCAGGTCGTGCAAGAGAAGTAAACTTAACCTCAGCAAACACCAACCAACAAGGCAATTCAGCTACAACACAAAAGTGAGTAGACTTAGACAAACCAGTACAACTGAAGAAGAAGAGAACTGACCTTGTCCTTCCTTACTTACCAGAGTGTCCGCCCTTCTACATTGAATAACGGCGAAAGTACCTGAAAGCATCGAGACGTTACTGAGCAGAATCTCACAAGAGGACAACCTCGGTGAGTAGATCAAAGATACAGTGCATTGTGGTAGAGAGGCCCCACCATCTGCTTGACAGAAATTGAACCTTATGGGCACATTCCCTACAAGATAGACACTGAGGACATACCCAATAAGTCTCATAATTGAGAAGAGAAATAGATAGACACAGGTCATAGAGTTGAGACTGATGAGAATTGTCGCAACAATATCAATAGACAACGCCCCCTATAGACAGGAAGAATAGACGAGCGAGTGAACTCTGCACAACTTAATTCCAGCCCGAGTAGTAAGTAGAACGTACTAAAGTAGGAGGGCAAAGTGACATAGTGAACTGACAGATGTTGAGCACATACACTTAGACTCAGTCCAATACTTTCCCCTAACTTCTCTACCCAACACTCCTCTTATTTATCCTATTAAGCAGTAGTTGCACCTGCTTTTAGGTACTTCTCTCATTCCCTGTCTCATCTCATTTGAACAAAATATTGTTTTCTTTTTCATTCTTACTTATGACAATATATGCTTTTAGTCGTTTGAATTATTTTAGGACCAACCAGTCCCAGAGGAAAAAGAAGGGGTTACACTCCCTTCCCTGCCCTCCAGGACCAAACAGTCCCAGAGAAAAAAGAAGAGGTTACACTCCCTTCCCTTCACTCCAGGACCAACCAGTCCCAGAGTGCAGGAGAGGTAGTACACCCCTTTCCTTCCATCCAGGACCAACCAGCCCCAGACTGCAGCAGGATGAAAGTTACCCCCAACTGTAGGATCAGTGACTGGAAGAAAGGAAGGCTACTGTTCTCACATTGAGACAAGTGAGAAATGTGTATAGATCTTGGTTAAGGAACAGGAAAAGGAAGAGAAGAACACCAGTAATAGAGCAGAGCTGATAGGAATAGTAGGAGTATGCATAACTATAAGCACAGGAAGCCTGCATATGGATGTCCCAAAATTGTGTGTACTAATTCACCAGAAAGATCCAAAGTTTAAACTGTCTCAATTCTATATACTTGTGTAAGAATTAAAATAGAAAAGCTTAAGGGAAACCAATAATCTTGCACATTTTGTCAAACAGTCTACTCACTTGAAAAAATGATAAATTCATGACTCTGAAGAAAGCTTCCTTTTCACTTCTTAATCATTTTGATCTCAAGCTGCCATTATATCAGTGGTGGGCCCGCTACGTTAACTGTAGCAGTAGTGTAACACAGAGCAGCATAATTCTGCTAACATTTAACAGGTTTTCTGCTGGCTGTTAGCGGAGTCACTGCTATTGCTACGCGCCTGACCTCCTCCTTATGCTGTGTTAAAGCCATGTTTAGAGGAAAAAACTGATAAAGATGGCGCGTAAATCTGGGTGACACAGCGTAGCTGCTCTGAAAAGAACACTAACACTACTGCATTTGCATGCTGATAATTCAATTGCTGGGCTGCAACTTTTTCCAAAAAAAAAAAAACAGTGTAGCGTAGCAGCCCAGTGCTGATTAAATTGATTTGAAATTTTTGTAGTGGTGAGAAAGAGAGAGACATGGAATCTGTATCTTTGCAAAAAATACAGAAATCTCTCGAAAAAAACATGGACCTTACAGGATATCCTGAATTTTTGCAGGATATCCCAATTTTTTACAGGATATTCTATATGGGATATGTTGTAATTTTAGTAGTGTATTCTTGTCTTATTTTCCAGTGAGATCTTCTAAATATTGATTCCATCTTACTTCAAATCAACTGACTTGTTCATTTTCTTAGTTGTCCACCCATTAGCTTTGTTCTGTCTTTTGCTTTCCTTGTCATTCTTATATTCTCAGTCTTGGTCATGTTAGTTTTTTCTTTCTTTCATTCTCTTCTTCTCATAATATTTCTGGTGGTGATTTGTCTCTTTTTCTTTTACAGATTGGCTTCTGTTTTGCAACCAACTCTTGATTCAAAATCCCTGAGAGTACACTCCCTTCCCTGCTCTCAAGGATAAACTGGTCAGCTGGAGTTCTGGGAAAAGGCACCAAACCAATAGGGGAGACCCTCAGTGGTCTGGGAAAGGCCATAGCCAGGTAATAAGGAAACCCCCCATTGGTCTTGGTATAGGCTGTACCCAGATCAATGAGGGTTCAAGACAGCTAGATGCAAAAGGTGATAACAAACCCTCTAACCCAAAAAATCAGTGGCACTCCAAACCCATCACATTTTTGGATTATGAACAGTGTCTCCAAGATCAATCATCAGATAATTCTAAGACAACATACATCTTTTGGAAATCTGAAGCCTGCAGGTCTTCTCCCCTGAAATACCCAGTGATAGGAAGCAATGTGAATAAGCCCTAGCTGCACCACTGGCAAAGTTACGGCCAATGCAAAAAAGATTGTAGTTCAAGGACCTAAGTTCAGCCATGGATCCTGTATACCAGTTGGTCTTTGGCCTCCAGAAAATGTGTTGGTAAAAAATATCCATTTTCAGGTCTTGAAACCTGAACCAAACAAATCCTGGGGAAAATTTGAACAGAGGATGACTGTGCCGTGGATGCCACTGGTTCCCTTAACTTGCACCACACTGGATTGGGGGACAAATTTCTGATGGAGTGTGGATCCAGAAACTTGTACACCAGAGCTGTACAGGGCTGTGGCTGAATTCAAGTCAAAAAAATTGTTGTCCTCAAACCACAAACTTTTATGTATTGGCTGTAGTGATTTCAATGAAGTCCTTCTAGGAGTGCAAAACCCTTGAAGTATGACCTAGCATGACTGGTGGTAGAACTCTGAAGGTTATACCAGCAGTAATCTCCATGGTAGACAGCTGGCATCAGGCTTGTGTCAGCCATGTGTGTTTTCTAGGGGATGTCTTGTTGTATCTTCTTCATCACTCCCAACAGTTAATCTCTTTTGATCTTTTTATTGCAGTGCGGTTACAGGTGCTGGGAAGACTTTCCACCAAGGTTATGGGTGTTTTTTTTTTGGCCAAATCTGAGACCAGATAATTTCAAGAGGTTAGAATGAAATGAAATCAAGTGATCAGATCAAAGAAATAGTCACATGGGAGAACAAAAAAGGGCGACGTTGTTGAAAGAGTTTCAGCAGAATTGAGAAAACGATGATGATGATAAAATTGAGTGAAAAAAGGAAGGGATTCTGAATGTAATACACATGGGTAATAAAATATCTTTTTAATTCAGTCTGAACAATGCTGGGTTGCTATGCTACCCGTAGCTGGCAGTTTAGTAAAAATTGCTAACAGCTAATGGTTTTCCCATGGATTTTAGCAATATAATTGCTATCACTATGCATTTTCACCCTAAATAGGGTGCTTCTAAGCTGCACTACAGTCAATCGTAGCAGTTTTTACCTCTACAATTGGCTGTAGTGCAGTGTAGTGGCCCCTAGGACCACTACAATTTAGCTACTGTTACAGCGCTGGCAGAGGCTACACTACACTACTTTTTGCAAGTAAAATAGTGTAGAAACCCAGCGCTGATCTCAACCTTACATATCATTGTTACTCAGTTTTGAACTGCAGTCATTCATTGTTGAGCATTGTCTGAATTTGACCCTTCAATAAGTTCCTCCTCATTGGCCTGGGTCCAAGCTAAACCACCAATGAGCGGGCTATTGTATGGCCTGTACCCAGAGGGATGAAAGTTTTCTTATTTGAATGAGTACAGTCTTTAGTACGGGGGGTCCTGTTTCAAAGCCTCAAATGGTATTTGTTGTTAATTATTTCAACTGGTGTGTTTGTAGTAGCCTCAAGTTCCATGACACAGAAAATGAGATGGCTTAATATTGATCAGAAGACTCATGGCAAGAATCTGGAGATGGGACCTGAGAGTTTTGGGCGGCATAGCTGCCTTATACTCTAGTTATGCAAGGAGGGGCCACCAAGTTTTCAACTTCAAACTGCGCAATTGCAACAGCAGAAGGGGGTATAGTCAACCCAGCTGGAAGTTCAGCGCAGGTCAACAACATTGACATTCAGACAAGCCCCCCTATTAATAAACTCTTGACCCCCAAGCCACTGGCAACACCCACCTCATGGCTTACTCATGGTACATATCCAGTCCTGACAAACCCTGTGTCAGATTCATCCAACAGTTCCCCATACTTCTCCAGCCACCCCCCGCCCCATCCATCATCCATCCTGTTACCATCCTCCTTCAATCTGATTCTTTGCCACACCCTTCACCCTAACAATACTTCATGTGGATACTTACTATCTTATTGTTCATCAACGTGGCCTGCATCTCAACCCATCCGCTGTCCAACCACACCACTAGGTACAACCAAATTGGTCACGCACCACCAAGCTTTGACTCCATCGTACCCAAACACACCAATCACTGAGCTGTAACTCAAATGAACCAAACAATTCTCCACCAATCCCATCATCAACCCATTTAAAGTAAGCTCGAACCATCTATCCTTCATTTTCCACCACATACTCAACCGTTTAAACATCTTCGCCAAATCACTAGACTTTCATCTTCACCCATTGCATCAACAACGCCACCTTCTTCCTCACTCACACAAAAACTCACAACTATACCCAACCCAGCAACTATTATGTCTTCCAACCAAACACCCAACCACCCTGTTTCCTTTTCTAGTCACTTCGAGCCACTCTTTAATGTAAGTGCAATCATCTTAAACATCATTTGATACCTTCTGATGGTTACCCAATTGCAGTCAACTTTTGATACCGTTCACGCAAACCAATACAGTTATTTCAAGACCTCCAGCTTCCTCCAATGTGGTGGAATGTGTGACGATAAGGCCGAAAACTTTGAGGTTAACCTCGTCACAAACACCGCACTGACAAATGTACTCGACTCGGAGTTCATCTATGCAATTAGTGGGAAAATGATATCGAACAATGACTGAGTTCCTCCTCTTATGAATTACACCAACGAGTGTGTCACTCAAGTCGCAGCATCATCTGCCAAGACACCCAATTTTACAAACAAGACACACATCACGTCCCTTGGCATGATTACTTCACGTCAAGAAATCGCCAGTGACCAAAGTGAAGGAGGGCCAAAACTCTAAGTGATTGTGCCTAATTTAGACTGGGACTCTGAAGTAAGTAAAATTGCCACCCAATCTTGTCACAAACTGACACTTTTTATCCAGGCCAGGGTCATCAAAAAGTTCCACGTCAAATATATTGTTCCAGGTACAAAAAATGTGATTGAGACACACATGCTATACGTTGTTGGCCAAGAGGTACAGCTTATTGGCCGGTTGGTTGATTTTGACATGGATAATAATATGCCCATCGTAATCATGAGTTTCCAGAACTATTTTTTAGCCACCTTGATTTTGAGATCATTACACATCAGGTCAATCATGGGAGTGTCACCAATGGACACCAAATCAGAAAGGGCAAGACATTGGGTTCCTCATCAGCTTCATCCTCTCTGATCGACATGAAGCCCCAGCTGTAACTTAATCATTAAAAACATCACATGAGGAGATAAACTAATTCTTTTTTTTAGCACAAAGTTTTTGCCTAAACCAGTTGGCAAGCAGACTGCTCCTCCAACATCCCCTACACCCATTAATCCATGAAAAATGCCAAAAATCACCTTTTGGTCTCCCAAGAAGACACAATTTCAGGCTGAATCCTCACAAAGCTCAGCAACAGCTAAGGCTCCATTTAGCAGGCCAAGTGTGAGCCTCAATCGTTATAAACTTTATTCCAATTGTTTTGGGGGTCACCCGGACATGAAAATATCTCTGGGGCATGTTTGGCATGCCCAGTGATGCATTGAAGTTTCTCATGGGAACTCACAATTGCTAAAGTTCCCCTGAAAAACTGATTATTTTGGTCTCGACCAAAATAATCAGTGTGAAGACCCTCAAGCAGGGAGTCTTCATCACTACACCACTACTAAACCTGGCCCCTCCCCCCAAAAAACCTTGCCGACCAACCAATATAAAATCAAATCTAAACCACACAAAGTGATCGGTCATCTTGTGCACCCACTTTGCAAGGTGTAGCAATGCCTACTCATGGGGCTGTTCCAAACAGCCCTGTGAAGTGTCAAATCGAAGGATCAAGATGCGTGAATAAGGTTCTTAAACCCTCTTTTCATCATCACTCCCCACCTCAGGATCTGCCATTTTGCTCTGGCCTGCCAAAAGGAGCCTAAAGGAAAAGCCAAAGTGACCTACGCATCTGATGCCGACAATGAGCCAATGTTTGATGGCAATGACGGCAATGAAAGCAAACCTGAACCAAAGGAAGTAACTCCCGCCCTGGAAAGCGCGGACAACCACCCAAAGCAATCATCCTCAATGCTGCCAAAGGTATGAAAAAGTACTAATCATTCACTTTAACTCGCAGGATTGGATTTCACGATGGAGTCTCAACATGAATACATTTTTCACACTGTTTGCCGCAGCTCAATTGTCATCTTTCTGTCGTGGTAAAGCATATTTTCTCATCTTGATCATGCTGCAACCCTTGTAACCACATGATTATTAAACCAATGTGTTAAGATGAACCTGGAGCAACAGTGAACGGAGTGGTGAGTGTGTGGAAGGATAAGATTTCATAAGAGAGAAAAGAGGAAAAAGTAAGAGAAAGATAAGAAATAAGAAACAAGTATGAGATTGAGACTTACCTGGAGCAACAGTGCATGGAGTGTTGAGTGTGTGGAAGGATGAAGAAAAGAGTTCTTCCACGACTGTTGCCCCAGATTATAAAGGTTGAAATGAAACTGTCACAGAGTGTGACATCTACATGATAGGTTTGAAAGCACACAACAATAACCTCAACACAATGAAAATGTGGAATATATAACTTGACAAAATTGTAAAGATTATCAAGCCACGCCTAACAATGTGACTCCATCATACTATCATAGAAAAAGATCCCAACTTCAAACACCTTGATAAGTTTGGCTTTGGCGTATCATATCTACGTTTTTTCAATGACAAGAAAGCTTTTCTTGAACTTTCAAAGAATTGTTTTAGCACCATATGACATAGACAAGCCCGGTGAGTCATTCCAAACGCACAAAGCAATCAACTCAGTTGAACCAATGACTTTCATGTCATTCTTGCATTTGTGATAAAGTCGAAGTCTCACACTAGGTGATATCACGTTGTGCATGAGTCAAACGACACACATGACAAGCAAGTCCTGCACAGTTGCACTTGATGCGCCTAAAGCTTCATTAATTCTGTCAAAATTAACACACATACTCTACATGAGTATAGACAGCCAAACTTCGCCAAAACCACCAGCTGCAAGCCAAGTGATTTTAATAACAGCCGTTGTCTTTCATTTTGAATATCATCACATCAAAGCTCATTGAAGTAATCAATTAAACACAATTAGTTGATGAAAAAACACAAGTCAATTGGCAATGTAAGTCAACTTGTGCGTGTTGACATTCCATCACCATGAAAGCTGAGCACTTTGTTTCTCTCACCACAGCCAATCCCAATAAAAATCAATCCATCACTGTCAAGTTTAGACATGACAAGCCAAATGATAACCCACATCGAAAACAAAAGGCAAAGTGAGGGATAGGACACACTGGTCCTATGAGAAGTCCATCATTAATTGTACCAACTACTACACCACCAAGGTATTTTTTTTCATGACCTCACGTGGGCTTGGCCGCAGGGTCCAAAACAGTTCAGGCTTGACCTGTCTGTCCTGTATTCTATAGCGGGGACAGGTTGACGCCTGAGATGGGTGAGACCAACGTAAATCTGACCCATCCAACCCCAAAGTCAAGCCAGCATTGCAGGTCCACCTCATTGGCATGACAGCTGGATTGATTTAGTGCCGACACCAATTTGCCCTGACAAGCAGCCCAACAGTGCCAATGCATTGAACACATCTCTACGGCTACATTGGCTTGACTGACCATTCAGGACAAGGTTGGTCCGGCTCATCCAGAGGAATGATGCTCGACACAAAGAGTAAACCGGCCATTGGTTGATAACACTGAAAATTGTTATACAAAAAAAATAATGAGTGAGAGGACTTGTCCAAAAAAAGACCCATCAAGTGAGCCAAGACAGGGCCTACATCATCATTAAGTAAGTCATTTCAAGATCATTGTGGCTCAAGTGTTAGTTTCTGCCTTTGAGATTGACTTCCTGATTAGTGAAGGCCTGATGTTCAATCCCCGGTGTGGGTCTTTTTGGCTGCACCTTCATACACAGAACCGCGGCAGCCCCCGTTGGGCATTATGCTGACACCTGGCATTTTTTAGGCATGCTTTTGGAAGATACACCAATGGCCTGAAATCAGAAGGAAAGCCGACACAAACCTCCAGTACCTCCTGCTACAAGACATGAGGTTGGACACCAAAAAAAACTGGTGGGGTCAGGGGGGTCGGCACAATGGAAAAACATCCGTCAGGCGCTCAGTCAACCAAAGTCTGTGGTGTATGTCCCACAAAAATTGGGCTCTTGCAACCAAAAGTGTGATTAATGCGGGGCACTTCACTTCAAGTACAAATCAACTCTTGCTGAAAGGAGCAAATCGACAAATTCCTACTCAATCTGCTGTCAGAAGAATAAAGTTTCCCTTCCCACTTCCAATGTTTCAGCGCGACCTTACCCCACATTCATGAAAGATCTGTTAATGAACCACAACAAAAGTAAGTCAATCCATTCCCTTACCTTGATCATTGTGCTGATTGAACTATTCTGGAATCCCATGATAATCAATCAAGGCTTCGAATGTACAATAATGCCTTGACATTTACTTCATTAGGCGCAAATATTGATCACAGTGTTCAGGGACCATATGGAATCAATGTCTTCAGGATATCCGGCACCTTGACTCACAAGATATCCAGAATCAATCCGGACAATGGCTAGCTCCATCAACATTGATGGGGCTCAACCTGTCTATCGCCGATGCAACATTGGACCAGCCATCAGAAAACATACAACAATGTTCACAAATGTGTCAGTGGTCCCCTATTTCCCGTTTTTAACACTGGCTCTAGGTTGCCAAATAAATGTTGAAGTACCAGTCAACATGGAGGCCATAGAATACTTGTATAAGTTTATAACTAAGGGCCATGATAGGCTATCACTATCAGTTAACGGTGATGTCATATGTAGATGGGCAATACATAAGCACACCTGAAGGTGAGGAGCTCTTGAACTGTATGTGTTGATAGGCGCTGCATTTACTCAATCCTGTTGGAGGTTGTTTAAGTTTCCCCTGTCAGACAGATTGCCTGCAGTGACGAGGTTGAATATGTGCAACGAAAACAAACAACTTGTCTATTTAGAAGGCAAAGAAGGCTTGGAAGGCCAAATTAACAGTGGGAGCGCAAACCAAACAAGCCTAACACAATTTTTCAATATAAAAGGGACCAACAGATGCCATGCCAGAACATTGTACTACAAGGAAGTGCCAGCCTACTTTTCTTGGAATGGATTCCGGGCAAGTACAAAGTCGAAATATTTTCGGTTTCGTATCTCGCAGGAGTGAAGTACTACCTCCATGTACTGCTCCTTCACCGTAAAGGAATAGTCACCTTTGAAGATTTGAGGATGGTCTCAGGTGATGTGTGTGACAATTACAGGTCAGTGTGTAAAAAACTCGGCTTATTGCTGAACGACTTTCTTTACAATGCGGCACTCAGTGAAGCATCTGCAGTTCAATCTGGTCATCAACTGGTGATGTGCGTACCCTTGCCACCAGCTGACCCAATTCTGCTGTTTGAGAAACATTTCCTGGCTTTCACAGACAACATGCCTAGATTCAACATGAAAAAAATTACGGCAAGACACTGAGGATCTCCAAAAGGCGGGTGTTAGCTTTGTGTAGGATGGAAATACTTCTCCACGGAATGAATACATTGCTTTGGGAAGCTGGATTGACTATGACAGACAACAAGCGGTGAACATTAGAAGGAATTAAAGCTTAAAGACAAGGTTTTGAACACCCAGAAATCCTTTGTCAAAGAGTTGCAGTAAATATAGATAACTTTAATATCAACCAACAGATATTTTATTGGCAAGTTTTCTGCTTGCTTGAATGTAGCCGGGGCAAATCTTTTTACTTGGACGGTCTGGGTGGAATAGGAAAAACTTTTCTACTCAACAAAATAATCGATCAAGCAACTCTCCAGGGCACCAACATGACTGTAGTGGCATTGTTGGGACTCGCCGCGCTGTTGTTAAAGGGCGGGCAAACGACACACTCAGCCTTTAAAATCCCCATTGACGTGGAAGAAGGCCTGGAATGTTACATCAAAGATGAAACCATCATCGCCACACAATTTTTTATGGGATGAAATTGTCACAATTCACATCACAAAAATTCAATTGACACAGAGAACAAGACTCTCACATGGATTTGTTAATCAGAAAAGGAGTTTGGTGGGAAGGTAATCATATTTGCCGGCAATTTCAGGCAAATTCACCCGTTCATTAAATATAATGAGTTTCCGCCAGCCTACAATGCCACAATCAAAACGTCTGAAGTCTGGAAAAACATTGAATGCTTTCAACTTGTCGAGAACATGCGTCTTTGGAGAATCGAGTCCTGTGAATACATTGAGAAAAATTTACAATTAAGCAAAACGCTACTCACACTCGGTGAAGGCAGGAATCAAGTAAGTGACTTTGGAATGGTTGAGCTTGATGGTATCCACGTGAAATCATACGGGTCACACAGCAATGGCTTAATAAGGTCTCAATTTTGGGATTCCCAGAGAATGAACTGGAGGTAAAGATTGGCATGCCAATTGTCGTGATTCACAATATGGCCATAGACAAAGGTGTCTGCAACGGATCACAAGTCATTGTGGCAAATATAGCTAGAGGCTATATTGGCAAATATAGCTAGAGGCTATATTGGCAAATATAGCTAGAGGCTATATTGGCAAATATAGCTAGAGGCTATATTGGCAAATAAAGCTAGAGGCTATATTGGCAAATATAGCTAGAGGCTATATTTTAATTGGTAAATTAATGTCTGTCCTGTTTTCCAGAAACGAGGTCACCTTACCACAAGCAAAGCTTCACAATAAGGGGGAAAACTGGTCAGGTCTGTCCTTCTTCAGGTATCAGTTCCCAGTTGCTCCCGCGTGGGCAATGTCAATTAATAAAAGCCAAAGACAAACTCTCAACCATGTAGGTGTTTACTTAGAGACTGATGTGATCTCCCATGGCCAACTGTACATGGCAGTGTCACATGTGTCAAATGTTGACAATCTGATTGTAGTGAAGCCAAGTTCAAGGTCGGGTTTGGTGGATGTTGTACACAAGGAAATCTTTGTAACCGATGCAATATAACATAAACCAAACTGTTTGTTATCTCAAAAAATATCTGAGTTCTTGCTGATGTTGGTGATTTGTGCAACATAGGAAAAGTTTGACAAGTCAGAAGGAGATGTGGGAATCTATCATTTGTTTTGAAGAACTGTGAAATTTTTACAAATAATTGTATTGATAAAGCATTTGGTTGGGTATAAGACAAATAATTCGCAAGCAATGAAACCAAAAGTTAAGTGGTTGCACACCTCACCATCTTGGAAGCCCAGTTGTGATTTTAATGAACTAATAGGCTCAATGGGAACTGGCCAGCTTCTTTGCATGAACGTTGAACTGGACTTCTCAGTAATGCAAGTGTATAAATTTTGCCTGGCCTAGGTGGCTTTTGACATTGTGGGTTTTTGTTCTATCTTATTAAACCTACTAATACAAATTACTATATAGATGTTGCCTTAAAATAGGTATAATCACTTGCCAAGAGGAACACATTATTTTTAAAATGACTGCTCACATAACACAGAACACAATCCAACAGAAGCCGACCTTGACATTAAGTGATAATGTGATTGATAACCTGAATTTCACAGGAGAGGTGTGGCTTGCAGAAAAAGTAAGTTTTTACCTGTTTTGATCTGTCAATTGAGACATGGCTAATGCTGTGACAAAGGGCTGTGTTTTAAAATCAAAAGACAAGTTGTGTGTTGAATACAACACGGAAGCCAGTTGGTTACCAGAGATTTGCAAAACATTTGACAGGGACTACGTGGATACTCAGAATGTTGGTGTCAGCTGTGTGTTAGCGCATGCCCGCCCGGGTTTTGGTGGCCAAGGGAAGATTTGAGTTGGGGGATTCATTGGGCAGGATAATTTTAGCAATGTCGAATGGGAAATAAATGATTTTGGTGGCAGCAGCAAATCGGGAATTAACCATGATGTGATTTAATGGCAATTGAGTATTTCTGGATCAGGGACAAATACCGGTTTTGATGCATTGTGGACCTCAGACTGCAAGCATAACGTCCAAAATGAAATGATCATTTATCACTGTTGGAGTGTAAGCCTGCAGAGGTCATCTCTTGAATATATGACTAACATAAAATTGGAATGAAAATGGTTTGAATTCAAGTTAGAGCCTTGCTGGATCATTGGATGCAAAGAAAATGGAAAACATGACACCGGGACAAAGGATTGATTATAGGGGATAGTTTATTGGAAGTTGCTTTCCAGTTGATACGATTTATGTTCAGGTAAGGCAATTTTTTTATTCATGGAGCTTGAAGCTCAAATTGTGTTGGTTCCAATGTAGATATTGTAATCAAGTCCGATATAGTTGGCCTTCACAGACTTTTTAACAGGTAAAGAGATATTTGAATAAAATGATGAAGGTTTTTGTAATGAAAATCCGCTTAACGTCTTTGCGCCAAATTTCTGACCTATGGAATATATTAAAGGATAATGATTAGTGGGAATTTCCAAAACTAAACATATTAAACTTGTCAACAGAAAGTTGTCGGTTTGGATGGTAATAAGCTTGACGGAAAGAAAAGCATCACTAATGTAATTGCGTGATTTGTCAAGTCACGGTCTTGACTATCAGCATAAGTGACCAAATTTAATGTAGTGTCACCATGTTTGAATTGGCTATAAGGAAAGGTATCCCTTCACAGTCTAAAGGAACTTTTGCCTAGATATGAGCTTTGCCTGATTGACTGAGACATACACAAAGTTTGATGTTGGAATAAATGAAGATAAAAGGTGTAGGGTTGAATAAGTCAGATGAATGTGAACATGAATCAAAAGGTACCAAAAAAATGTCAAGTTTATACAGCAAGTTTGGTAAGTGTCAATATATTCCTTGGCATATAATTAATAAAGGTTATGGGTTAGGTAAAGTTGAGGGAATTTATTTGTGGTAAGATAAAACTCACCTTTCTGATGTAGTTGTGGCGTTATCCCAAATTAAGTATGAAATGTGACCGAATGTACAGAGGATTGAATGGCTAATGTACTTTGTGATTTGAGGCATGCATAAGGTCAAAAATTGGGTGTATTGTTGGCAAGTGTGAAGTCATGTTGAACAAACCCACTTAAAGTGGATCACAAGTTAATGGATACTAACAGAGCGCCTTAATATAACCTTTGATGTGCACTTGGTATTTGGCAAATTGTAATTTCTTGGGTTTAGTATGAGTTGAATGGCAATCGTGGATAAGCTTGAACATGAAGGAGGAAGTTTACAGCGGCGAAGCCGCCTTGGCCTCTAGTACCTTTTAAACCATCAAAAAAACTTAGAACATTATTACATAATCTTAATCTACACTAAAAATAACCTAGGGTCACTCAATCATAGTAACCCTGAATTCTTACTCCTTCCCTGTGTTTACAGGTACTACAGTATTAACATGTACCACGAAAGAACATAAGGTTGTAACATGTTGACATATATATGTGGACTTCCAGAAGACCATTTCTGGACGTAAAATTTGTTGTAACCTAAACCTATAGGTTACACATGATGATACTCACCCTCTTTCCAAGACTACATTTATGCTTCTGGGACAGACCGGGGCCCCGGCCTGCCGAACAATAAAAATTATTATCTTCTTACACACCAACAAAATTGAGGTGTTGTGTATAGTTTGGAAACTAGACCCAACTTGGACGTGACTCCTCCAGGCCTGGGCCCCAGCTACACCCAATTCAGAATTGGGCTCAACCCCACGTAAAGTGGTAATACCACTGTTACAAAACTTGAACACGTGTAATAAAATTATGACATCATCTACCACTTACACAATTAAGGTTTATAAACTAAAAACTTTAATTACATCACATGTGCAGTGACTGATCATTATAAAGATCTGTCACATTGTTTTCTATTACAGAAGCTGAACCACAACACTAAAATTCATAAGGCTTGGCGAATTAATGTAAAATTAGTTCCAAAGAATGAATATGAAAAAATATACACAAAAAAATAAATTTTGAAATTTAGAAAAAATATTTAACTTTTGGCAGATTTTCCAAAATCTTTGATAATTGTTCAAGGGACCCAGGAAAATTAGAGATGACAGATTGATATGAGCGAATGATGAGAATAAATGAAAAAAATTGCAAAAATTGACTGGCATACTTTTTGAAATGTTGTGGAGAGGGACATTTATTGGTCTCAAAATGAATTTTTCACCAGAATCCAATCAAATTCCAAATTTGAACACTGTTTGTGTGACCACTAAATTTGCCAGGATATTTTTGTTCAGATTTTTCATTTATTATCACTCTTCATGCAAGGCTGTTGTCATCTGTGATTTTCCTGGGTCCCTTGAACAATTATTAAAGATTTTGGAAAATCTGCCAAAAGTTAAATATTTTTCTAAATTTTGAATTTTTTCATATTCATTCTTTGGAACTCATTTTACATTACTTCATCAAGCCTTATGAATTTTAGTGTTGTGGTTCAGCTTCTGTCATAGAAAACAATGCGACAGATCTTTATGATTGGTCACTGTACACATGTGTCATGGTGGTTGAAAATTAACTCCTTGGGATTTGTGGCCCAGTTGGGAAAATAATTAATAACTCCCAAGTTGTAGTGCCTCAAATTCCAAGGCTCATCTCTTAATTAAGGTTCTGACGCATAGAAAGCGTAGCACTAACCTTAATTACATGGGAATAACCCTTCTGTCACAACACAGACAGAATGTGTGGTATAATGCCAGATGAGCATTGTTACTACTGTAACTCCATAGTTAAAAATGACACTAAAGCTAAAAAAGGATTGAATAACTAAGAAAACATGTCTTAAGTCCAAGATTGACTTGTGTTACAGGTGAGAAGGCGTCACAATTATGGCTCATCACCCAATTGAGCCATACCACACCTAAAAATAAATTGCTACCAGTAGTACACACCTTTATAAAGGGTATTGCTTGCCTGTAAAACTTCCTGTCATCATTCATAGCATTAACCACAGACTTACACCTATGTATATACCAGAGTTACACTTGTTACACTTGTTATACCTGTTATATAGTACCACTTTGCCTGTTGTAGCACTTGAGATCAATTGTTTTCTCTTTACTTTTCACTCCACCACTCTCAACCACACCATCAAAGGTCACCTAATCCCTCCTCACTAGTGGTTGGAATGCTCCTTGGACTATTTGGATTGTTATAAAGGTATTTGCTAGTAGTGAGTAATTTCCTTTCAAATAATTAGTCTCCAATAGCGCCGCTTAAAAGCTTGTACTAATTGGATACCACCCCTGTATATCTGGATCTCCATTCTAGTGATTCAGTATCACCCTGTTCCCACAGAATCCGAATCAAGAGGGCACCCAAAACAACCCCTGTGCTATCAGGCCCCTCTTTAAAATAAAGATTTATTCTGTATTTTATTTCTTTTCCTATATTTCACTGTGACTTTATCAGTCAATACCTCCTTCCTTATCCATCATCACCTTGTGTGGCTAAAAGAATTAGATTCTTGGCATCACAGAGGCTGACAGAGAGTCTACTCTCTTCCATTCCCTTTGGGACCGGTGGTTGCTAAAGGGAATTGAAAAGAGTATACTCTCTTCGATTCCCTTTGGGACTGGTGGGCGCTCAAGGGAATTGAAGAGAGTATAATCTCTTTGATTCCCTTGAGGACCGGTGGGTCTTGAAGGGAATCAAAGAGAGTATACTCTCTTGGATTCCCTTTGGGACCGGTTGGTCCTAAAGGGAATGGCAGAGTGTCTACTCTCTTACATTACCTTTGGAGGTGGTTGGTCATAAAGGGAATGGAAGACTGTATACTCTCTTCCATTCCCTTTGGGACGGGTCGGTCCTGGAGGGAATGGATAAGAGTGTACGCTCTTCCATTCCCTTGGGGACTGATTGGTCTGGAGGGAATGGAGAGAGTGCTCTCATATATGCCCTCTGCAACCAGTCGGTCCAGAAGGGAAGGGTTACAGGCAGTACCCAAACCAATAAGGAGACCCTCATTGGTTTGGGGTATGGGTACAAGCGGCACCCAGGCCAATGAGAAAACCCTTATCAGTCTGGGTATAGGCCGTACCCAAGCCAATGAGACCCTCACCAGTGTGGTACAGGCCGTACCCAAGGCAATGAGACCCTCATTGGTGTGGTAGAGGCTGATCAGAGCCTCATGGTTCTGGGTCCAAGCCGTACCCAGGCCAATGAGGAACCCATCATTGGTCTGGGAAGGGGTATGGCTTGTACCCAAACTGACAAGGCTCTTGTTGGGTTGGGTACAACCTGTATCCTGATTGATGAGGAGATCCTTATTTCTCTGGATAAAGGAAGTACCCAGAGACATGAATACTGGGATTTTACTACATAAGCCGCTCATTTACCTGCCACCTAAATTCCAGCTCCCCCTCCATCCAACCAGTGCTTGATGCCTGGGGAGGGGGAACTCAGGTGAACCCTCATGTCCACAGACTGAGGCTGAACCAACTGGAATAGGGGGCAGTGTTTGAGCTCCCCCTGATAAAAAGGCCAAACCTCGAACCTAAAAAGCCTGAAAGTGTGCCTTTGTTATATTTGGATGGATGAATGAAAAGGGTGTTGAATTTTGGTAGTTGATGATGAGTTTTTAAACCAAAGATCTGTGTCAGTGATCAGAACAAGATCAATCAGGAATTGAGCATGTTGTTACATGATTATGGTCTTATCTATTATTACATACTTTATATACATACTTCTCATCATTACATACTATTAGTAGAATCACATATGCATAGTATTATTATTTATTTATTTATATTATCTCATCAACCCAAATACATATTGTCTTTTCCGAAAATCTTGGACATTCTGATTTCCGAGTACACATTGTAATCCCATAAATATATCTCTACTTTATTTTGTTTTATGGGTTTTTCTTTTAGTACCAGCCGACAAATGTGAGACTTTTTCTAGGTTCACCATCACTGTCTGCTTTTTTTTTATTGTAACCTTTCAACCCTTTATCCCAGTTTTATTTTCCCCAATCCAATCGAACCCCCCAAAAATCTATCCTCTACCTTCTCCAACCAGACCGGCACTGGATTCACCAGCTAAACTGACTCACAATGCCCTCATCGATAGCCTGAAGGTCAATTTTCTACATTCTCCGACAAGACCGGGCCATATCTTCTCCGACCAGACTGTCAGGATGCCTCCATTCTTGTTATGCCTCAAAATCCGCAATCCGATCCCATCCATCCTTATCCAATCCAATTAGCCACCTCCCATGAATGGTCCATCCCATCCATCCTGATTCAATCCATACATTTAATCTGCTTATAACTGTACATCATGTTGGCCAGCTTTGATCCGATCCATGCACCCATCCAAAAATTCATTGCTAAACTCATCATTTCAAGCAAGGTGATGAATGCAGTTCACGAGCAATGGTTTCCAGGTAAGCAAATCTAATCCCTTTGTCTGAAGGTATATAAGGTCCTAATCCGGCATGCTTCTTTCAATCCCTCATCAGTCATCACCATATTAAACATGGACCCTTTCAGCGGCACTCCATTCAGTTTTTGCTCACCTAACAACATGTCATTCCATGGTCGTTCAGATTCTATCACCCCTAGTAGTGTGACTGCTCTTGGCTTATACTCTTCCAACTTGTCCACCCCTAGTAGTACTACTCTTACTGGCATGAGCTCTGATTCATCCACCCGAAAATCTTCCATTTCCTTTGACCCTACTATTTCCCAATCTAATGGGCTGACAGCCATCATTCCCATTGCTGCACCCAAATTTGAGTGCAGAATCAGCTTTACCATATACTGTAGCAAAAAAAGACCAGTTGGGTCCCATTGCATCAACTTTCTGACCTTTTTTCCATTTCATTCAATGCTCACAACAACATTTTTTTGGATGAATTTCGCAAACTTGTAACTAAAAAATGTACTGATGACTACAAACAGATTGATTGTATGATTTTTGATGGTACAAACTCTTACCACCCAACAATCTCCTGGTCCACTTACATTCTCAAGAACAAAAGATTCCCCAAGCTCAACCCCTACCCCATCATCAATAGTTCCTCACTTGCTCACTGGTTGACCAAAATAAAACATTCGGGTCAAACCAAAGGAGGTGCCATTTTACGGATGGACAACCCACGCGACAAAGCTTCAAAGGCTCACAAAGAAGACCTGTTGGCAAGAAACATGAAGAAGCTTGAGGCCGGGAAAAAGGTAGCCTCAAATTGTCAAAAATCAAAGCCAGCTGATGATGTGTCCAATGGTGGTAGCGATGAGGCAAGTCATCACCATTTCTCTCTCATCTTTGTATCAATAACCAAACCAACCTAACCTGTTGTCTTACCCCTTTTTAGGATGACTCGAGAGGACCTGAATTTGAAGACTTGGATGTCTATGTCAATCAAATCTACGAGAAATACAGTATGAATTCCGAATACAACCAGATCCCACTGATCCCGACCAATTTCTTCTACTTAATTCAGGCAACATAGAGAAATGGGCCAAAGATTTGGTAAGCCACCTTGAACCCGCTGAGAATTTATGCCAGGCAAGCTGACTGACTATCCTTCACTTCTAGTCAACTAGGGTCCCTGGGGTCTCGTTGACCTCCCCTCCGGGATCTCTCAAGTTCATGAGCCGCAAGGGGATCAAGAGTAACACCCCCACCGTAGAATCGGCAAGCACCGGGTCCTTGGTTGAACTGACCAAGTGGCTGGTCACTCAACAGCAAGATAATAAAAGAGAGACTCCTCCATCTTCCGACAATCTATCAAGCTACTTGGACTTCATCTGCATTGCCCCCCAAAAGAGCAAGGGGATATTGAACAGACTTCTCCACAACAACATTGATGGCTACCAAATGTTCAAATGCCTCACCGTTGAGGATTTGAAAGTCCTTGGCTTCAACGTGGGTGTTATATCCAAACTCTGTAGCAATGTAGCCAAGTACAAGGCACATCTTGCCAAATGTGGCTGATGTTGTATTTCACTGCCTCCTCGTTCTGCTTAGTCTATCTCTGTCCTATCAATCTTGATGTTTGTGTCTGCCTACTCAATCTGTGTATTGTCTGCTTGGTCTTATCATCAATTTTCTTCTTATTGCCTGCTTGGTCTGATGTGTCTCTTTGCTCAGTTTCTCAGTCTTCTTGGTCTGCTTGGTCTGTCTGTGTCTTCTCGGTCTTTTTGTGTCTGCTCGGTCTGTTTGTGTCTGCTTGGTCTGTTTGTATCTTCTCGGTCTGCTTGTGTCTGCTAAATCTTGTTATCTGCCTGCTTGGTCTGCCTTCAGTCTTCTTACAATTCATCGATGGGACTCAGCATATATCCAATCCTCACAAAAAGCGTTTCTGATGAGTGTACCCAATCAAACATCAAACTTAGCAATAATTCCACTGTGAAAGTCGTGATCCTTAACTAAGAGAATTGTGGCCCCAAGAAAAAAAGTGAAACAACCCATGAGTACTGACTCAGCAACTCAGACCCTTTTGGGATGTTGTTGATTTGGAGAACTCATAAATCAAGTCAGAGTGTTAATTCAAATGTATTGGGCCAAGATAAGAAAACAGTAAGCGATAAAAAGTATCACCTTGATGGTTGATGAATTTTATTGGGCCAAGATCAGGAAACAGAGTGATAAGTAAAACAACATCTTGTCGATTGAAGCAAGGTCCGAGGCAAGACAACATGCAAATAAATAAAATAAAATAAAAAGCTAATTGGAGGCTTCGGTACCAGATGGTTCATACTCGACATTTACATTGTCTTGAGCAGCTGGGAAGTCATAACCGGTGTGGCGGTATAGCTCACGTAACAAGGTAGGGGAAACAACATCATGGACAGTCAATCAAATGGTCCAGACTGAGTCTCGATTGCCAACCAAAGATTGAGTCCAGCAAAGGTGGCTTTTCCTTTGTGAGAAACAAACCTCAATTGGGTTTAATTCTGGGAAATATGGAGGGAGATAGATGAGTTTGACACCTGCCACCAACATGATCTCCTCGGTGAATCCTGGCATTATCCATGACCAAAACCGAATTGGGTGCAGGGTATGGATTCATGCGAGGGAGCTAAATAAGATGTTCACAGCTTGAAATCAATGAATAGTTAAGGTAAAGAACCTATGAAAAAGACGACCAGCTTCCACTTCAAAAAGTGCTCAAAGTTGTGTCTCTTGACTGTCTCCTCAGTTACCGTCATTGCAAGAACACCATAGTAGCTGATGGCCGGTATTAAGGTGAATTGTTTGACATTTTCATTGTGAATATAGCATGCAGAGGAAGTTCCTCAACTAGATCTTGAAAAACTCCGAAGCAAATCTCGCAAGCAGATTGCAGATTCATCTGAATAACAAAAGATTAGCATTGAAATAAAAATACAATTAGATAGTTCAAAGGGAAAAAACAAGTACCTGTGAATACAAGAAACTCTTCTGGGACATTGGCCATCTTGGCAATGAATCGATTTTTTGCAGAGAGGCTCTTGCGGATGTTGACCATGTTCAGCTTCTTCGAAGTAATGTTAAGTTTCTGGACAAGGTTTTGGTGGAGGCTGGTTATGCCAAGAAGAAAGCTGCTGTGATTGTAGAGACACTCTCGGATCTCATCGAGGAACAAGGTTGGTTCTTGCCGGACAAGTTCAACCATGAGCTCTTGATCCTCTGTAGATAGTAATGAGTTTAGTCCTTGAACGTTGTACTCTTCAGGATTGTGTATGAACTGCTGCGTCTTGTGATATAACTGGGTCCATCGGCTGAACAATTGCCTAGAGACTGTGACTCCTAGTGACCTTCGGGTAAAGCTCTGGGTATGGTTCTGGAGCAACATTCGAACTGTCACAATCTTTGTGCCGGCATCTTATCTTCGGAATACCATCTTTGCTGGGGTTGTGTACAGGGAATAGACAAAAAATGTGAAAGTGGATCAGGATTTGATTGGATTGGGGATGGAGGGAAAACAGGAAACCCACATACAGATTATTGACTGATCCTCCCCCGTCACTGGCTACCACCGGAGACCAGGCAAGATAGTTGGAGGACAGAAAGTCAGGCCCTGGATAAAACCCCATCCTAAATACATACTGGATCATTGAGGACAAATGTTGAAGTCCAAGATTTTTGGGAAAGACAATACTTGTAAATACTATAAAGTCTTGCTACATACTGAAATATGTTTTCCCTTGGGGGAGTTTTCATCTATTTATGTTGCAGTTGATTTTAGATAAACTACTCTCACCCAGGGAAGTCATGCAACATTGGAAAGTCGCAAACAGACTTTCCTGGTTAAACCCATAGCTCGACTCCACTGTCAAAGAAGATGTATAAAAAGTAGTCTATAACTCTGTGTTTCTTTTCTCTCTATGCAAATATCCTTTTCTTCTAAAACACATAAGAGTCAATAGGTTATGAGCCTTTTCTCATAATAGTTTTTAGTTCATACGCACTGATAAGCAGCTGAGGGGAATTAGTTCCTGTGTTAGAGAGAGTCTTCATTGTTTACTTTACGCGCTGTAGCAACATTTAAAATTTTCTTACTTTTTCCTCCTTATAACAACATCTTCCTGTGCTTGTTTGCGATAAATTTCCAGAGTTTTTTTCCAAAACATCAAATTTTGTTTTGTTTTTTTTCTTTCTTTCTGTTTCCACCATTTTCTTCCTAATTTTTTTTCCTGGTAATTTCTTATAACAGTCTTTCTTCTTAAAACAAACCACATTCATTTTCCATTTTTCTTTTCTTGTTTCTTTTTGGTTTCCCCTTTCCAAATACTTCACGTTCCTCCCCCCATGCCTTCCCTCCAGAGATCTCCTGCTGCTAACCCTGCCAACGTCTCTACCCCTACCAATATTGTCAGCCTAGTGACAATACTCATTTTCCAAAGGCTTCAACATATTTTCTCAATGATTGATTGTCTATTTTATCTTTCATCTTTATCAAGTTATCTACTCCTTATCTCTTATTCCCACTTTCCTCTTATTGTGTGTGTCTTTCAAATAATTGTGTTATGTTTCTTAACCCATGAGTGTAATTAATAAAGTGGAAATTAAGTGAAATTCAAGCTTTTAAGCTTAAACATTGAATATATGCACCATTGAGTTTAATCCCAACCACATTAGTCAGAAACCAGTTTTAACTGTACAGGACAATTCTCAATATTGGTTCTAGTCCCTGTGGCACCGCTTATACAATCCTCAGACTCAGACTCAGACACAGAACCAACAAAACCCTTCAATCAGCTCACAAACTTTACTGCGCGTGGATTTCCCGTGATTGGCTCACATTTGGTGTAACCTTTTCACTAATCAGTGTTTAAGTTCCTCCAAAGTCCAGTTTCACTAACTCTATTTCCTTGCTCTTCTTAAGATCACAAGTCTCCACTTTCCCTCTTTCCTCTTAGCTTAATCTTCATAATTATCATGTCTAGTTTCTCTGTTGCTTATCCTTGACTTATAAGTCTTAAAAACAGACGTGGCTAGATTTTCTATACCAACCCTTCCAGTTTCAGTTGCTGAAGGAGCAACGGTGGGCTTGTACGTTATCCAAATGGATAACTTTGGCTGTAACATAACTTTTTTAGTTACGGTACCTGCTAGGTGCAGATAACTAGATATCACTTACAATATCAATTTGCAAATCCCCCCCCCCCCCTTTTTTTTAGTTACGCTCCTGAATATCATGAAAAAAATCTGGTTACGTTGCCATTTTTGGATATTTGGATATTGTGATTTTAACTGAAAAGAAAAGTCACAAGAATGGATAACTGAAAAGAGTTGAGGAATCTACCATTTTCTTTGGTTATGGCAGGAAAAAGATTGAAGGGACCAACAGTGTAAAGCTCAAAAGTGTCAGTGAAGACCTTTTGCTGAGTTTGGAAAGGTATGTGTGAGGATGCCTCTGCCAATCCGAATACTAGACACTAAACCAGCCTCCCAATCTTGGATTGGAAAGTTTTATGTAGTGATAGTAGGTGTATCAAAGATACTACTGTTGTTTTAGAAGTGGATCTGGTTATAAGGTGTTATTCAGGTGAGTTGATGTTATTGATGTTGTTGGAGTTGTTGCTGGTGTTATGATGATGAAAGGCTGATGATGATGATGTCTGATGGTATGGATAAGGTAAGAATAAGGTGACTGAAGAGGTGATGAGTGTGGGAGCAAATGCTTCAACCAGGGATTGAACTCAGGTCCTTTGGATGAGGGTATATAAGTTCAAAAAAGGGTAAAAATGAGGCAGGGTGAAGGCTCCTTATTTTGGATATGGCTTGAATGAGGATTGAACACGTGACCTTGAGGTCAATATAATTAATGGTTATAATTGATGAGGGTGTTATTGCAAGATATAAGGGTGGCTATAAAGTTGATAAAATATAAGGTGGATAATAAAATATAAGACTAGGATATTTGGGATATAGAAAGTTGGATGAATGTAATGTGACCAGTGCCCAATACATTGGATGATGGGATGATGGGATGGTGGAGAACAACTGGCAGGCAGAAGGCCTCCTTATATAGTAAAAAATGAGGGATTTTATCCAAAGGGGTACACCCCGAATTCTGTCCTGAAGATCCACTAAGTGGCTGTGACTAGTCTATCTACCATACATCCCTTTCATATCCAGCCTAAAATACAGAAATGCAATATGAAAAAGCAGTTCCAGTTGTTTATGACTGGTATAAAGGAATTCAATGTAAAAAATGTAGTCCAAGTTGTGGTTATTCCTGGTATAAAGGAATTCAATAACCATGTATGCAATACATATTCAAAATACCCCCAAGAATTGGCCACAAAGAGGAATGTCCCTGTATCTTCTAAACTAGTAGAGTTATGAGGGTGGTTCCAGTGAGTGAGTAGGTTTTAATTTGGACTTAGAATCAATTTCTGATGTCAATTTGACCCTACTGTGAGTGTATAAAAAGATATAATAAATTTTTGAATTTTCCCTGTTAAAAAACACAGGAAAGTATACCACAACGGTGAAAGGCTTTTATTAGAAGAAGCGCAGTGCTTTTTGGCCTGGCTGCGCTGCACTATCTTGTAGCTTTTGGGGGCTACAGCTTGAGCTTTTTGGCCTGAGCCTTTAGTTTTTGTTTTTTGTAGCCATAAAATAGTGCAGAACCACTATGCTGCTATGCTATTTTATAGCGCTATAAGGTTGGCTTATTTGAGAGGGGGCAGTTTCAATTTGTTAATTGATAATTAGCAGGCACAAAACCCGCTTTCTGGTAGTAGTGAAGCTGGCACACCGCAGTCTCGTGTTGGATTGCGTGCAATCTGACACAAGGCTGCGGCGCACCAACCCACCGGTCAGACAGGACATTTGGCCTGTTTGACCAGTCAGACAGGAAATTTGGCCTGTTTGACCAGTCAGACAGGACATTTGGCCTGTTTGACCAGTCAGACAGAACATTTGGCCTGTTTGACCGGTCAGACAGGACCTTGGGCCTGTTTGACCGGTCAGACAGGACATTTGGCCTGTTTTACCGGTCAGACAGGACGTTAGGCCTGTTTGACCGGTCAGACAGGACGTTCGGCCTGTTTGACTGGTCAGACAGGACGTTCGGCCTGTTTGACCGGTCAGACAGGCGGTTCAGCATGTTTGACCGGTCAGACAGGCAGTTCAGCCTGTTTGACCAGTCGGACAGGTTGAATGATGCCTGTCTGACCAGTCAAGCAGGCTGAACTGCCTGTCTGACCGGCCAAACAGGTTGAATGATGCCTGTCTGACCAGTCAAACAGGCTGAACTGCCTGTCTGACCAGTTAAACAGGCTGAACTGCCTGTCTGACTGGGCGAACAGGCCGTTCAGCCTGTCTTCCCGGTGTAAGCCCCCCTCCTCTACTGGGCTTACAAGATGTCAACAAGGGACACCTGCACTTTCACAGCCTTGTATTTAGTCTAGATTCCTCTTCTTCCCTGGCTTGGCAGAGAGCTGATTCTCTCTGCACCAGGTAAGCTCTTTCCTTTCCTCTTCTTGTCGACGCGGAGAGAACAGATTCTCTCCGCGCCAGGTAAGCTCTTTCCTTTCCTCTTCTTGTCGACACAGAGAGAACTGATTCTCTCCGTGCCAGTCCTAGTAATCAAATACCCTGAGTTTGGTCCTAGAACTCCTCCTCCGCGCTCATGGCACCGCTCCTCCGTCTCCGGCTTCAGTGAAGGGATCCAACCCTTACACTTTTTTTTTCTATTCCCAAACTCCTTTCCCGTTTTTTTTTTTTTTGACTGCCTGAAAACTTTTCTGCCCATTCTGCCGGCCCTAAAATGCCTGTTCCGCCTGTTCCACCCACCCTCCCGAAAACACCTGTTTTGCTTCTATTACCGCCCATTCCGCCTGAAACTTTTTTTTTTCCTTATTTGAATGTCTCCAACCTGTATAGGGCCCATGGATGACCACCTGTTGAAATTTGAACGCCGACAACTTTCTTCTCCTTTCTGATCACGAAGCCATCCTCCAATCTGGTAACGCCATGCGCCGACCACTTGCTCAACCAAATTCCTTGTCTTCAAAAACCTCGCCCCCATCATCTCTTTTCTCTGACTGGCTGAAAATTTAGCATGCCACAATCTCGAGGCTCTCCTTCCTCAGGGGGATCAATGGGGTCCCCCTGGGAAGAAAGATTCCACTCCGACAGGCCCTTTGCTAGCAACTACAAAGACCACATCAATAATCTGGAAGCCCTTGTGTGTTTCTTACTAGCTAGGTCTGGGCCAATTCCCCATAACTACGCTTATCTCCAGGGCTCCCCTGGCAGGCTTGTTTCGATATTCAATCAATTGAGGCCTTGAACCTCTGGTATCCAAAGCAACAGTGCACTCTCTGCGACTCTTGTCTTGCTACTCAGCGCTGTGTTCACCACCATCTGCCTCGCCAGCGGCCAGTTCTATCTCGTCAAAATCACTGGGGAAAACACACAGACCAACGAGAGCTTCAGCCTCCCTCTCCTCCCCCACACGTGGAGTGCCTAGCGTGTCGATAACCTCCAGCCCTAGCCAAAGCCGCCTGCTCGTTGCCATCCATCCCCATGCTAACACACTCTGAGCATCCGAACAGCTCAGCCCCACTACACACCGAACCTCTCCTGGCTGCCCTCGCCTTCAACGTCGTCAAGGCACTCAGAGCCTTCTGTACCCTCCACACTGACTCAACCCTTTGCTCGTTTGCCACTAGCTCACCCTTGCCGCCGCCATCCACCTCTCCAGCCACAACCTATTGCTCACCCATCCTGCCTTCTGGATTCGCTCTTGGGCTTCCCCAAGATGAATGCTCCCACCCATCCAGCCTAATTGCATTGGGCAATTTCGGCCTCTCCACCCCACATGACTTGCACCCTTCTCTGCTGGCTTCAGTGGCCCCCAGCACACCCTCTGTCCCCTGCCTCCGGGCCATCCCAACTATCAAGACCACAGCATCTTTCTGCTCCGATGAGAAAGAATATCAGGAAGCCACCCCGACCCTTTGCCTTTGCCCTCTTTGGTTCCCCCCCGGGCGTCAAACCATCCCGCTCTCCCCCACCCAGTCCACCTGTTCCATCCAACCTGCCTGTCCCCTCCCCCCTGGCCATCCCAACCATCAAGGCCATGGCAGACTTCTGCTCTGATGAGGACAAGTACCACAAGGCCCTCAACAAAGCTCTTGAGGAATTTAATGACAAACAAGAACAACTATACGGCTCATGACCCCCTTTTTCCTGTCACTCCCTCTTCCTCTCTGTCTCACATACACCCCCCAAATTTTTAACTGTTTTGTTCCTTATTCTCTTTTGTAGGAGGGGAGACTGTAAGCCCCCCTCCTCTGCTGGGCTTACAAGATGTCAACAAGGGACACCTGCCCTTTCAGAGGCTTGTATTTATCCTAGATTCCTCATCTTCCCTGGCTCGGCAGAGAACTGATTCTCTCCGCGCCAGGTAAGCTCTTTCTCTTTCTCCCTCTTTCCTTTCCTCTTCTTGTCGACATGGAGAGAACTGATTCTCTCCATGCCAGTCCTAGTAATCAAAGCCCCTGAGTTTGGTCCTAGAACTCCTCCTCCGCTCCTCCGTCTCCAGCTTCAGTGAAGGGATCCAACCCTTACAACCAGTCGAGCAGGCTGAACATCCTGTCTGGCTTCACTATCCAAACAGGCAATTTTGCCTGTCTGACCGGTTACCCGAGCCATTCTCTCTCTGGCTAGTCAGACAGACCGGCCAGCTTGAATGTAGGAGATGAACATTCTGAGCTTCCAAGTTTTTGGAAGGCTGCTGCACAAAAAGCGAATTCTGCTGTGCTTTTTAGCTTTTGTAGCTGGCGGAAAAGCACATGTAGCGCGCCGATAGCGGCCAAAAAGTGCATTTGGGCTGCGCTGCGCTTTTTTGTAGCAAAGGCACGGTTTTTTGTGCTGCGCTTCCACTTCCTCCCCTGTGAAAAAAACACTTGGGGGCTACATGTAGCTGTAGTGTAGCAGGTAAGTGCTACACTACAGCTTTTTGGGCAGGGCATGTAGCTGGTACCCACTGCGCTGTGCTTTTTGTAGTGCAGCATAGCCTTTCACTTTTGATGGGACAGCACTTTGCCTTCATGTTTTGAGAGCGTGGGGGTGGTGGAACGGTTGTAAATACCAGCAAGCTACTGTCCTTGCGCTTCTTTCTTCTTCTTCTAGACAAATAAGCATTTCTTCTGATTTGCTGATGGAAATTGTGATTACTGAAGTCATGAATTTCAATATGAGCAAGGTATGATTTGCTCAAGCTGGGTTTCAATCAACAGTAATCACAGTCCCCATTGTGAATGAGGATCAAGCAGATTGACAAGAAAACCTCAATTTTTGGGATTGGCTACAGGGGTATAAAATAGGTTCCCATTAATGAATATGAAATAAAAAAAAGGAAATATAACAAATTGTGAGTGTCAAAATTATTTGAATTATTGCAAGATTTTTGAAAATCTTTAATATTGTTCCAACCCAGCCGAGAAAATTGGAGATGATAGTCTGGCATGTGATATGGATAATAAAAATCAAAACCATTTTAAATTATTTTTACTGGACCAAACAAATTGTGTCAGGATCAGTGATGCCAAGGCTAGTCCTTCTAGCTACACCTCCCGCAAGGAAGAATAAAAACAATCAAAGAATAAATATAAAGATTTTTTTTAGATGGTTTGGTGCGGTGAAAAAGGTGAAGAGATTATAAGAAGGTTAGGGGGATATTATTTTGAGATAAAGCCAAAAGGCTAGTGGTTTGAATATTCCCTCTTAAGGGTATCAAGGTCCTGTAATTACAGGGGTTTTCGGTGTCACCTGATCTTCTGGGGCCTGTTAAAACAGGAGTCTTTGGAGTACCCAGGAAATTGGATGTAGAGTGGCTCTAAAACAGATAAATACCTACTGTTTTGGAGCCTGTCACACGGCGTCTTGTACAAGAGATGGGTGGGCACTATTTGAAGGAAAAAGAAAGGAAAGAGATAGCTTCAAAGAGAGGACTGACTGTTCAAAGGTCTTCTTTATTTTGAAGAAGAGTTGCTTAGGCTCAGAGGGACTTAGAGTAGAACACTGAAAGGGTTCGCAATGAGAAGGCTCGAAGAAGGCAAAATCAAGTTATGCTGAAAACTATAATCTTATTTTGATGAGGAAAGATGTAAAGCATAGAAGCAGACAGCTTATATAGTCAATACAAGTGAGGCTACAAAGGTATGAAATAGGTTCGAACAAGATGTGAAGTCATAGGGTCAAAGCAGAAGAAATGAAAGGAGGTCATAGCTTCTGTGGTCAAGCAACACCAAGGCGAGGAGTCAAGGACTGGAGGACCAAGCAGGGGTAAGTGTGATGGGTGAAAAAGTGAGTGAAGTGAAGTTCAAAGTTCGAGGACTGTGCCTTGAAGTTCGAAAGTTCAAAGAGGGAATGTGTGAATCCGGAAAAGGAAGTCAAGCGCATGAAAGAGTAATGCCGAAAAGAAAGGAAGACCAGTGAAAGGGTTAATGGTCTTTCTTTTGTTCGCATAACTGAAAAGCAACATGCTATTGAATCTTCAAAGGTTTGGAAAGTAACTTTGAAAGAGCACTGAAGATTGCTGAGGGTGCATAGGTGATGTCATATGCAACCCAAGGATTAACCAAAAGCCTGAAAGTTGCTGATGGCGAAAAGCATGGTAGAAAAGCATCCTTATCCAAATGCAAGGAAGATCCAACTACGAGATCCTGAGTGCTGAGTGTGAAGCTGAGTCTGTCGTATGACAGAGCCCTTATGGAGCCAAGATCTGGATGAAGGTAGGATAAGGTAGTGATGAGTTCAGGAAGGCTTCAGTGGGTGGTTTGAGACAAAATTCAAGGTCACAGGAAGTCCTATGATTAGATAATCACTGGTCAGTAAGAGTTTGACTGATGAGTATGAAGTTGTAGGGGATTACTGGTGAACAAGACTGGGGAAAGGCCTCTGAGGGGAAGTTATGAGGTCTATTTATGCCTTTCAGAGGCCTTGAAGGTGAAATCATGGACCCTGAATTAGGTATGAGGGTCCTGAGTCATTTTTCTGATCTTCTGACAGATCCTTCTCAAGACTGAATAGAGGGATTTTTGCCTATTAAAACCTAATTGTATTGGTAGAATGTTCTGGAACATTCTCTTGTTATAAATTTATAATATTCTCAAGATTATGAATTAAGAATGCAATATTTATTTACATTCAATTGATTATTAATTTTTAGAAAGTTCTACTACTTTTAGCCATTTTATTATGTTATAGAGTTGTTATTATACTTTATACTTATTATAGCACATGTAAATTGATTATAAACTTTGTATTTTCATCTATAAGGCTTGTTACATGTCCATGATGGTTATGTAAAATGTGTAACATGCTTTGTAATGATTTTGATAAGTCCTTCTATCTTCTAAGAGAAAGGGTATGAAGGAGTAGGATTTTATGGGTCATTCTCCTGGGTGACCCTAGGTTATTTTAGCTGTTGAATTCATCTGTTAAATAATATTCAATGTGTTATCCATGGTAATCATGATATTGGAGTACTTTTAGTATTATTGTTTATTCTATATCTTATTGGTTACTATGTAAGCTTGTCTCTGCATAGTAGCAAGCTGAAAAATTGGGTCAAATTGGTGCTGATTTGGCCTGCAGTGCCTGAAATTTGTTTGAAATTGGTGGATGGCCAACTCCTCAAGCAAATAATTTGAAATGGGTTTCAAAATTTCCATTCTTTATCATTCTTCTCACATGCCAGACTATCATCTCCAATTTTCTTGGCTCAGTTGGAACAATATTAAAGATATTCAAAAATATTGCAATAATTCAAATAATTTTGACACTCACAATTTTTTAAATTTCCATTTTTCATTTCATATTCATTCTTGGGAACCTATTTTACACCCCTGTAGCCAATCTCACAAATTGAGGTTTGTGTCCTGAACCTCTGCAATGAAAGATGTTGTAATGAGCACTTACTTCTGGGCACTGTACATATCTGTCCAGTGTTGTGGGTTTGACCCCCCCACCTGTTGGTGAACAACATGCATGGTAACCTTTGTAAGTTAGTTTTTTCAGTGTAACATATCATAACTATTCAAGTGATACCTTCCCATTATCCAAAAAAAATTACAGCATAAAAAAATACGTTACTCAGCCAAAAAAATGGCCTGCAAAACCAAATGTTACAGTACATTACTTTACCACCAAATCAATTTATGTTACAAAAATTCTCATAATTGGATAACTAAAAAAAGTTACGGTATCAATTTGTCCCTCTATAACTTACCGGGATGTACCTGCCCATCGTTGGAAGGAGGAGTTGAGTAAGCTCCGCTAGTGCAGCTAACCTTAGTGAAATAAGCCTGCTTAATTCTACCTTCTCCATTTTTATCCTTCCTTTCTCTATTTATCTTCCTCATCTCTCTTCTCTATCATTTTTGTGCACTCCCAAAGTTGTATCCTCCCCTTAAGTAGAGTAATACACCTTTGAGCGCTTATAACCCTTGTGTCCTGTCGTCACTAAAAAGAAACAGACTCACAACTATTCCCTTGCTGCCTGCACGCCCCTGGCCAATAGCAACAGGGGATCTTGTCATCATAAGCAACTCTGGGTTGCTACACTACCGGTAGCACAGAAAAAATTGCTAACAGCTAACAGTTTTTACCATAGCTGTTAGCGGTACCATCGCTATTGCTACACGCTGGCGTCACTACCCTGGACTAAAGCCCTTGTTAGTAGTAAAAACCTGCTAGAAAGGGCTGTAGGGCAGCGTAGCAGCCCCTAGGACCCCTACCACAGCGTTGGTGGTGAAAAAAAGTGCTGCTACCCTACGCTATTTTTGGCAAATAGTGTAGTGTAGCGTTTTGAAACTACTCTTTGGAGAATAGAGATTGAAAGGCTACCTCTTTTTTAATAGCTGGGAGAGTAAATTGAACAAGAATAAGAGTATGGACTCTTAAAGAAAATATTTGGCTGATGAAGATTTCTAGATTCAGGGGAGGGAGAGGTGAAAACCCAGACTGGTTACTGGTGTTATCAAGGGAGGAAGAAGTGAAGACCTATACTGGCTACTGGTGTAATCAAAGGTAATGAGATTTCTATTAAACTAATCTACTCTCTATAATCATGAGTTAATGTTACTATTTTGTATCAGCATTTCCCCAAAAATCCCCAACTCTGCCGGGCAGGCAGGCCTTGGCTCAATAAACCCAGAAGAGCGGTCTGTCACACCGCACAATTTGTGTGAGCAAGCGGCCCCTTTATAGTCATCATCTCATTCTCAATTTAATGACACACTCACGTTCCCACTGGCACCACACTCACTCACCCCACCCGGCTGTTGATATACGTGGGGAAACCACTTACCAAGAAAATCATATGTGATTCCAGTAAGTTGCACCTCCTTGGTAAGTCATTAATTTTCTTTTCAGTCATAATCTGTTTGAATTGTCATTAATTCTGATAACATTTTCAAAAAAATCACTCCCTTCTTTTTACTTAGGATTTGCCCTCCCAGGGGCATATCTTCATCTTCAAAGTGACTGGAACCGCTCTTTCTTTGTTTATCCAGCCAATGTTGTGCTCCTTTTCTGAGTGTAAAATCGAATTGAGCAAGAGTTGAATGACCAGTGCAAAGCTCATCTTTATTGTGTGTCAATTGAACCGCCCAACCGCCACTCAATTCTGTGAGGATGTGTGACTTTTGCTAACTAAGTGCAGAACTCAAAATCTATAGTCACTCCACCGCGCACATCCTGTATTCCTGCCACCCCACAGCCATCTTGCTCACAACATCCTTGGTTCTTCTCCCGCTTCAAATCACCAACCTACCTCATGAGAGGAACTTGCTTAAACTTTAGCTCAAAAAATTGCTGACCCATCCAATGTCCATAACGCAACCCGGGAACTTCAAATCCAATCCCCTAGCTCATCCACTGACCCAATTGTACAGGCCAAAACAGCATATGCCTTGGATGTTTGGATTTTGAAACCAGTTTCTGCAGATCTGCATGGCAAGTATGAAGCTTTCAAGAGCAGCTCTTCTCAGCCAATACAAGCTACTGATCCCAGTGAATTCATACTCTTATGTATCCCTCCAATCCACATTCTGCCGTACCCAGTCTGACTTCTGATGGTCCAGGCCCAATTGAGCCATGTGGGTCAAGGTGGCTGATCCTGGCAGGGCGACTGGGGGGGGGGTTGCAAATCTGGCCTTTGTGAGAGTACCTTCATCATTGTTAAAGACTGGCAGGTCCTCAAAGAACTCCAATCTGTTCTCTTGGCCAACTTGAGACTAGAAATTGATCTTCTGAGTCCCCTGAATTGTTTCCCTTCCAACATCGGTTTCTCCTTCTTGGAATTTTGGGTAGCTCATCATGCTTCTTTTTTGAGCTCTTAGCTCCACTCATGGTTTCCTCTGCAAATACAATCAATCCGATAATTGAATTGCCATCAAGAACACTCAACCACTCTATATCCTTGATTGGCCTTGATACCTCCCCACTGCCTCTGAGGAATCCATGATTCAGGACCTCCCTTCTCGACCAATATTGCTTTGAGGTGAATCATGTGCGCCACTCAATCCCTCTACCCATGGGATTCTTATCAAAGTACTACTTCAGTAACCTCAAAATCTGGTCACTTTCCATCAAACAGCTGGATTAGAATGTAGGCCCCGTTTGGCCCCGTCATAAAAATGGGTGTAATATTGAACATTTAATTCAATAAAAGCCAAGCCGCTGGCACAAATATAACAAAATTGGTATAGAAATAAAGAGTGCCATGTTCTACATAATTTGTAACATCAGAATGGGCATGTGAGGCTGCCATGAGCATCACAATAATACTATTAAACTTGAAACAGATATAAAGAGTAATGATGCTATTATGGCACTAGAGACAGTCCAATACATGGACTCTTATCTTGTCAATAAAGAAGCAGGAAGTCCTTTTTCATTCTATACCAATTTTGTTACATTTGTGCCAACAGTTTGGTATTTATTGAATTGAATGTCCAATATTACACCCATTTTTATGACAATGCCAAATGGGGCCGTATTTCTTTGTCTCAAGAATTATCACCTGCAGAGACCAAAAAGTGGGCAACTTAAATTGAAATGTGACTCTTAGAACCAAACACTGATACATTTTCACTTTTTAGGATCGATCTTGAACTTGTAGGACTTTCCAAGAATAAGATAATTTACAATAATCTGTTTCTCCAAAAACTAAACTTTACTACATTTTTTTTTCTCAACAAACTATTTTTAAATGTGAAGTTTTCTTGAAAATGAATGCAATGAAATTAAGTCAACCTGTTCCACATTGATAAGTTGTCGCCTGTTCATTCTTTATCTTTCATGAAAGCAATTGAACAAATCATTTCACATTCTCTTTAAACAATTAAACAATCATAAATTCTTTTTTTTATTATGAAAACCTGTCAATGTGGTATGATGTACTTGACAGACATAAAAATTGAATAAACATGTCATTTCAAAAAATTTTGAACTTCTTTGAGTATCTCATTAACTCTGTTGTGAGAAATTAATCATTGCTTTCTCTTTTTCTTTTTAAAAGTGCCTGAAATACCTGCAGAGAGTTGTTGCAAGATGACCTTGGTGGAATCTGTCACATAATTTTCAAATTTTGAGAAAAAATTGACCAAACCATTTTCCATTTTTTTGTTTTTTGTAATTACTATTGTTCCATTAAAAGTAGAGAAACTTGATATTCAAAAAAATCAGTCAAAACAGCATCAGTCCAGACATAGGATCTCGAGGTATGTTGCCGCAAGATCACTAGTATTCTCATAAAACTGTGACCAAGGCTAATCAATGCTGCTAAGTGATTTTAAGGTATAAGTAATAATGACCAGGGCTAGTAATGTTTCTAATAATTGCTAGGGGACTGATGGTCAAAAATTGATAGGGGAAAGCAGAGCTGCTTATAAAAGGAAAAAAACAACTGGTCAGAGGCCACCATATGAGGACAAAGTATGACCAAAGAGGAAACAAGGCTAAAACCAAGGGGATGTAACAAGTGACTGTTGAGTATGCCATGTCAGTTGAGACAAAAGACTGTGGGGTATACCCAGGAAATGGTGGAGAAGGAAAAATATATATGTAGGATGTCGCAAGGGGGTAACTGTAACTGTGGTATGGAATACTTTTTTGAGGTGAAACAAGTCTGGGAAGGAATATGTCAGCCTCTGTCTGTAATGCCAAGAATGTAATTCTTTGATAAAGTCACGGTGAAACAAAAGAAAAGAAATAAATAAAATAAAATAAAATAAAATAAAATAAAATAAAATAAAATAAAATAAAATAAAATAAAATAAAATAAAATAAAATAAAATAAAATAAAATAAAATAAATAAAATAAAATAAAATAAAATAAAATAAAATAAATAAAATAAAATAAAATAAAATAAAATAAAATAAAATAAAATAAAATAAAATAAATAAAATAAAATAAAATAAAATAAATAAAATAAAATAAAATAAAATAAAATAAAATAAAATAAAATAAAATAAAATAAAATAAAATAAAATAAAATAAAATAAAATAAAATAAAATAAAATAAAATAAAATAAAATAAAATAAAATAAAATAAAATAAAATAAAATAAAATAAAATAAAATAAAATAAAATAAAATAAAATAAAATAAAATAAAATAAAATAAAATAAAATAAAATAATGAATAAATCTTTATCTTAGAGAGGGGCCTGATAGCACAGGGGTTGTTTTGGGTGCCCTCTTGATTCAGCTACGCTGCGCATAACGTCAGTTTAGTGTACTGTTAGCTTTTTCAGCTACGCTAACATTAGTGGCACAATTTGGCCAATTAACACTAATTTTGTTCAAAGTTTTCTGTGTTAGTTGGTAGCATAACGTTAGCTACACTACACTTTTGAAACTTTTTTGTTAGTTGGTAGCGTAGCGTTAGCTGGGGCCAGGCAAAAATAACTAACCCTACCAGAAATCTGTGTTAGTGGTTGAAAAATGAGATAATGGCCAATGAATTCACCGGCACAGCCAGACTTCTGGAAGTGACTATTATACTTGTCCCTCATACCAGGAAGAAAGGCTTTGATATATTGGCCAACTATTTGCATAAATTCAGAAGACTTTTTCCATCCAATGACCCACATCTTTTGACCCCACAAGCCGGTGTAGTAAGCCACAGGACTGATGAACTCTTGGGATCCATGGAGGAATGTTGATAAAAAATTTAAATTATCTTTATCCTTTTCTGCCAAGTACTTGTTCCCAAGAGTAAACTCAATTATTGCAATAATCAAATCTGGATCTTCAGGAGTGACAATGACACAGCGGCCTTTATTCAAAAGAAAGAATCTTGAATCAACAGTCTTGCAAGCAGTGTTGACTTCATCTGGAGTGGGGTGGCGAGTAGGATTTTTTTTGAGGTCCAGAGGGATCTGGGGATACAAGTTGAGTTGGCTATAGCTCACCCTGTCTTTCAGCCTTAGAGACAATACTCATTGCCCAAAAGGCTTCCATGAGATTGCCTCCATAAATTAATTTATCTTTGTTTGAATAAGAATTAATCTGTTGAAAGATTATCTCTTATTTTACTTACAATTGATTGATTAAAATATGTATTTCTCTAATTAATCTAGTTCTCATCTTTCATATCTTGTTGTGTCTTCTTTTATCTTCGTAATGTGCTGTTTATTGTTGAAATTGATTGAAGTTCAACCAATTTAAGCTTGAATATTGCATATATCTAATCTCAAACCAAATCCATCCCACATTGGTCAGAAACTGTTTATTCTGTACAGGAAAATTCTCAAAGGCCTGTTCCAGCCCCTGCCCCCCTTCCACTTGTTACTCACTTCGAAATTGAACCACCAAAAACTATCCACTTCATCACCAACTTCCATTGGTGCTTGGAGACCTCAGAAAGGTACTCATTTGATGTATACTCCTCACTTTACAAGTGTTTGGTCTACTCCATTGTAAGTCTCTTCTTCTTGGATACTTTTTTACTCAATTTTCCTGGTCTTGAGCTCTCATGATCCTTGATCATCAACTCTAATAACTTTCTTCATCCAACTTTTTCTCTGATCATCTTTCTTGGCTTTGATAAGATCTTTCAGGTTTCTAGTTTATTAACCTTGACCTTTAGTCAGAAAAATCTTGATTGACTAGACTAATCTAGATCAATACCTTCCTCAGTTTCACTTTGAGGAGTAGGTGTAGAGATTACTCCTCTCTAGCTGCTGCCTAAGAGGTAGTAAGACAGCCTTAATAGTAATAATTAGTTTTTCTCTTTTTTCTAGCTTTCCTTCTTCTCCTTTTTCCCCTCCCTCTCTCTCTATCTCTTAGTTGTATCCCTCCCTTTCCCTGAATAATACAACCCTTGAGAGCATAACCTTGTGTCCTGTGTGTCAAGTAAGAGACCCAGGCTCACACTGTCCCATTGGATGTGATGGGTAGATGATGTTGGTCTGCCATTGTGGTGGATGGTGCTTCCCTGTAAGCTAGCATGCCGTTCAGCTTTCTTTTTTTGCTTATTTTCCTTGGTCATCCTTTTTGATAAATTATGAAAACTATGCCGTTGTGATCATCCGTACATTCAGGTTGGCCCGTGCACCTATAGAAATATATTCAAACACCCCACGGTATTTTCATATTTCTTGGGGGTGAATTGCAATGTATTTTTTTTAAATTCCTTCTGAAAAGGTGGGACAAAAATGTGCTGTACTTGTATGTTGCAAACTCACAAGAAGTACCACAAAAATATTTGAGATGTGTTAGAAATACACATTCATGGAAAACTTAGTACAAATAGTACTGATGTTTTGATTTAAATTTAACAAGACTCATTCAGCTCAAGTTGCCTTTGAAAAGGGCTCAGTTTGGGGACAAAGCTTATGTCTCAGAAGCTGTCTACAGGTGACAATTGTCAGTTGTGTCCCTGTCTAGGTAGCAGCACCACACCGCCCTTGAGGACCAACTGATTAACACTAATTAACACCATTTACATATTATTTACACTTTGCAACCCATGTATAAGTGGAGGTAGCCACTGCACAACTTAGCTTGAGGGCCGACTGGATAGCATCCATCTACAACTTGGATCAACAAACCTATATCATTCTATGTACAGTGCCCAGAAGTTTTCATTGCAGTGGTTCAGGACACAACCCTCAATTCATGAGATTGGCTACAGGGGTGTAAAATATGTTCCCAATGATGAATATGAAATAAAAAAAATGGAAATATAAAAAAATGTGAGTGAAAATTATTTGAATTTTTGAAAATCAAGAATGATAAAAATGAAAATTTTCAAACCCATTTCAAATTATTTTCTTGAGGAGTGGGCCACCCACCAATTTAATCCAAAATCCAGAGACTGCAGGCCAAATTAGCACCAATTTGACCCAATTTGTTTGGTCCAATGAAAATAATTTAAAACAGTTTTGAAAATTTTCATTTTTTATCATTCTTATCACATGCCATACTATGATCTCCAATTTTATTGGCTTGGTTGGAACAATATTGAAGATTTTCAAAAATGTTGCAACAATTCAAATCATTTTGACACACATTTTTTTATTTCATATTCATTCTTGGGAACCTATTTTACAACCCTGGAGCCGATCTCCTGAATTGAGGTTTGTGTCCTGAACCTCTGTAATGAAAGATGTAATGAAAACTTACTTCTGCGCACTGCACAATTTGTAGCTTATCAGTTTTTTCTTTTTTTTCTATTTTCTTTCCTTTTTTTTATTTTTTTCTGTTTTTTTATACATACATAAATGTATTGTTTCTTCCACGTTGTCAAAATCAATATACACCTGATTAAGTTCAATTGTATCTGATGCCTTTGTTGTGACTGCCACCATCTCCCTGATCATCATCAGCTGCTGAGGGTTTGTCAGAAGCCGCTAATTTGCTTGTCTCTTCCCTATGGAGGCAATGATGCGCCACTTTGGCCATATGGTCAAAAAAATGAAAAGTTGACAAAAAACATGGAAAAGAGGAAAAAAATTGACTTCACCCACCAAAATGGCCATACAGCTAATACAGGCCTTAAAAACCCCACGTAGACCCCTCGGCAAGCAGGGTAAACCCGCTCACCAAGACGTCTCGGTGAGCTGGGTGAACCTCCTCACCCAGACATCTTGGTGAGCCGGGTGAACCTGCTCATCGAGACATCCCAGTGAGAAGGGTCAACCTCGATGAGCAGGTTCAACTAAAAGAATCTGAATTTATTTTTATTGACTAAATGAAACCAACACTCTGGAGAAAGAGAGACAAAGATAGAGAAGAGAGTAAAGAAAGAGAAAAAAGGAAAGACCAACATTAATGGGAAAGGAAGTTTGAGTTAACAGGCAAGTAGGAAGATGAAGGACAAGAAAATTGAGAAGCAGACTAAAGAAAAAGAATTATTAAATGGAAGTTGAACAGTTGATTGAGTTAAATCTCACCAGACAGAAATTGAGGACTTGAGGTCATTGAGAAGTAAAGAAGAAAGAGAGAAGAAAAGAAAGAAAAGAGAAGAGTGAGTGTTGATGAGTGTGATTGAGAGCTGTTGAAGTTGATTGAATGAGATTGATGGTTGAAGTTTGAATGAGAAGAATGGGGAATGAGATTTGAGAAAGATTGGGGTAAGGGATGATGGATTGGAGGATTTGAAATGAAAGTGGATTTGAGTTAGAACTCAGGTTCAGTGTTTAGATTTGGAATTTAACATCAACCTGCTCACCAAGACACCTTGGTGAGGAGGGCCAACCTGCTCACCAAGACCACTTGGTAAGCAGGGTCAACCTGCTCACCGAGACCACTCGGTGAGCAGGGTCAACTTGCTCACCAAGACCACTCGGTGAGAAGGGGTGATTTGTGATTTGTTCTTGAGCAGAAATGAGGTTCTGGGGTGGAGGTGCAAGCAGGCAGCCACAATGTTGGGAGGGTTGATAATTTTTGTGGTGTCTGAGGGAAAATGTTTGATTGAGTAAAAAAATTGAACATGGATTCTATCCTATTGGTATCAACAAATAAGGTGAGAGCTAGGTTTTGGGTGACTATTGGTTTTGATTCAACCTGAAGCATGGTTTCAACGCATAGAATTTGGTTTGAATTAGGTTTAGGTATAAAACCTCCTAGAGGACCAAAATGGGTTGTCTGACTAAGCTTGGGTAATAAAACTCTACTAAGGGGAAATGGTATGTAACCAACTGGAATGTTCAAAGTGGGAATAAAAACTTGTATTTCTTCATTGTGCAGCTTTAAACATGCCCAGTGAGTTTTTGAATGATTAATAAGGTGAATGACTGCTTGGGATGAGGATCTGGAAAGTGGACAGTAGATAACACCAAGGCAGGAATATTTGTTTTCCATGATATTTGGAAGGAATAAGTGGTTACTGGGTTGATGAAATGGAGGGAAGCTTATATATCCCATATGTTAACCTGTCTCTCTGTAGAGTCTTCTACCGACCGGAAATATTTGAAACAAGGGGTGGGATTCATGCAAGATGTGAGACAGAAAGAAAGGAAACAAGTAACACACGTATCCTTCAACATGTTTCAGCTGTGGCAATATGACCTGTACCAAATGTGAAACTTCCTCATAGATTCTGATGCATTCCAGAAACATCTAATAATAACTTTGAATCTCCTAAATCAATCATGAACCTGTGGTGATCTCAGTTGCCTCAGTAGCCATGTCAGATTACATGGAATTCAAAATGAGGATCTGGCAGATCTAGGGGGAGGGGGGTTGATTTGCCTTGAAAGAAATGTAAAAGGTGAATTCCAGGCCAGGCAGCTTGAATGCACTGTGGCCAGGCATCTTGGAAGAAATGTGATTCTAGATGTGCTGAAGTCCTGATGTCGGATTACATGTAATCCAACATCAGGACTGTGGCACATCCCTGGTCAAGTGGAGTTCCACTTGTCTTTCCAGATGTGCTGCAGTCCTGATGTTGGATAGCATGTAATCTGACATCAGGACTGCGGCGCATCCCTGGTCAAGCATCAGAGATCCACTCTTCTTTCCAGATGTACCGCAGTCCTGATGTCGGATTACATGTAATCCGACATCAGCACCACAGCACATCCCTGGTCAAGCAGAGTTCCACTTGTCTTTCCAGATGCACCGCAGTCCTGATGTCAGATTGCATGTAATCCGACATCAGGACTGCAGCACATCTAGAAATACAAGTGGAACTCCGCTTGACCAGGAATGTGCCGCAGTCCTAATGTCGGATTGCATGTAATCTGAAATCAGGACTGCGGAGCGTCCCTGGTCAAGCAGATGCTCAGAATGATATGTATACGTACCCTCAAAAGTTGTCATTTCGAGTGCAAGAGCAATGAGCATGTCAAAAAACAACGTGAGTTGAGGGTAGATAGCTCCTATTGGACCTCGCGGTCCAATGGACTGTCGCTGCCTGCAAAAACACTGGTGTTGGAGGCAGCAGATTGTCATAGGCAATCTGTTACCTCCAAACCGACCACTCTGGAGGTAGTTGATGGCATATGGCCATTGCTGCCTCCAAACCGACTGTTCTGGAGGCAGATAGCATCTAGCCATCTGTTGCATCTAAAACCGGCTGGTTTGGAGGTAGCATATGGCCATAGGCCATCCACTACCTCCAGAAAGCACCCAATGATACAGACTTTCCACCAGCCTTGTTTCTGTAAGGATTAAACCAGCCAACATATAAGCTGAATACTAGATGTAGAGGTTTTGAGGTGAAGACATTGTCAGATTGTTTGGGGCCCTTAAAAGTTTCCCATACACTCCCATCCTTCCATTCTCGGAGGTGATATGCTAGAGATTTGAATCCAATAGAGTCTCAAAACTAGGATTTCATAGTTTCCGTGCAAGCCAATTCTTCAAAGGTTGGAAACTGAAACTCTTAAGTGGGATTATTTTCAGCTTCTTCCCAGTACTATCAAGATCAACTAATTTTGTGTCACACAGTTTCAAATCATTTTCGGTTTTCTTCAAGAATTTTTTTGATTCCCAGTAAAAAACACTTTTACATGTTGTGGGGATTTCAGGTACTGATTCATTGTCATCTGCAATATTAGGAATTTTGTGGAGCTTGAAGCATTCAGGACAGCAGATTTCTTTGCCTAAGTGGACTCAAACCCGAGTTGTTGGAAAAGTTTAGCTTTTGATAGAGGTATTTTTTTGATAATTTTTGTTTCATCAAATTTGTATTCTTCTGCAAGCTGCTCAACTTTTTGTCTCTTGGTCTTTGAAAAATAGGCTAGGTTCCTGTCACTGACTCAGGTTATCAAAGAAAGTTTTGCTGCTTGTAGCATTGTTGTGAGACTGTGTGGTGGAATCAGTCAGAAAGAATTGCTTCAACAGGATTTGGTTTCCATTACAACGTGGCCATTGTGACATGCCTGCTCCTTTGCCTCTAATCCCCAAGTAAGATTTTCAACAGTTATTTGAATCCTTGCCTGTGACTTTTGATAGTGCTAGCTTATCACAAGCCCCTCAATCGGAGGGCTGGTGACCTATGGCTGGCATGGGCGCCACTCATGAAGCAAGACTCCGAAGAAGGGGCTTGGGGCTAATGTCCCAAATTTGGATTGAAAGCTTGTGGCTTGAGGCCAATTTGATGACACTTTTTCAATCAGAAGGTTAATCCTGCCCAATCGGCCGACTTACAATGATGCAGTGAAAAAGGCCTAATAGGCTGGAATGCTGTCAATCCAGTGCTGCCCTCACTGTCAATGGCCGGCTGAAACCATGCCCCCAATTTGCTAAAAGGACGCCTCCGGTGAGGTTTCCTTTGGCGTGCACACCACATTCCGGGCGTCCATCAACCATGGAGGCCCCAAGTGGGACATACAAGCCATCCATGTCCCCGATGGTATGTGCAAGGCTAGGAACACCCCATGAGTGGGGCGTGCACAACCATGCATGCCCCGGAGGATGTTTTTGTCCCAGATGGAAGGGCGTACATGCTGATGCAAGCCACAGGTTGTCCACATCCGGCCTGGAGGACCTGGACAGGGGTAACAGGCCAAGGCAAGGGCATGCGGGATCATGCAGGCCCCGCAGCATGCCTGATGGGGCGTGAGAGCAATCTCTCCTGATCCCTCCAGGACCGGTCGGTCTTGGAGGGATGAGAGGAGAGTAGACTCTTGTAGACTTCACAAGGCTGTCAAGGATTATGTAATCCCCATCAAGACTGTGTATTTAGTTCAACCATTCCCTTCCCCTCCTAGCTCGGTAGAGTTCTTCCCTCTCCGGTGCTAGGTAGGTCTTCCTTTCTGTCGTTTCTTTTATCCCTTCTAGTTGTGCTCACAAGAGTTATTCCCTCTCCAGTGCTAGCAATCCATCCCACTGTTGGTCCTAGAAGCTCTCTCCCTGGCTTTCATGCCTTGTATTGGTCCATCTGGAACAAACAGTGAAGAGTCAAAAGCGGACTCTTACAACTCTCTTTTGATCCCTCCAGGACCGGTCGGTCTTGGAGGCATGAGAGGAGAGTACACTCTCTCCTCATCCCTCCAGGACCGGTCAGTCTTGGAGGGATAAGGAGAGAGTGTACTCTCTCCTCCAGTGTGCTTCTCACTTACCACCTGGCACAGATATGTCACACATAGCCACTAAGCCTGCCAGTCTTAGCAATCCACTCTGGTCTGAGACTTGGATACCTTGAGTGCCTTATTAACACTCAGCCATCCTTTCAGCCTGCAGTCTTAGCCATCCACAAAAACCTTTTAGTTTTAGCCATCAACTAAAACCTTTTATCCAGAAAATTCACTAAGCACGCTGGTCTTAGCCATTTACTAAGCCAGTCAGTCATATAAAGTTGCTAGGCAAGCCTGTCTTAATCATTGGAACCATTTCCCCCACATCCACTGGTTTTAGATATTCAAACCAAGACCATCATTCTTAAACAATCTTCAACACCACTACACCCGCTTCTGTTACCAATTCATGAAGCATTGTTAATTGAAATGTCCTCTCAGCCTCGGTCATCCACAAAGACACCCAATATAAGTGGCTTACTGAACTTGAAACTCTTTCAATCAGATGGCCAGTAAGTCAGGGAGGTTTATTAAGCCCAATGGTCTTGCCCATCATAATCATGCTGCTCCTAGAAATTCCCCAGGCCTGCCAATATTAGCTTTCCCATCCTTCATATAGTTCTAGGAACTCACAAACACTGTAAAAAATTTGAGGTGACTACAGGTCAGGTGAAATGCAGTAACTTTACCTTGTTCTCCCATGGTACTCCAGTTGAATCTTGATTTTGTTTGTGCAAGATGTTTCATGAATTTTGATGTGCGCAAGTGTCAGCTGAACTCCCTTCGTTAGCCTCAGTTGTCATGTGAGTGCCTTTCAAGTTTAGCACAATGCCTTCCCAAGTGAGGTGGGAGGGCCCAGCTCAATGGCCAGTACATGTTGCCATTGACTTGCGAGGTCCCTCCTCAATGGGCAGGACTTGATGACCATTGAGCGGTGGTTGACATAGGAACTTGCCCCGCTCAATGGCCAGTAAACACTAGTCATTGAGGTGGGAGAGCTCCCAGCTTGATGGCCAGCACATACTGGTTGTTGAGCCCACCAAACCACCGGGATATCTCCCAGCTTGATGGCCAGTCACTACTAGTCATGGATCTGGGCAAGCTCCCAGCTTGATGGACAGCATACTGGTCATTGAGCTGAGCATCATCCCAGCTTAATTTCCAGTACACACTGGCCATGGAGATGGGAGTGATACCCGCTCAATGACCAGTAATGACTGACCATCAAGCTGGGTCAAGATATCCCGGCTCTATGACCAGGATACTGGCCATCGAGCAGGCTCTACTGTCTTGATGACCACTATACTGGTATTTGAGTTGGGATAGCACCCAGTTCGATGGCAGCACATGCTGGTCATCAAATTCAGAGCCCTCCCATCTTGATGACCAGTACACACTGGTCATCAAGTTGGGAGCGCTCCCATCTTGATGTCCAGTATTTACTGATGATCGAGCTGGTTGCTCTCCCGACTCAATTACCAGTATACTGGCCATCAAGCTGGGAGACACCCCGGCTCAATGACCAGTATACTATAGCCATCGAGCTGGGAGACATCCTGGCTTGATTACCAGTATACTGGTGGTTTGTCTTGTGACTGGTGCAACCTCTGAGTGTTTGGGCCTCAAGGCACCAAGAGGTTTTTATGCCACACAACCAGGGTTGTCATGGCAAGTTAGTGGTGAAGATGTAAGGCCGCGTTTGGCAGCAATATATGCCGGCCGGTATAATCACAAAAATTGTGACATATCTGATCAAGATTTGGTGGACTTGATCAGATGTCACATGAACTATCACAAAAACAACGATATATACCACCCGGCATATATTGCTGCCAAACACGGCCTAACATAGTTGCGAAGATGTAAAGTGCAAGTGTGAACTTTTATTTTGATACATGATGCCAAGGCACTGTTAATTTTGATTAATGTTGCCAAGGCACTATTAGCCTTGATTAATGGTGCCAAGGCCCTATCAATCTTGATTGTTGGTGACAAGGCCTTATTAATCTTGATTAATGGTGCCAAGGCACTATTGATCTTGATTAATGGTGCCAAGGCACTATTAATATTGATTAATGGTGCCAAGGCACTGTGGATCTTGATTAATGTCAAGTCAATATTAATCTTGATTAATGGTGCCAAGACACTATTGATCCTGATTAATGGTGCCAAGGCACTATTAATCTTGAACTGGTCAGTTAATGCCATTAACTGCTCGGTTTATGGCATTAACTGGTCAGTTGATGGCATTAACTGGTCAGTTAATGGCATTAACTGGTCGGTTAATGGCATTAACTGGTCAGTTAATGGCATTAACTGGTCAGTTAATGGCATTAACTGGTCAGTTAATGGCATTAACTGGTCAGTTAATGACAATGACCAGTTGGTATTAACTGGTCAGTTAATGGCATTAACTGGTCAGTTAATGGCATTAACTGGTCAGTTAATGGCATTAACTGGTCAGTTAATGGCATTAACTGGTCGGTTAATGGCATTAACTGGTCAGTTAATGCCATTAACTGACCAGTTAATGCCAACTGGTTATTGTCATTAACTGACCAGTTAATACCAACTGGTCATTGTCATTAACTGACCAGTTAATGCCATTAACTGACCAGTTAATGCCACTAGAGAACTCGCAGCATAATGGCGCGAGTTCCTAAAACTGAAACTGTTCATTATGGTACTAACCAATTAATTTGGTTTGCTTGTTGTGAATGAATTTTCTTTGTTTAATAATTAGAACTGAACTCTTATGTAACTTCCTTACTAAAATTGTGTATTACTAATAAATTTTTCTACTTATCCATCAAAGTAGTTGACTAAATTTCAATGTTCAACTTGTTTTTGGGTGACAAAGGCTGAATTGCCATTAAGTATGATTAATAATTCTAATATTTCACATCTAATCAGTGAATACATATCATTCAGTATGATTGGTCAACTGGTTTTGGTTTGCTTGTGGTGATTGAGTTTCATTCTATGTTGAACAATTTGGACTGAACTCTAATGTAATTTCCTTACTAAGATCATGTATTACTAACAAATTTTTCAAATTAATCATTCATGTAGTTCACTTAAATTGAATGTTCAACTTGCTTTGTGTGATAAAGGACAAATTACCATCATATATGATTGTCAAAAAAAAATAAAAATTCAGATCTAATTGATAAACACATACCATTCAACATGATTGGTCAACTGATTCTGTTAACAAAAGTATGAAAAAATAGTCTTCTGAGGCATTTCAGTTTGGATAGTATCAAATTGGACTAAAGAAGATAGCGGAAAAGTCAAAAGGTTGATATTTCAGATCTCAATAGTGGAATTTTGTGAGAAAAATATCATATGATCAGATAATAATTCTATATTGCTAAAGCAAGTGTTCATAACATCTCATCATTCAACTCGAAATGTTTTACAAAGAAAAGGAAGCCCGTTCCTATAAGTCATGGCAAGTCTTCATAACACCTCATCATTCGACTCAAAATGTCTTTTGGAAGGAAAGGAATCCCGTTCTAATCAGTCATTTTGTTTTGTTGACAATCTCAATGAAAAAGTTGAATACATGTTAAAACTTACGCATCAATCCCTTGACATTTTCTCAAAATATCTAAGTTTGCAAAGTTTGTCGTAGAGGCTGGGCCCTCTCAAGCTTTGACTATTCCAATGGTCAGTCCAGCGATCAACGTTGCAAGTGATAACGCTATGTAAAGCTGTCCATGACTGAAGACGGGGTTCTGCAAAAAAATTGAAACATTTTGAAGTGACTGTCCTTGCGCTTTATTGATCGTTAATGCAAATGCCACAGTAATTGGGAACTGATAGCGTGAGAATGTGACTGGATAAATATGATCTGCTTTGTGAATCAATTTAATTTTTGGTATCATTACATCGGTGCCAACCTTGGACCCAGATATTATTCGGCATTTAATGACTAATGGTTGAATTTCCAATATTATCAGTCTGTTGCCGTTAGACAAACCTTTGGCCAACGCAAGGTTTAAGAGTAACATAATTGGAATGCCGGTTTTGAGGACAATGGTAGATTCAGGGAAACCGGGAAGAGAAAATGATTTTAAGACTTTCTCGGTAATAGCCATATCACTTTCCAACCAATTTGATCAACGGATTCCGTGACAAACTCAGAACCAAAAAAGTTTTGAACGCATGTTCTATTCAGCTCGACCACATCCACATTTAGAGGTGTTAAAAGTAAATGGGAGCTGAAGAATTGTACAATTTCATTTAAACTTCCGTGGTGTGTTATGTGATTCAAGTCTTCATAGGTGATGGCAACTATAAGTTGAGATCGATGTCAGAAAACAGTTCCAAAATTGATGGCCGCGTCGGCACTGAATTCAGTCAGATTTACACCATTTCCGATCCGAAGTAACCACTGGTGGAAGAGTTGATTTTGTTCAGTAATGTTTTCATCTTGATTGTTGTTTAATCTGAGATTTTCGGTTAGTGAATGAGTTGTGATGGAGTTCAACAAAGGGCTTTCAATGAGGCAAGCTCAGGCTTGATTGTAAATATTTCCAAATTCAATGACCGGTAAGGTTTGCCTGAAGTCCCCTCCGAAAATAACTAACTTACCACCAAAGGGCAAGTCAATTTGAGTCAGATCACGTAAGCTTCTATCGATGACTTCGACGGTGTCCTTATTTGGCATGGAAATCTCATCCCAAATGATGACTTTTGACGTGCGTGATTGTTTAGCATGAAGGGATCTTGGGTTCCACTTGCACATTGTAGTAGAATCGAGCTTGATTGGTATATTGAATCGAGCATGAGCTGTCATTCCCTCAATTAGCATCAATGATGCGACCATCAGAAACAGAATCTGGCGGGACTTGAGATAATAAGTGATCGTGTTGAGCAAGAAAGTCTTCCTGCATCCGCCAGGGCCATCAAGTTAAAGAAGGGCATTATTACCCGCTTGTAGATGTTCTAGAACAACTTCGAGTATCGTTTTTTGCTTTTCATTGAGTTGTTGTTGGCAGCAAATGTTGGGGCCATTTTATTTGATGAATTGATAAATGATTTGAACATTGGCCAATAAGTTCTGTTTGGAGTTGGCAACCGGACATCGTAAAGCGTTTTTGCATTCTGGGCAAGCTTTTTTTCAATGTGGAATAAAGAAAGGGAAAGTTTTTGACTATGTGTTGGATTTTCGACATTGTAACGATGCGTGAGTTGATAGTTCAAATCGTCCAAAAAATTCATCAAATAGTCTTGAAGGATTGCTGGGTGGACTGTGTACTAAAAGCAGAACAAACATTGCCCGCAATCCCGAGCTGGGCATCCAAATTGATGCCTCCGTGAGCATCAGAGACTAATAATCCCATAGCTTCAGCCGCATTGTGATAGGTAGGGTAAAGGATGCCATCAACTGTGCAGAGATCTGCAAAATCCATGGGCCCCCTCTGATGTAGTAATAGGAGTCGTAAATAATCCCACTCTCCTTCATTGATGCCGGCGTAGTAGATTTGTCCAATCATGTTTGTTCTTTGTCTGCAAGGGGTGAATTGGTGGTTGGCCCAAACAAAGTAATGGGGTATGTCTTGATATAACATGGTTGCAACGTTCCGACCAAGTCCGACAGCATTGTCCCGGTTCAATCGAAAGAAGTTGCGGCTGTTTCATTTTCCATGTGTTCGGGAAGACTGTGTTGATTCCTGAAATAGATTGTTTGTTGGTATTCAAGGTGAAGTGCCAATTGCTGAATGGGGGGGGGGGGGGTCTTTTGCTGGTAGGGAATTGAAGCAAACTCCATGCGGCTGGTGGATTCAAATAAAAAAAGATTAATTTTGTTCCTAACATTAGTAAGTACAAAAAACTAACCTTCAGATGGACCAATGTAGCGGCCATTGATAAACTTTCTGGTCTCATCACCCTCATTAGCATCAGGTGAGATCTGTCGATTCCTTTTGTGATGTATTTAAATAGATATTTCAAGGCGGTAATGCCATACGGGATTTCAACATTGATATGACAGTCGAATCGGAGTAAGAAGTATTTGTTGTACAGGAAAACATGTCCGTTATGGAATATATTATGCCCTTTAGTGACTGTACGGCTGTTATCTGGTCTCTGATAGTTGTGATATGAGTTGTCGGCCATCGTGGTGGCGGGTTGGAACGGTTTGGGAAAGCCTTTGCCACATTTACCATCTTTTCAGAATAAGCTTCTGGGTGTACATGGACCATGTAACATGCATCAACTGACAATTTGATGAAGGTTTGGTTCTGTGGTTGCATCAGGTAGTTGAGCAGTGACAATGCAGTCAATTGAGTTGGTTGTTCTTGGGATGGAGCCAGGTTCTAATATCACAATAATATGGGAATGTGGTAGCCCTCTTTTTTGGAATTCGATTGTGTATACATACGCCACAACATTCCCAAGCCTTCTGTTCCTGACCACATCATGTAGCAACTCATCTAACTTCAATTTGAATACACGTGAAACAAAATCAGGCCTGTCGCTAGGTGTTTGGTGAGGAAGTAATTTGCGTGTGATTTCAGGCCAATGTGGATTAGCAGTCATTGTTATCAATAGGGATGGTTGGCCAAATTGTCGGACGCTGGCCATCAAATCCTGATACAATTGTATCATATTCCGGGGGGAGCCAGAAAAGGATGACGGAAGAATGATACATTTGCCTTGAACGCTCTCTTGGGTCCTGAAGGATTCTTTGATATCGCTATAAATGTCCGCTCTGATCTGATCTTGATTGAAGCGTAAGTAGTTGAGTCGGGATTGTTCAACACACATGTATAAATCCACAATGATTTCTTGGAACAGATTCTTTCCGTTGAGGATCGCGGAGAACTGATTAGATCAGTTGAACATACCATTCACATTGTGAGATAGGTGATCCTACAATTTTGATTAGGTCAGTGGTAATATCATGATGAGGTTAAATAGAGGATCTAGGCACTTACTTTGATTTGACGTACTTGGCCAACCCCGAATCCAACCTTGCTCCCCAAATGGAAAGAATATTGGATAACGTAAAGGTAAAAACATCCAGTGAAATCATCTGTAACATGATCAAGACCACCACCAATTTTTGGGAGCTATTTCGTGGGGATTGTCGTGGTCAATAACCATTGCTATTTCTTCGACCTGTGGCCAAGTGTAGACATGTGGATTGAGGGCAGGTCATTCAATGTTGCGTAGAATGAAATTTGCGGCCGGGTTAGTTTCCAAGATGCTACTGACAGATCGGTAGAACTGGGCATAAGAGTTGTTGGCAGTTAGAAATCTTTGTAAGCGAAGAATAATGTTTTTGTTGAGTGGGACTAGCTTTTTGAATGCGAGCCGTCGCCACCAACAACATAGATTTGTGCAAATGTAGGATATGTCTGATGCTGAGGAAATATTGCACCTATATCGTGAAACTCGAAAATTATATATTCCCTGGTGACCTTGTACCAATCAATCAACAGTGGCTCCACATGAGGCAAACCATAAGGCGTTATTGTAACCCCAATATGAGTCTGAAATGCAACAGAAACTGCGATGTGATTTATGCCAGCTGCCATAAGTACTTTTGTTAGAACCAATTCAAGAAATTACCATTGTGCGTTCCTAACAAATTCTTGAGGAAAAGTGGGTAGTTCATCTGGTCATATCAGATAGGAGGTACAGACAATCCTTTTTGGCAGCACATTGTGTAGCTAGCAGTCGACTTGGGAACATCGATTTGACTCCTTTCTTCCTTCCAATGTAACACACCACACAACTTGCATGGATCTGTCATGTTTCTATGGGATTTGGCCGCCATATTGCAAGATGATGTCAGCCTCTTGGTTCATTGGTAACTCCAAGAGATTTGGTTGCCATGTTATATGATATTGTTGGTTTAAGGGTTTCTGATCCAAAGATGTAAGGACTTCAAATTTGATCAGTACCGTATAATAATAATAGAAAAGAAGGAAATGTTAAGAAAAATAGAATGAACTGGGGTGAAAATTACTTACCGCTTTTTGAAATCTGTTTTTTGGTTGGTCTTCACGGAATGTGTGCAAAGATTTTTTACTCTATTGAGCGGGATTTGATTCTTATTCTTGGTGTTTATTTTGTCTTCTTTAATGTTAGATGTTTACTCTTTCGTATCTAAGTCTCAGTTCTGATTTATAATTTTTGTTCTATTCCAGTCGGTGGAGCGGAGGTGATGTCCGTTGAGTGGTTTGGGAGAGCAATGGATCCAGCCTTTGAAATATAAGAATAGCCAGGTAAAGTTGTTGGCTTGCCAAAGGATCATACTCAGGTTTATTGAAATTGAATTGATTGCTATGAAATGACAATTTAACAATTTTGAGGATTAAAAGCAAGGAAACTGATTGCATATATGTAGATGGAAATTTATATACCAAATTACACTTTAAAAAACTACTATCTTAACACCTGGGTTGTGAAAGAAATTTGTGGTAAGCTTTTATGTGGACTACATGTGAAAAAATTAATAACTGACAAATTTATTGATATTTGTGGCTTTAATTTTTCATTCGCTTTTTGCCCTCTGCGACACTACCCCTCAAAACAAGTCTCTTGTTAGCTGGGCTGGATTGTTGGCCTGCTTCAAGTGAAAAGTTTCCTGGGTCATCTGGGTCATCCGCTGCACTGTTCAAGATGTTAGTGTTGTTGGGAATTGTGGGCTGGTTCTCGTTGTTGGATGCAATGGTTGGGGTGGTGTTCAGAAAAGGGCTTTTGTTGCCACTGTAACTCATATTGGTTGAGGTGGAAGTGGAAGAATCAGTTCCAAGTTCAATGCTGATGGAAATAGATGGACGCGAGTTAGAAGGTTAAATAATATGAATAATAAATAGGTTAATGATTGATTAATTTTATGAAAGGATGATAAGCGGTACATACAGTCCAGGCCTGCGCTCAGATGCTGGGTTGAAAGTTTTAACTGGACACTTGGTAATCTGTTGATTGCCTGTCGTGGGGGGAACACCGTAAACCTAGTGGTAGAGAGGAGATGACACAGAATTGAGTAAATTAAATTGATACTATGATTAGAAATGGAATAATATCTTTCCAATACACATATGACATTTGCTGTTGTAGCCGCAAATGTACCCATGCATCAAGATCTCCCTGCCTATAGTAGTGAAGCTGAATGTCTTTAACATCAGTTTATTGCCTGGGATGATGTAAATCATATCTAACTTGACCATGCTGTGTGCCTATGTGGAGGAAGTGGATGAAATAAGTGTGTTAGCTGGTCTTGGTAGTTGTCTTTTTTGTTTAACCTAGGGGATTTATCAGGTGGTGTGAATTGATGCACATTGTTGTCATAGTCGTTGTGCCTAACGGTGATGTGGAGGTTCATTTGGGTGGATTTGCTAAGTCCAGGGCCCTCGAGCTCTTCATGGGCAATAACAATGCTGAGTCCATCGACGACAACCTTATTGGCTAGCGAGGACATAAGTTGGGCTTTCGCTGATGTGCATGACGATATCTTGTTTGGCAAAGATCACAGGCGGTTTGTTTTCGTTGGGAGTGATGAATCGGCTGTGTAAGTTGTATACCTTGTCAGCTGCCAATGCAGTGGCTGAGGATCTGTAGATGCAGGCCTTGACCATGATATTGGTTTCGGCTGCGGTGGTGGGTGAAATAAATCCAATACTGGTGTTGTATCTGAACTGACCGTACTGAACGCCGGAAGGGTTGGCGCCAAGCTGAACAAAGTGTGTTATTATTTGAAGTAACCATTAATTGATGGTTAAAGGAGTAATAAATTGGGAATCTTACGTTTTTAATGATATTGAATGATCCATGGATTGTAACAGGATGATGACTAATGCGCTTAGTAGCCAATGCTGATTTGACTCCCATAGCTTTGATTGATAGATTGAGGAGTAATTCAAGAACCAAAACTTGATGGTTGAATGGAGAAAATGAACGGTCTGGGCTGTATTTAAATGCGAAACAGGAGGTTAGTACTGTGTTGAACAGGACCTGGACTCACTGATTACATACATTGCTGAGCAATGTACCAAAGAAAAGTTGAGGCGCCATACGGTGAATTCAGTCAGCTGTTGGGTTGTTGTGACCTGATTTGCTGGGACAAATGGTTTAGTCAGTGTTTGGGATTGTGTAAGATGTGCGGGTAATTGAATACAGAAATTACTTATACGCAGTGGGAGGAAGAATCGACTATTGTTGCATGCAAGCCGGATGGAATAGTTTTAATATCCAAGCATAACCAATCAGTTGGGTTGAGGGATTGTCGAACACAAAAGCATGGGGATTGGAGAGATTTCAATGTACCTACCATGTGGATGGTGTGCAATGAGTAGCTGGATGGGGATTAGTATAAGAAGGGAGGCGGAGTGTTGCATCAAGGCGGAGTGTTGCATCAAGGCGGAGTGTTGCATCAAGGCTTTGTCATAGCGGTTCCGCTTGGTATATTGGGCCAAGAGGCCCCCCTGCCCGGCGGAACTGCGGGGGAGGGGGGAAATTGCTGCTGGTGGAATCAATGATTAACTCAGAATTCTACAGTTAAGATTAACTGACCAGTTAATGCCATTAACTGACCAGTTGTTAATGCCATTAACTAACCAGTTAATGACATTAACTGACCAGTTGTTAATGCCATTAACTGACCAGTTAATGACATTAACTGACCAGATAATGACATTAACTGACCAGATAATGACATTAACTGACCAGTTAATGCCAACTGGTTATTGTCATTAACTGACCAGTTAATACCAACTGGTCATTGTCATTAACTGACCAGTTAATGCCATTAACTGACCAGTTAATGCCATTAACTGACCAGTTAATGCCATTAACTGACCAGTTAATGCCATTAACTGACCAGTTAATGCCATTAACTGACCAGTTAATGCCATTAACTGACCAGTTAATGCCATTAACTGACCAGTTAATGCCATTAACTTACCATTTAATGGTGCCCAGGAGCTATTAATCTTGGTTAATGGTGCCCAGGCACTATTCATCTTGTTTGATGGTCCTCAGGCACTATTAACCTTGGTTAATGGTGCACAGGCACTATTAAGCTTGATTAATGGTGCACAGGCACTATTAAGCTTGATTAATGGTGCCCAGGAACTATTAATCCTGATTAATGGTGCCCAGGAACTATTAATCCTGATTAATGGTGCCCAGGCACTATTAATCCTGATTGATGGTGCTCAGGCACTATTCATCTTGATTCATGGTGCCTAGGCACCCTTAATCTTGATAATAACAAAAAAAGTCAAACACTACTCAAAAGATGAAAAGAAATTAAATGATGGCAAAAATCACATTGATATATACATAAGTAGATATATATATATCAAGCAACAATTATCATGAATTCAATTTAGTTCGTAAAAAAGAAATTCATAAAAATCATCTTCTAAAGTGTAATTTTTCCTATGGCATGCCACACTATCAATCTTATCACATAAACACAGGGAGAGAACATGTAATGAAAATCTAACAGAAACTATGTTTAACCCCAATGATATGGGAACTGAGATGAAGATGACAAAAAGGTGAAGAAACAGACAAAAGAAAAAAAAGATAAAAACACGTAATCAGAAAGTATACAGAGATATGAAAAGGGAAAATCCACAAGTTGTGAGGGAAGTTGTTTTTCAAATTGGTTGTTAGAAAATAAAAACTGGGATATAGCCTCCTCAGCTTTTTGATTGGTGAAGTTTCTGTCAAGTTTGTCAGCTGTGAATCTGATCTTGAGCAGGCATAGTCACCTCCAAAGTATCAGCTGGTGATTCTTTGCCGAGGGGCAACACAAATCTTTGATGCTCCGGATTTCCCTTTTTTTTTTTGATTGATCTGAGGGCATGCCTGGCATGCACGCCAAAACAAAAGGGCATGATTGGCTGGCACCCCCATTCCGTCTTGGCCATCAAGACTCTACACTCTTGATGACTGGGAGACCAAGTTTTCGGGACTGTAGGGTCTTGTTGTTTGGGAGGAACCCCTCCAATTATCAAATCTGTATAGCCTTGATGATTGGGAGGGTTCCTGCCAGTCAACAAGACCCTACAGACTTGACGACCGGGAGGGTTCCTGCCAGTCATCAAGATGTAGTCTAGATGACTGGAGGAATCCTCCGGGTCATCACGACTCTGCCATCTCAATGACTTGGAGGAATCTTCCCAGTCATCAAGACTGTAGAGTATCAACTGGGAGGAATCCTCCCAGTGATCAAGACTGCAGCAGTCTCAATGACTGGGAGGATTCCCCCCAGTCATCAAGATTTCAGAGTCTTGATGATTGGGAGGATTCCTCCCAGTCATCAAGATTTCAGAGTCTCAACGACTGGGAGGATTCATCCCAGTCATCGAGACAGAAGAGCCTCAACGACTCGGAGGATTCCTCCTAGACATTGAGGCCATCGGGTCTCGATGACTTGGAGGATTCCTCCCACTTGTCCAGACTGTACAGTCTTGATGCCTCTCAGTCATCAAGACCTTAGCGGTCAATGAGACTATACAGTCTTGATGACCAGGAGGACTAGGAGGGTTCAACTACAGAGTATCAATGACTGGGAGAATTCCTCCTGGTCATCGAGACTGTATAATCTCAATGACTCGGAGGATTCCTCCTGGACTTTGAGACTGTATAGTCTCGATGACTTGGAGGATTCCTCCCGATCATCGAGACTATAGAGTCTCGATGACTTGGAACGCTCCCAGTCATCGAAGGCTGAGAGGAAAAGGTGTGCCCTTTTGTTTTGGCGGGCACACCTTTTTGTTGGGCATGCCTGCCCTGCATGCACGCCTTTCTTTGCCGGAAACAGAGGCGTGGGCCACACCCAAAAAAAAGGCTTGTACGCAACATGCCCTCTTTCCTGGGTGTGTGGCAAAGAAGGGGTCCTGCCCCTATCAATCCCCTCAACATGCTTGCGCTGCAGGGGGACGGGGGGACCATTAACAAAATCAACGGCTCATCCGCTGAGCTAACCGTTCTGTGGACATTGTTCAGCTGGAATTGGCTGAACGCCCTAAATTGTCCATTGTTACATGCACAAACAAAGATGAGCTTGGAGTTTCAAAGCGGAGTAACACAGGAGACTTACCTGGAGTTCATTGCACGTCACCTGATGTGTATTCACCTCAATTTTTTCACGGTGCTAAGGGCCTTGGAGAATCACCAAGCCCATCAGTCTTTTCACTAAGCTTGCCGTGCTTACCAATTCACCTGCTCTGACCATTCACCAAGTATTCACCCCGGGAAAATCGAGGTCATTAGTGATATACAGGTTACATGTTCCTGTATGTCACAGAAATAAATTTCGCACTCTGGGTCATTCACAGTTAGCAGGACAGGCCTGTGTAGCCCTATGTGCAGTCACTGTGTATGTGACATGTTGGGTCATATGCTGTGCAGTTGATTACCTGGACAACATGTCCAGTATTACTGACAGTTCTTCCAGGTCATGTCACGCACACAGGAACTCGCAACCTGAATGCTTGACATGACCCCAATTTGCCTGGGGTGATTGTGCTCATAGATAAGATTTCAGTAACCCTGGGTGATTCACCAACCTCCCAGCCATAGAAATCCCCTTAGTAGCATTTGATAATTGCATTCCAATTTTCCAAAACTACCTGTCTGAGCAACCACAAATATATCTGCCACCCTTTCATTCCCCTCATGTCTGCCAATTGTACTTATAACTTACAAGCTCCATGATTGGTAATGTAATGAGTGATTATTGACCTTGGATATGAACCAATACCTGAAAAAACCTTCCTTCCCTATTTCAACATTTTCTTGAAGCATGGGTTTTTTTATTGATACTTCCACAACCCCCTTCGTGCATCACGCTTTCATTTGAGTCACTTGGTGTGTTCTCATCCAGAAAAACTTTGGTATAGAAATAGAACCTAGATTTATAAATATTATCACAATTCATTCCTGAGACCCTGATTTACCTTTTCATCATTCACTTTTTGTAAAGACCATATTTACACATCTGATTTCTCATCTTTTATTAATTTAGGCAAACCCCTGTGTGACTTGACTGAAAAACTGGCTCATCAAATCAGACTTACTCAAAAGATGCACTATGGTCAAGACCCTCAAAGCTGGAAAATCTCACAAGAATGAGCAAAATCTGAACAAGGCCCTTTCAACCTTAATACCCACCCCCAACTCTCATTTTTCCAGATCCATCGGTTCTTTTTGCCTCCATCTCATGAGTATTGAGTCACTACAGCAACAATACTTGCAATCACCTCCCTCACCAGATCAAATCCAATATGTGCAGAACCCTCCTCTCACTATTGCCAGTCATCCAGTTCAATCTAATACAAACCTTTCTCCTGGAAAGCCTGATGTGTTACATGGCATCTCTATCAAGTGCTATGATCTTTTCCTCAGAGATTTAAATGCCACTGGCTTTCCTCACCCCAATTCCTCTTGGCTTGAGCCCTGGGAATCTCACTGGAACCAAATCTTTTCTTCTTTCATCTTAAAGCACTGGACTGACAGCCATCAACATTCCACTCTTTCCAATTTTCCAATGAATTCTTCCCATAACACACCTACAAATGCAAAAGCTGTTTTAAGAAGATGGTTCATTGGAAAAAGCCTTGACATCAAGCAAAAAGAACACACTGAGGAAGCCATTCAAATCAAAGCTTACTAGGTGCAAAAGTCCAAATGGCGTAAACAGGTTTGTAGAAATGTTGTCAGCCTCTGTGATGCCAAGAATGTAATTCTTTTAGCTACACAAGGTGATGATTGAGGAAGAAGGAGGTATTGACTGATAAAGTCACGGTGAAATAAAGAAAAAGAATAAATCTTTATTTTAAAGAGGGGCCTGATAGCACAGGGGTTGTTGTAGGTGCCCTCTTGATTCAGATTCTGCTGGGAAAGGGTAATACTGAATCACTAGATTGGAGGTCCTGATATATAGGGGTGGTATCCAACTAGTACAAGCCTTTTAAGAGGCGCTATTGGGCAGGAAATTACTCACTACTAGCAATTACCTTTATAATAATCCAAGCAGTCCAACCACGAGTGAGGAAGAGTTAGGTGACCTTTGTTGGCGTGGTTGAGAGTGGTAGAGTGAAAAGTAAAGAGAAAACAACTGATCTTCAGCGCTACAGCAGGCAAATGGTACTATATAACAGTTATAACAAGCGTGAACAAGTGTAATTCTGGTATATACAACAGTGTAAGACTGTGGTTAAAGCTATGAATGATCATGATGAGTTTTACAGGCAAGCAGTACCCTTTATAAAGGCATGTAGTACTAGTAGTAACTTCTTTTTAGGCGTGTTATGGCTCAATTGGGTGATGAGCCATGATTGTGAGGCCTCTCAATCTGTAACACAAGTCAATCTTGGACTTAAGACATGTGTTCGTGGTTGTTTAATCCCTTTTGAGCTTTATTGTCACTTGTAACTACGGAGTTACATCAGTAACAATGCTCATCTGGCATTATACCACAATCTCTGTCTGCATTTGTTATGACAGAGGAATAATTCCCAAGTAATTAAGGTCGGTACTACTCTTTCTATGCGTCAGAACCTTAATTGAGATATGTACTCTGTAATTTTAGGCGCTACTCCTTGGGAGTTATTGGTAATTTTTCCCAATTGGGCCACAAATCCCAAGGAGTTAATCTTTGACTACCACGACACATGTGTACATGTGATGTAATTAAGGTTTTTAGTTGATAAACCTTAATTATATACGTGGCAAATGATGTCATAATTTTCTTACACGGGTACATGTGTAGTAACAGTGGTATTACCACTTTACGCAGGGTTGAGCCCAATTCTGAATTGGGTATAGCGGGTACAGGCCTGGAGGAGTCATGTCCAAGTTGGGTCTAGTTTCTAAACTATAAACAAAACCTCAATTTTACGTCCAGAAATGGTCTTCTGGAAGTCCACATATATATGTAAACATGTTACAACCTTGTTTTCAGTTGTGGTACATGTAAATAATGTAGTACCTGTAAACACAGGGAAGGAGTAAGAACTCAGGGTTACTATGAGTGAGTGACCCTAGGTCATTATTAGTGTAAATTCAGATTATGTAATAATATTCTAAGTTTTGTTGATGGTTTAAAAGTTATTCATGACTTTTAATATTTTTCAATATTTCATCACAAAACAAGAAATAATAATGGTTCCATTTTAATACATATATAGAAGTTGTAAGATAAAGAAAGTAGGTTTTTAGTTACTTTTTACATGTAATAATGTCTCTATTTTTATTGTAATAATATCTTTTTTTTATAAGTAATAATATCTCTTTTTAATTGTTAAATTGTTTGTTTATTATTTTCTACTTAGTCAGGTTGACTCTGTACTAGTAGAAAGCTGAAAAATTTCTGCATCTTCTGAGTAAAGCCTGATTCATTACTTATATGCAGTTCTTTCACTAGCTTTCTCAAAACCGCTCTGAAACACTTGAAGTATTGGACCTCCCAAATACCCAAGCTCACCTTTTCAGCGAACCTTCCAGCTGCTCAGATACAGAGGAACTGCCCAATGCAACCTTTCAGAAAGTTCAACGTTCTTGGTGGTCTGACTTACGCAACTCACCCATCAGGTTGATGTTTTTTCCAAAAAGATGAAGGCAGAAAATCTTGGGCAAAAATGCCACAAGCATGCACCACAGGGTTTTGCTCAGCACTTGCACGCAAGTGCCCTCAAGCAGGTTCTTCCAGAACCCTTTAAGATGTTGTGCCCATGTCATAAACAGTTATAGTAATTTTTGGCTGTGGAAGGATGCTGAATTTGCACTGAATTTTTCTGAAGTCATGTTGAAAATGGCCTGATATCAAATTGAAATCAACCCCAACCCTGAACATATAAAGTAGTGTAACTTCTTCCAGAGCACATATACAACCTAATTGCAAAGCAATGTCAACTGCTTGGCAGAAACAAAGATTTTTTCAATGCAATAATGTGATTTAATTGATCATGGGGTTATAAGATGTTAAAAAAATTTCAGGATATGTTTCCATATATCAAAACAAGAAGATGTATATTGTAAGAAATGCTTGTGTTATGAATAAGCATAACATAATCAATCAACTTGCTGATTTCATCACTTGGGACATGAATAGATAACTGTCACAGTACATGAGCACATGTTACACAGTGCATAAGTACATTTTAATCAATATTGGGTGTAAACTGTGACATTTTGAAAAGAAAATTAATGATGAGTAGTATGGTATTTGTGTATAAAATTTGCATGGTTCATTATAAATTCCACTGGCCAACTTTCCCTTCCATTATTTAAATGACTTATACTCATGTTTTCATACATACATCATACCAATGATAAAGTAGTCCCTAAATCTGGAATTTTCCAGGAAAAGCAGCCTGAGGAAAATCAGATTACCAGGCACAGACAGTATCCATGTGATGACACTAAATATTGTGTGGTATCTACAAAATACTTGAGATTTTGACTGTTAAATGGGAAATTACAACAAAACACAACTTGTCAGCAGTGGCAGGTAAAAATTTCCAGATCAAGTATTTAATTGATACAAAAGCTTAGTGTTTCACGGCCTACCGGGCCTTTGATTTATATTGGGATTGTTTCTACAGTTTGTTCCATTTGCCCTGTACCCATGGGGGCACACACAATGGGCTACATAGTAACTCATCAAGATGCACATATAAAATTATCATGTAAATCACCTGTAGTATAGAATTACATTTGACTTGAAAGGTTTTTGAGTTTTGATCTGAGGCATCTGGAAATCAGATTCTGGGTATTATGAAAACTATCACACTTGTAAATTTATAATTGCTGTTCCTGGAAGCAGCTGATCCATGTGTAGTGATAGAAGAGCATTAATTAGAAGAAAAAACAAGCAGCACTGCAGTACCCTTAAGTATGGTCCTGGAGTTAAAGCTGTTCAATATCAAAATCTTGTAAAGTTGAAAACAGGCTCATGGGAAATTTGGAGAGAGTGTGTGTGAATAAAGAAGTCATAAACCAGGAACAAAAAAAACTAACAGCATATGGAAAATTCAGTCAAATGAGCACATGGGAAATAAAATACAGAATAATAATTGAAAAGACAAGATGGAGTTCATTTTTTTGATTTTTTTTGTTGTTGGTTTTTAATGTGTTTTGTGCATCTTCTATTTGTTTTTTCTGGCCAGCTATAATAGAATTGACTTTATCATTTTGGGATTGTATATGAGCAACCACTGTGCATGACATGGATTCAGACATCTGGCAAGAGAAACCTATCCTGGTATACTTGCAAGTCAGATGGTGAAGCACCATCCAAAGTCTGATGTGTTTCTTTGTTGGACCTGAAGACGCACATTGTGACACCCACCACCTGGTTCAAGTCAATATAAACCTGGAAATCACGAAAAGCAAACTGACCACCAATCATATCAAACCCTTTGTCGGCTAAAATTGGATCATCTGAGTTTGATTTTTCGGGGTTGAAGATTGGAATCCAGAAAACAAGAGTCCAGTTGTTGACGTCCGTGTCCTTGTGTGGATTGTTGTAAAAGTTGTACATTGTGAAAGTGAAGAAGGAGGCAAAGTCAAACATATTGTAAGGGGTGGGATACTCCATGTGAGCTATTGAAGGCAGGTTGCCACCAATCAGAGCCTCTTGATACTATTGGAATGCACTGGGAGGTGTTTCACAATCCATTTGTTAGCCTCGTCCTTGCCGTTCTATATTGGCACTTTTTGATCATGGCAGCCAGTCGAGCAACAGCACAAGACCGTCCAAATTTTCCCTGCTTCTGGCTCTTCCTCAAACCGCAGGCCCACATCTTCCCACCGACCGAAGGACCATTGCTCTTGATGGCACCAACAAGATCTGATTGATCAAGGAAAAAACATACAAGCTTTTCCCATCCTTGACAGTGACATCGAAGAAAAGGCAATGGTTTGAAACTTGCAGAATCCTGGTTCTTTTCTTGGGGCGATGACACAGGTTCCAAAAGACAGGCGGTAATAGGAAAAAAGGAGGGCTCTCTGAGACTTGTGAATTTTGGAGGGGTTTGGATCATGTTGATGTTTGGGGGGAACAAAATAGTAAAATGTTTTTGGGGGTCCAGAAGTGGCCGTGACTGTAGCATGTACATTCTGATCTTGATTCAATCCATCTTCCTTGGTGGGAAGAACAAAGGAGGACTCTGCGGTTGCATGGAATCATTGCCATCGTGCCATAGCTCTTCCTGGACGTATGCGTTTTCTGGGCCTGATCAAAAGAATCAGAAGGCTGTCAGCATTTGGTTGATGGGGGAAGAGAATATTTGTTGGGTGGGAAGTTTAAGCTGTAGAAGGAGGCAGGTACAAATGCTACTTGCCCCCAGCACCCCTCCTACTGATACAAGATTGATGAAAAGTAAAGAGAACAGAAGGGGAGGATAGCCGGGTGCAAATGCTGCTTGCCCCCAGAACCATCAGAATTTTAAGGAGAAAAGGATAGGAAACATTATATAAGGAGGAGAAGAGGAATAAAGAGCAGAATAGTACTTGCTTTGACCCGGTATGCTGAGACACATCAGTGTTCCCCAAATCTATTGATGGGTTGAGGAGACCTGCCTTTGTGGAGCTGTTATCATATTGAGATTGTACGACGTGAGCTGGTGGTTGATGAAATGATCGCGGAGGGTTGATGTTGAGATGTAGGCGATGGGAATTGAAAAGGAGCCTGACGCCGGATCAAATCCCTCGAAAGATGGTTATTAAAAAAAAAGGCAAACATCCTCAGTGATTTGGAGTGAGTACTTACTGGAGAGCAATGGAGCTGATGGGTGATCAACTTCTTCATGTGTTTCTAGCAAGGCGGTGGTGATGGTAGGGGACCAATGGTAGAGCAGCCGGTTAGTTGGGAAGCGGATGGCAATAATGGGATTGTTGAAAAGGAGGACTTGGATGAGGGGAAAATACTCTGGACATCTGTGGCGTTTGTAGAGCTGGTTGATAGGAAAGAATACCTCTTTGTTGGTACGGAATTGTGTTGGATGATGATTAAGCTAGAGCAGGTCAAAGAGGGGCGGGTGATTGTCAGCAAAGGAGGGAAGTGGGGCAGAGGTGTTTGGGTCAGTAGAGGAGAGGAATGATGAAACACAAAGACATCAGTTTTTTGTGAAGATATGTATCACAATTCTGAGCTGTGCTTACCATTAAATCCAAATCCAACGAGCAGGAAGACTGCCACAGAAAGGATGGTCGTGATAATGATAGGAAGGTTGTGGTCTCAATTGATTGGTTAAGTTTACAGATGAGACTCCAGTATGGTTATTTGCCTGCTGGATGGAGCTGTGTTTGAATGAATTTGGAGGACTAGGCCCTGGCAAATGTGGGATTACAAGTTGGCGGTGGTTGAGACAAACTTGCTGTTGATGATGCATCAAATTGAAATCGGTAACCTAGGGGAAAAAAAAATATGATCGGTGGCAATCGATGGACCTTTTTGACTTTATTGTTTGGATGTTACCTATGGAGATGATGAGAGAAGGGAGGGAGTTTGTGTAAAACACTTGCATTACTCACAAAGAATGGCTCTCCAATTTGATGTTGATGCTGATAGATTGTTAATCGATGGCTCACATCTGGTGGTTGAGTGGTAGCAGAGGAATGCCCAAAAAGCGATGGATTTGGGCTGAAATGATGTACCACGCTGTTTCCTAGATTGAAACCATGTGAGTTGAAAGGAATGAGATCGAACGGTCAGATGATGATGAGCCAGTTGATGACAAAAGTTTGTGTTTATGATCAATTGAGAAGCTGATTACAATGGTGAGACACTTATTGGCTGGGTGCTGGCGAGCATATATTGCGGGTGCATCATTTTGGTTATGACGGTGGTGATTAAACATGAGAATTGATTGGTCCTGTGAAGAAAAACAAAGTGTGTCAGTTGTGTAAGTAATGTGAATGGTATCAAAGTCCAGAGAAAAGAATGCAAGTTGTACTGGGCCTTGAACTATGCAGTTGAACAATTGTGCTTCTTGAATTGGCCTGTGAAAATTGAGTAGTTTGACTTCAATTGTAGCAATACTGAGTGGTTATTGAAGGAGGAGGATACAGAGGTGTCTGGTTGGAATTCGGCTTGTTCTGAAGGCAAACGGTTGTGCCCAAAGTTATTTCTCTCTGGTCAGAGGGGCTTCACACCAAACACGTTTCAGAGGGGGTTAAAAGAACTTTTACATTGAGCCTAGCACAGTGGGGGTGCTCAACATCAATAAGATTAAGGTCTCATGATCCCAAAAACACATCAAGTTGGTGTTTCCAACAGCAGTCCCCAATCAAGGGAAAAAATACTATCAAGATTGAAAACAAAACAGGTCTAGTAACACTGGAGGGTTGAAAAGCACAGAGGCCCTGAACAGATGTCACAACCTTGAGGACAATTTTCTGAAATCCGAACTTTAAATGGTGCAAGTGAAGAAGTAAGAGAAGGTTTTGTAATATGCTTCCCACATTTAACTTTAAAGAGACTCTTTGCAATCAGGTTGAAAAAAAAACCAAAGGAGAATGACAGGGAAAATGAAAATAGAAAAATCATTTCAGGATAATGCTGCAAAAATAATAATGATTGAAACAAGAAGGGGGGTGATCAATTCATCATCATATGTGTCAGAAGAAGCAGATTTGACACACTTGATTGAGAATAATACTCCCATAATAGAAGGTTTTTGTTATTCCACAACACCAGCTCATGTCGTGGCTCCATAACTAAATATTATCATGATCAACAGGGGAGTGAGATGAAATTCTTTCCTCAAACTGGGCATTAGTTATCTGGATCCATATAGCAGAAATCACAAGACCCATAAAAATTATATCTTGTGTTACTTGATTATGATATTGATGGTTTGAATGGGGTGGCAAGAGGGTAAAACACACTTGGTTGAGTTGTCTTGATAAGTTCTTGCTTCTTGGCATGGTTTGGGGTAGTTCCACTTATCTGAATACATGAAGCTACCTATCAATTCTTCCATGATGAAGTAAACAAGGTGTGATGGTACCATATATACATGGTTGAACTGTGATAGCAGTTCACAATTCTTTCAATGATTCAGAGATGTAACATTTGGTAGAAACAAGAATACCTGAAAGGATCTAATGTGTCCAACTACAACAACCAAGCTGCACACCCCAGATAGAAGTGTGCAGCACACAGTGTTGGCCCTTGGGATGAGTATGTTAGCAGGTCAATTTGATTTACTTTAAACTTCAAGGTGGTCTTTGTGAAAAGGCACAACAACAATGTAAGGAAAATGAACTAACTAATTCACACAAGAAATTGATACCAAAGAAGATCCAATATTTATGTTGATATCAGCCAGTGATTTGTTTGAAAGTAGAGTAACTTTGTGAGGCTTTGATTTTTTTTTGTTCTACACCAAATTGTGTATGATGGAACCAATGAATCATGAGTTCTATGGAAACTCTTTCTGGAAAATAATATACCAGACAATTGTTCTTGGGTAGGAGAACAATTTGGATTTAGTGCACCAATGGTATCTGACTTGGACCATGTGGACTTGGGAAAACAAGATGTAACTTAGCATTCTAGCCATGCAGTTGGGAGAGACAGTCAAAGTGGTTTGAATGAGGAGGGACTCGGGATAAGCCAACATATTTTTAAAGTGTGAGATAGAATATTTTTATGTCCATGAGTGAGGAGGGTAAGTAATTGTGACACACAAATGTACGCGCCTACGTTTGTGTGTCACTTTTTGTGTGCCTTGGTATACACACCACTCTAGATTCAGGCAAGATTCTGACGTCACCTACTGCATCCAGCCAATCAAAATTTAACCAAATAACCCGCATCATTTGCAAATCCCCTGTGGTCATGGTTGGCCAGGTTTGTTTCATCACCTGTTCTCCCACAAACCAAATATATAATATGATTAGCACAGATGCAGGTGGTGTTCCAAGCCCCACGTGATCCACTTAATGTTTGGGTATTGTTTGTGCCGGAGTAAGTTTGGAGGTGGGAGAAAGGGTTGATGAACCCCACCCAAATAATCACACGTGCATACATAGTTCCTTTGTTTGTGTCTGGTGGGGTGAAGGTGGAGTCCCTTTGACAAATGCAGTTGAATGGGGATGGTGGTGGGCCCTTGCAAGGTGTGTGCAAGGTCTACAATGTGGAAAATACCATAAGAGTCTGTAGTCTGGGTATGGAATCTTTCCCCCCATACCATCTAGCCCTAGATATTAGTCCCCTCAAATAAAAATCACTCGTACTTCAATTAGTCACCTCATATCTTCTATCACACAATGCTCGATTTAGTAGGGAATATCCATCTTTCCTTGAATGATCTTCGCTGTATGTATGTGGTTGGCCAAGACCTCCACCTCATCAATTGTGTTGCCAGCCCTCACACTACTAACATTACAACATATCCCATATAGAATATCCTGTAAAAATTTGGGATATCCTGTAAGATCCATGTTTTTTTTTCACAGATTTCTGCATTTTTTGCAAAGATACTGATTTCCAGTTTCTCTCTTTCTCACCACTACAGAAATGTCAAATCAATATAATCAGCACTGGGCCGCTACACTACACTGCTCTTTTTTTGAAAAAGTGTCAGTGTATCAATTGAATTATCAGCCTGCAAATTCTGTAGCGTTAGCAGCCTTTTTTAGTGCTGCAACATTACGCAGTGTTACAGCTGTTCTTGGCAGTTTTTGCCACTAAAAACAGCTGTAACACAGCACAACAACATCTTTTTTGAGGTCAGGCAGGTAGCGATAGTGGTGACCCTGCTAACAGCCATCAGAAAACCTGTTATAACTGTTAGCAGAATTATTCTGCTTTGCGCTATGATACCCCTACATTCACCATAGCGGGCCCACCATTGATATAATGGCAGATTGTGATCAAAATGATTAAGAAGTGAAAAGGAAGCATTCTTCAGGAGGGTTCAACACACGACCCACTCTTTTGGTCGCGAGACTGTTGGATGGGTTGCACCTTCAAAAAATCTGTCGGGGTTGGGGCTCGCGGGTCAAATTCCAAAAAAATCAACCTGAGTGGGTCGCACCTTCAATTCCGTCGGGGAATTGAAGGGTCGCGGATGTAAACACCCACCTGCGAAACAGGGGGTGGATTGCAGGTTCAAAAAACCCGTTGGAATGATGGGTCTGGGCTATAATACCCCAAAAAAAGGGTCAGCCCCCATGCACACCTTTTTTGGTGTGCATGGCTGCCCACACCAAAAAAGGTGTGCATGACTGCCCACACCAAAAAAGGTGTGCATGACTGTGCTCCAAGATTTTTGGTGTGCATGGTGGCAAACACCAAATTTGTGGAGTGCACGGCCATGCACACCATTAATTTGGTGTGTATGGCCGTGCACACCAAATTTTTGCAGTGCACATCTGTGCACACAAGATTTTCATTCTCTTTTTTTGGAGTTCACTAGCCTACACTCCAATGCGCTTTCTGCAAAAAATTGCAGCTTAGCAGCCTGAAAACACTGAGTGGCCTAGGATTTGTAGCGTGAGCGGCCTTGTAATGCCGCTACGCGTAGCCGTTTTTAGCGGGGTTTTCATCTGAAAAGTGCTGTAAAGCAGTGTAACAGCTGCTTTTTTTATGCCGTGTGCGTAGCAATAGTGCCAAATCCACAACCAGCTAACAGAAAACCATTAGCTGTGGTTGAATTACACTACGGGTAGCATAGCTGGCCCACTGTTATTGTATACCAAGTCATATTCCAAGCACTTGTTTTTTTGAGCAAAAGCCCCCCACCTTATGCCAGCCTAATTGATTCCAAGGATTGAAATAATTCTAGCTTCACGTGGAGCATAGCAGAAATAGTAGGGTAACAGGGTTGTTCAGCTCTGTTAAAGAGATGCGAAGTAATAATTGTGCGTGGAGATGTTGAAATACATAATAATACAAATAACCTTTTTGGAGGGGCATTCAATCAGGGGTTTTACTTCACTTGCATCAAATTTCAGCTGTATTTCATTCATTGTATTTTAGTTGTTCTTTTTTAAAAAAAAAACATCATTTCTTGCTCTTCTTCAAAAATTTATTTCAAATTTTCAAGTCAATGCATATTAAAAAAAGTGATTCAATATTAATTTAACCATATCATATTGCACAAAATAATTTTTTGAACCTTATGTGTTGTGTCAACAAAGTTTTACACCACACATCCAATCTCAATACCCCTCAGAGGCTTGGGTCCTCTATTTCTCCGGGATCATGTATTCTGAAATAATCATGTTTAATAAAAAAAAAAAATCAAGTTTTCAGCTTTATTTTGATGCAATTTTCATGCATTTATGTTGTGTGATGCCAAAGTTATGCCTTTTTTCAGATGGGTCAAGATTTCAGGCATTTTCAAAAAATTGAACCCGCAACCCGTCATTTCGACGGGGTTTCTGAAGGTGCGACCCACCCCAAACCGGGTTTGGGGGTTTGTACGCACGACCCCCAATTCCAACTGGAATTTTGAATCCGCAACCCACCCCGACCAACCCTTCAACATCCGATGGATCACACCTTCAAAAGGGATGGGTTGCGTGTCAAACCGTCTTCTTCAGAGTCATGAATGTTTTATTTTTTCAACTTCATCTCAAAGTCGAGTAAGCAGACTGTTTGAAAAAATCTTCAAGATGCTTGGTTTCCCTTCAAATTTGCAGTCTTAACTCTTACACAAGTATATAAACTTGATGATCAGTGGACAGTTTAAACTTTGATCTTTCTGGTGAATTAATATACTCAATGTTGGAACACCCACATGCAGTCAGGCTTCCTGTGCTTATAGTTATGCATGCTCTGCTCTATCACTGGTGTTCTTCTTTTCCTTTTGCTTTTTCTTCACAAAGATCTATACATATTTCTCACTTGTCTCACTGTGAAAATAGTAGCCTTCCTTTCTTCTAGTCACTTGTTTCCCTTCAAGACTGGCCAGAATTGGGGATGCTGCAGTGAAGTTACCCGAGCCTAGGCCAGTGAGACAGAACATGGAACAGATCTTCATTTCAGTTTAGAAAGAAGAAGAGAGAAATAAGAAAGGAAACGAGAGGAAAGAAAACAAGAGATGAGAGATGGACTTACCTAGGCCAGTTAGATAGAATGTGGAACGGATGAGAAAAGAAGTTCCACACCTGCTCCCTGACCTAGACAAAACTATTTGCAAGATGTCACAGGATGTGAGATGAGAATGAAAGGTTGTGAAGCAGAGAAAACAAAACAAAAAGAAAAGACAAATAAAAACAGTTACTCCAACAGGAGAAGATTCCATCAGATAGCAATACGTAAGGCTAACAACTCATATTTCAGATTCTGCAAGCCAGAACAATCATTTGAATTTTATTAGCAGTTGGAAAAATTTAAAAGTTCATGACTCTGAAAAAAGATTTCTTTTCACTTGATCATTTTGATTTCAAGTTGCCATTATAGTAATTTCATGACAATGCTATATGTTGAGAAAGGGATAAAAACAGAGAGACATGGTGTCTCATGTTTTTCCAAAATATACATGAATCTTACAGGATATCCTGTATGGGAAATGCTGTGATGTTAGTAGTGTCACTTCATTAAACGTATACCCGATTCTGAGACGGCACAATTCCATGTCTTACTTAAGACATCCAGCTTCGGAATCCCTTCTATACTTTATGATAGTGATACCCAGATCTTTATTGCCGGAAACCTTGCTGCCCCAACATTGAATTCTTTAACCAGAATAAATGTCCCACTTAACGACTGGATAGCACACAAGGGAAATCTGGATGCGTCGGTTGAACAACAAGTCCAGAAGGCACTTGTATCTGGGACGGTCTATGTAGCCAAGGTTTTTTGGAACAGCTACGTCAAGGTTGTGGATTGCAAACTTGAAAAGGTTGGTGTTGAATTCAGATTCATTCAGCTTAACAAATTACTGATGATTTTAGTTTTCTGTTCCACGATACCAGAAGGTCAACATTCAACTGTATACCCGTGATCCAACTACATTGAGAAGAATTCAGAAGCTGGAGAGTGGCAATTGGATCCACATTCAAGGGTGCAGTGCACAAGGGCTTCCTCAAGAAGCTGGAATATTTAAGGTGAAGGTTAGTGTGTTTTGTGATTGAATCTTTCTCTTGCCCGGGAAACACAAGGACCAATTGGCTGATTTCATGATTTGAAGATTGATGTTGTTGTAGCTTTGGGACGCTCTGAGTCTACTCCTTATGTTCTCAGGAGGGACCCAAAAAAGAGGTTCAACTTGACTGCAGACGATTGGAAGCCTGAAAAAAAGGACAAGAAGGTCGGAAGGAAGCTAGATCCCAGGCGCTTTTTCACTCAGTCAACTGTGTACAAGACTCCCCGCTCACCATGGTGTCAACCCACTACAACCATGCCAGTCTAGTTCCATACAGTCAATTGAATGTGTCTTGAACTTTGTCTACACTTATTATTTTTTAGTTGAATCTCCCTATCCTGCCCAAATAACACCTTGCTGTAGATCTCATCCAGCAGATCACATTTTTTTCTTGATTTTAGACACTTAATTTTTCCCTACTCACTCAATCAATTCAATAAAATGTTTGAGTGCCAATTATTTTGTTTTGTGATGCACAGGTTGTGTTGCATCAGGGGTACTAGGATGCATGAGAGTTGCAAAGGAAAACCCACTATCCAAATGTAGAACCGAGAGAACAAAGCAGATGACATCATGCAATCTGGGGCTCAACTCCACAAGCTTGAATTAAGGGTAGAATTAAGGATTTTAATTGCTGTGAACATCATAGTCAAGGAGAATTGGTTCAGAAATTCAGAAAAAACAATTGAAAGCTTTTTTGGGTTAACAATGATGATATTTGCAAGGTTCCTGAGCACTGATGAGATAATAAAGAATAAGTTATCACCTTCTGATGAATCTTCCAATCCCGTAGTTTTAGTCTGGCACAAAACATGGTCTCTTGTTTCAATGTGGAAACACCAACCTCATCTCAAAGTCAATTCAACAATAGTCAATGATGATAAAATCTGTGCAATTTTGGGCCAATAAACCTTCCTGTCTGGTAAATTAAATGTTTGTTTCACTGGTCAAAGGCCATGTGGAGCTACCAAGCTGCACATGGAACAGTTATTTTTATAATCTCTGTTCATGCAGTTGCAAACACAGCTGCAACAGAGTGTTTCTTGCACAATGGGACAAACTGAATTGATTGGGAGTACTCATTACTCAAGTGTATCCACTTCGGCACAGGTCAGCGCCAGTTAAGTGAGGTGGTATTATCAATTGATCTCAACAAAGAACAATTCTTAACAAGTAGCAAGCAGGAAGGGGAAATAATAATGTGAGAGTCTAATTTTAACCTGAACATGAAGTTCAACCAAGATGTAAGCACAGTAAATACATGTATAAAAGAGGAATCATGTAAGAAAAAGGAGAAGATGAACATCATTTTTCTGTGATCTGGTGAGATGAGTGTGGGATTAGGAATGGGCTTTCGGGTTGTTTGTCTTTCCAGTGCTTCAAGAAATCCATGGTAATGGCTTCAGCAAGTTGGTTGCGGGTGGGTGGCTTGTGGAGTGGGGTAATTTTGTTTGGTGACAGAAATGCTGGTTGGAAAATCTGAACAATATAAGCTGAGAGGTTTTTCCATATTGGTTCTTCAGGAGTGTGCTGGGCAGATGAGCTATAGGTAATGATGGATATAGCTTGAATGAATGAGATAAAATCAGAGACCGGAGCCATATGGTAATTCTTGGAGGCGATGAAGAGGCCACGGATACCGCCAAGTAAAAAGTATACCAGTGGTTGAAAGTTCTGTTGGGACTGGATGGATTGCAGCTGCTTGGCGGATTCTTCTGTAAACTGGGACACCTCAGAAGTTGTGGTAAGGGTGGTGTTGGCGTTTCTCGCAAATTTAGGAGTTGTTTGGGAGGCCTTTGACCTCTGAGTGTTGGTGAGAGGTGATTTGCTGAGGGCATGTGTTTGAAAGATGAAATATGCCATGAAAACATCAATGATCACGTTGCAAAAAGTGTGTAAGACATCAACAGAATGGGAGCGGGGGATTACTTGAGATTCAGCACTAGGAGTAGAAATTTTGCATGCATCAAAGGTGGATGGCAAGTTCTTGAGCTTTTCTAGGTTATTGAGGACTTGAACTCCCTGTGTGATTTCATCGTCATCTTCAGTGGTTTGTAGAGGTTGTCGGCCATGAGTTCAACGGAGGCGGCAACAATCTTGGCCCAGTCAGACGTGACAGAAGCGGGAGGGTTGTGGAGACAGGACAATAAACGGACAAGTCCTGACTTGGGATGGGGTGTCTTGACCAGTGGTGAGATGAATTTGTGAGGCTGGAGGGTATCTTTGGCATTTGCGAAACTGGAGAGGAGTGGCAAGTCAATGAATGATATCTGGACAGTACCATTGTTCGTTAGGTGATGGAGCTAAAAAGTTAGTTGCTGGAGGCAATGGAAAACTGGGTCAGCTGACAAATTGAAAAGTGATTATGGTGTTGATATAAGGAAACTAACCTAATCCCCTGATGGTCTTGATCCAGGATGTGTAAGAGCATGGAAGTCTGGGCTGTGTGGTGTGACATTTCCCATTGATTGGGCTCGGAACTGGACAAACTTTGAGAGTGAACACCATGTATCCCAATACCTCTGCCAGTTGGGCTTGATCCCGTTGACTTCTTGATGGAGCTTGATCAAACTGTAACCGGACATCTGCTGACTTGATGATGGTAATTTTGCTGCTTGTTAGAGGGGAGATGTTGTTTTGAGGCTTGTCTGGTGCCTGGTGGTGGAGCTGGGGTTGAATTTTCACCAGTGTTTTGGAGGGGGGCTGGGGGATTAGCTGGTGGGAAGCTGGAAGATGGAAGGGAGGTTGTCGAGCTGGGTGGGCAATCAGGGTTTTGAGGGAGTTGAGAGTTCAAGACTGGTGGCACATGACCCTGTTGTGGGGGATTAGTCTGGGACTCAGCTGCAACATTGGAAGGTGGCACTGGGGTCTGATAGGGGTGCTGGGGCTTGGTGTTGTTGAATGTTGACACTGTCAGTTCCTGTTTCTGAGTTATGCTTGGCTGGGTGGGACTGGGGGTCGGAAACATTTGTTTGAACCTGTCCACCGCTGGGTAACAAAGAGGCTGGCTGAGAAGGAGTCTCCAAATCTTTCGGAACATTATCCTTTTCTTTGTCAGAGGGATCAGGCTGCTGGTTCATGAGGTCAACTGGCTTGACCTTCACTTTCTTTCTGGGAGGCTTCTTAGAAGCAGTCGAAGTCAAAGGGGAATGACTAGGAGTTGAGATTTAGTGGACCTTGATTGCTTCATCCGGGATTTCACCAGTCTCTTTCCAAGCTGCATTAGGAGATTTTAGTACAGTTTCAAGGAGATGTGTTACCAAGCCTAGGAATTGATGAAAAGAAAAGCTCACTTCTCTTGTGCTGACCAGAGATTTCTCGAGTGTGGCCATGACTTCCTTCAGGTGGCCGCGAAGTTTGAGATTGAGCATTTCTCAGGTGGCTTGCTCGGCCTGGTGAATATTCCCTTCAAATTCTTCGGCAGTGATTTGTTGGATTCCAGTGTGGAGGATGGCCTCCTTGGGTTTGAGTGGGCCAGATGAGCTGGTACCATCAGCTTTCATCGCAAACTCCTGAAAGGTAGGGGCAGGATTGACCATGGAGGTTGGAGCTGGAGTGTTGCCAGGAAAACTTTGTGCTGTAAGAGACAAAAGAGAGGTCAGAATAGGTGGAAGTGTGGAGGAGAGAAAGGTGGGAAATATGTTGTAAGGGTGTTGCTACGCCAGAGAGGCACACATCTAACTGTACGATCACTGTCTTTTTCGCCTTCTTCAATGTCTGAGTGTGCATCCTTGTTTGAAAGCACAGCAGCCAATTTGTGATTGTTTGGATAGACTTGAATTGCCATTGTACATCTTTTCTGCAAATCTGATACACACACAGTTTTAACACATGTCAGTTTGGTCGTTTCATTGCATACAAGAAAACATTTGTTGGAATGTGACTCACTTTCTTGTGCCACCTGGTATACTGATTCTTGATCAACTTTGCCTTCTTATTTGTGTTGTAGGTATTAACATCCGTATTCCCGTCTTTTTGAATCTCTTGGCATTTACTGTGGAGCCATCGCTGAATGATCATTGGAGCCTCGACTGCCTGCTCACTTCTTACTCTCATCGACATACCCAGCCATTCCACCGACCTTCTTCCCATCAGGTCCTCAACAGCCGAGTTCCACCATGATTCCTCCATCAACTTGACCGTCCAATTGAAAGTCATCCTGGAAATCCCCACCAAAGCCAATTCCTCCTCCACATTCGCCTTTGTTTGGGGGCTGCCTTGATATTCACCTTTTTGGGGAGCTGGGGTGAACGGGGGTGGTTTGATATTCTTGCGTATTTCATCTTCTGCCCAAGAAACAAAGGACTTTCTTTCGGCTGGAGGTATTTCACCGAGTGATTGTCGAATGGTATTTAGCTTCCCCATGATGAACTGGGTGCGTTTTTCAATCCAGTACTGATTATCGTTTTCCTCTTCGGAGGGAGGCCGGGGGAAATCTTGAGGCTTGTCGGGATTTCCAAGGAAAGACTTAACAAACAACTGAATGCCTCTGCAGTATGGATTGTAATGCTTGACAGTTGTTGTCTGCTGAGCCATTCCTTTCACCCGCTGCTCTGTTTTCTTCTTTGCAGCAGCTTGGTCCACACTTGCCTTATCCCTCGCGGCTTGCGCAACCACAAACTTAGCTGATAGTGTTGGTTCTTTTGGTAAGAGTGCTGGTTTGTTGTTGTATTGGAAGCCTCCCCTGAAACCAATATATCAAAAAACATTAGCAGTTGGAATAAATTACAACAGATTGGACATTCAACTGACCTGCACCGGCTCCACTATTGTCTGTCTCCATCTGAGCAGTACTCGCCTGCTCTCTGTATTTAGGAATAAGTCCAGCAACAACAGAAAAAATCATAGCTTCATCTGGGTAGAGCACTTGGGATTGAATGGCACCACCTTGAGTTGAGCCACCAGCTGCCTGGCTACCTTGTTTTCTCACAGCAAAATTATTGTTGAGGTTGTTGGTAAAGAGGCAAGTGTAGAATATAGAATAAATAGATTGCATAAGAGAAACATATAGAAGGGAAATACAACACAGATAATATACTGTTTACATATATAGGGGTCGTTGAGTATACATAAGCTAAGTAGTAAAGGGAGATCCTGAGGATAGGGTAAATCTCTACTACGACACCCCCCACTTGATGACAAACCCTTTTGGGCAACCTGCTTTTGAGATCTATGTAGTAGTGGGGATAGATTTTTTGTAAAAATATCCGCGAATTGATCTTTTGTAGGGACCCACACTACCTCTATCTGTTTCCTGTAGTAAGCTTGATTGCTGATGTAAAAACTCTGTCCGTGTGGTGGGTGTGTTTATTCAAGCCATCATTTGTGGCTCCCTTGATCACAGCCTGATTATCACAACACACATATGGACTAACTAGCAAATCTTTGCCTAGGATGTCCATCAACAGATTTCAAACCCACAGGCACTCACGAACGCCAAAACCCATTGCCATGTATTCTGCATGTGCAGTCGAGCTGGCCACCATAGGCATGCGTTTGGAAGTCCAGGAAACCGCACAGCCAAATGCAAAAAGAATATACCCATGAGTAGATCGGGAAAACTTACCCCCCCAGTTCGCATCAACATAACAGCAAAGGGGAGGTGTTTTGTGATGTCAGGGTTTGGGTCCTCATGGCAGCCAAGTAGTTGACCAGGTTTTGTACACATGCCCAGTGTGCAGCAGAGGGATTTTTTGAGAATCTGGCCAAGAAGTTGACAGCGAAGGTGATATCAGGCCGTGTTGCCACTGAGAGATACATGAAGGTAGCCCCCACTGTCTACCGGATTTTCAGTGTTCGTTGTTGGGAGTGCATCGACAGGGAGGCTCTGTCCCAATGTTCTTTCAAAATCTTTTCTGTGAGAATTGGTTGGCTAAGACTGAAGCCACAGGAGCTTCGCTTAATGTTGAGGCCAACAATGTTATCAATACCATCCATCCATTTAATCTGTATAGACGATTTGAAGTGTTGGGCAAGATTCTGTAGGGCCGTGATGATCCTGTTGTCAACGTGTATCCATATCATGCTGTTATCATTTGCGTTCCAAAGGAAATAAATACTATTATCATATTGGGATGATGTGTAACCCATCCAGCCCAAAAGTTGCAAAAGGTGTTGCCACCAGCACCTCGCTGCTTGAGGCATACCATACAGGGCCTTTTTCAGTTTGCACGCATGCCCGGGAGGGACTGTAAGACCTTCCGGAGCCTTGACCCAAACATCCTTGGGGATGGGTGAGTTAAGATAAGCCGCCACAGAATCTAAAGAATGCACCGGCCAGCCATTTTTTGCGGCAATAGCCAAGATAAGGCACATAGAGATGAAGCTTGCAGTAGGGGTGAATGTCTTACCAAAGTGTTCCTCTTTGACCTGGGAGTAGCCCTTGTCTACATACCGCGGTTCCTCCTGACTATCAACAACTTTTTCCGCCGAAAAGTTAACTAGCTCGATGTGGCTCATTATGAAAGACACGTCGGACTTCTTGACTACATTCTTAGCGGGAGGAGAGTCTGGAATTTTGACCTGAACAAGATTCGGATCCTGATCATCCAAAAAATGGCATACTGCTGAGTTAATGAATCGGCCGGTGGATGGCAGCCAGAAGCACCACCCCTTGCTGTTAGGGAGATAGGCCACTAATCTGCCTTCAGTTGCTCTTGGATCCAGTTTCTGACGAGTCTCAGCCATGACACGAATATAGGCTGTACACCCAAAAGGTTGGATCTTGTCATAGACTTGTTTATTGCCAAACATGGCCTCATGTGGCGTGACCGGTCCACTGGCTTTATTCGGTATTTGGTTGAGTATGACACTGGCGTATTGGAAAGCCAGGCCCCAAAAGAGCTTGTCTAATCCACTTTCAATGAGAAGAGTACAGCCAGTTTCCTGGATGGTCCTGTTGAAACGCTCAATAACACTGTTTTGATAATGATGATAAGGAACAGACCTTTCCGCGACAATAACCTTGCTTTTTAAGAAATCTGAAAGGACCTTAGATGTGAATTAGCCTCCGTTATCCGAGTGAAGATTTTTTACCTTGTCTCCCGTAGCAGTTTCCAATCTCAAGATAACCTCCATAATTAATTTGGCAGAATCTGATTTTTTACTGATTACTTTGATCTCGTTATAACCAGTCGATGGATGAATCACGGAAACTTAATACAAATCTTCCTCCTCCAAAAGAGTCAACCTCAAAAGGTCCCATAAGGTCAACATGCACCGTTGATAGGCGGGAGTTAGATCTGTTTTCGGACATGAGCTCAGGGCGACACACACTCTTAGCTATCAGGCATGATTGACAATGTATCTTCCCTGGTGGAAGAGTCTCAGGTAAACCATTGCCTATCTTAAGTTGGATCATTTTTCTAATTGTCCTGAGGCTCGTGTGCCCAAGTCTTTTGTGATGATAAGGGAGAATCCTTTCAGAAGCTGTAAGGCTTGGCGCAGACCAGTTCATGGGACAAGGTCTGGGGACAGGTACAGTAAAAGGATCGTGATTCTCTGATTTATCTGTTGAGGCAGTAAGGATATTAGGTACAACAGTAATATTACGAAGGAATGTGGGGTTTTGTTGAGGAGGTAAAAAGGACCACTTTTGTGTTGATTTGTTTAAAGGGGAGCGAAACCACAACAGAGAACAAATGAAAAGCACAAAGCTATTATCGGAACAGTCAAAAGTAAAAGAGAAACCTTGGAGTCGCACTGCCGCCGGTGAAATGAGGGTGGCATTAGCAAATGAGCAGAACTACCTTTGTTCCATTGGGACCAATAAAATGGAGTTTGCCCTTCGCTGAAACATAGCACATCTTTCCGTCAGTAGCTGCTACCTTGAGAGGGATAAGTACAAATCTGTGGTTTTTTTAATATTTTCAAAAACATTAGCCGTTTTTGAATTGAGTTGTAATGATAATCCTAATCGTGTAAATTGAGAGTTTGGTTCTGGGCAGATGGTAAAATGTCTATATTCAGTTGCTCTCCAAACCATCCTAGCAATTCCGTCCAGTTGGTCAAAGTTTATTCAAAAATTGCACTCTGGAAAAACAAAGTCACCTCCCATCACATTGAATCCTTAGTCTCAAGTCACCACCACCTTTCCTGTAGATGAAAATGTTGGAATCTACTGTACATAAGCAAACTTGGAGACATCCCTTTGATCTTGGTGAGTTGTATTGAAGAATCTGTTGTAAGTGTAAGCAAGAGAACTAGAACAGGCAAATTTACTTCGTTCCTCATTCAGTTTAGTGTCACAGGAAGAAGGCATGCCAAGTTTCCTCATGAAATCATGGTTTTTTTGAAAGGTGTTATTGGCAATTTGTTTGAAGGACCGTCCAATCATTTCACCCGCTTAGTATCCTTTGGAGACAAATTGATTGAAAGCCGATATCTTCTTGGTGATTTTGGGCTGAGACAAGTATATTCCAATTCATTCATCCGGCTTCATGCATTTTCTCCAGCCAAGCATGTTCATCTTGCCTCCAAGACAAGGTCCTTTGAATTGGGAGACAGGACTGACAAAAGATTTGTGAGATTGGAAAAAAATGGAAAGGAAATTGAGATCGTCTATTTCTTGTTGAGTCATATAGCCAAGAACAGAGTAAACTGAACAAATCCGATGAGGCGATTACGTTGATATTTGTTGAAAAACATAATGTGGTTTGTTGGTAGGTCAAAATTATTGAAGCTAGGTGATTTGATCAAGTCAAGAGTCTTCTTGATACATTCCTCAGTTAAGATTTTTTTTTTTGAGTTAGACTACTGGAAGTCATTGTACACATTGACTTTTTCAGGTTTACAAATCCATTGGAGGAGACCAACTTTCATTTCAGACAAGGCTTGATTTCCATTTTCCCTGAGCAATTTTTGACCACAGATACATTTACTTTTTTTCTCACGTTTGATTTGATTTTGGTGCATCCGATATTGCTTGTTTGCTGTAGGCTTTGGTGGGCTGATAGATACCCCAAGAAAGAAATATCAGTTTGCATAATAGATTTGATTGTTCTCTGAGGGAGTCTGCTTGACTTGGGGAGTGCAGCTTCAGAGCTTTCAGAGATTATTTGTTGATATAAGCGGCAATTGATTTACCAAACCATTCAATTAATCTCCTGTGCATCATAACTGCACTCCCTCCCCCCAACAAAAAATTGTTGATCTAATCAAGGGAAAAAAATGCCTATAGAAAAAAGAAGCATTGCTTACCTCGATCTGCGAGAGAGGGTCATCTTCAAAGGCTTCTTCGAAAAATTGTTCAGCGAAACCAGTTGCCCAGAGATGTGATTGGCCTACAGTTAGATTCAGTTTTCCCAAGTCATTAATGTTGAGGTACATACTTTCTTGTTGATTGATCAAGGAAGTTGTGAGAGAATTTCAGGTCTAGATTTTAGCGAAAGAGGAAGGGGTCTGACGGAGTTGGGGAAGACCGGTCCAAGGAGCTGTTACTAATGTGACTCAGGATAAAAATGGCTCTGACTTGATGATGAATTACTGGTGGCACACAAGCCACTTAAATAGACAACAAGCAGAGAGACCCAGTTGTGGGTGTACAAACAAGATTTGAAAGAATATGCTAATAGACAATAAGCATACTCAGTGATATTTGAGTAAACTGATTACATCAGAGTGACAGGATAGAGATGAATAAAACTACTAAATGTAGAGTGATTTATTTAAGAATAAAACTACCTAGATTGTAGAGTGAAGAATAAAACAAGCAGATTACTTGAGTGATTTGAAACTGTCAGTTGACAGGGTGACAGGGATAAAGAATGTGCGCAGAGAAGAGAAGCTGAAATCCTGACAAGTTGTTGATCAATTAGTTCATAAGTTCTTTGGGTCTCAGTTTTCCAAAAGAAAAAACTTACAATTGATTTATCTGAAAGGTTTTAGAGATGTATACTCAGAAAGCAATAGCAAGGACTTGAATACCGGCTAGAAGCGATCCCGAGGCCACAGTTGATACAGAATTGGAAGGAGTTTCCTAAAGTCCCTATTAACCAATCTGTATCAGATGTCAGTACCTGATTGAAAGAGAGGTTTGTTGATTGGTTGAACAAGATGCTTCCAGCTCCGAACAATCGATGATTGATGTTGGCCAAGCAAGCTGATCGCGTTTTTGAGATTGGCTTGAATGAGTCCAAGGTTAAACAAGACAAAAATTGATTGCTGAAAGAAAATAAAATGCTGGTAAGTTGTATAACCAATCTCCAAGCGCCAAGTTTGATTAAAGAGATTAAAGGAGATTACCAAGGTGACTAGAATATTCTGCTCAATCAATTGAAGCAAGGCTAATAAGAGAGGAAGGAAGACAAGGTTCAGGGAGAGGGAATTTGGTCCTTAATTGAAAACAATGTTTGGTAATTGATCAAAGAAGCTGTTTCCAATGAAGTTTAAGTTCAGTTAATTGTTGTAGTTCTGAATGAGGAGAATAACTTCATATGCATGTGTCAAAGCACTATGCAAGCCACTCAAGCTGGGATTCTCACTAAAACCCGGTTCAAATGGGATGATCATTATATTCATCAAGCTGGATTGAATTAGAAAACAATATAGCTCATGAACGTGTGAAGGAAGAACAATAAGAAAATTTTTGCTGAGTGGGGATGCTGGAACAAAAAGGATCAACTGGTAGACGTGTTGTTTCTGTCACTAGTGTTTTCCGGGTTCCTGGAGGTTGTTTGAAAGGACTGAGTCAAGAATTCATGTGGTTCTGGAAGTCGATTGGTGCTCAGTATATCAGAAATGGATGCCGGCAATGTTTGACGGTGGTAAGATGGCACTGAAAAAAAGGTTTTGATTGTGACCTGGGAAGGATTGATGATTGGGTGCTCTGTTTTCCCCTTTGCCAATGTAGGTCCACCGCATCCCCAAGACCCAAAGCCCGACAGACAGTGTTGCAGACGTGATTTTAAAGAAACAGTTTGATGCCATACTCAGCCCAGCAACTACAAAAGAGCAAGTATAATAGTAAGATATTCATTAAAACCTGTACATTCAATTTGTGAGATTCCAACTTACGATTCATCCAAATCAATGATTTGTGGATCAGTCACCATAGTTCCCACCCCAAGCTTTGTCTACGTGAGGTGATGTAAGACCAATGAGCGAATGTGCTCATTAGGTGTAAGATGCTGATGTCCATTCCAGGTTGATTTTGGGTGACATCGAAGTTGACGTTACTTGAATACTTGACATAACTTCCCTCTAGAGCAGCTTCAAGGAAGTAGATATCACCCATTGCTACAATACAATGTCGAACAAGCTGGGATGATTTTCATTCCCAAATCAACTGATGTGCTCCTTAAAATCAATTAAACTGAATGCACACTCACATTCAGGTTTGCTGCTTTCTGCCTCATAGACCCAGTCAATAACGGGCTGGTGTTTTGAGAAATGGTGCACTTATATTCTTGTAGGAGAAGGATGCATGCTTCATACATTCGAGCATCGGTTGCATGGAACTTGGTCAATAAACCTCTCCTTGGTGACATAGTCCGAGACCTCTAGGGTACCATCTCTGAGTTCTGTCTTGACTTTGGCTGCATAAGCCACTCGCATACTTCCTTGTCCAAATCACCTTGGTTTTGTCGACAAGAAGGGTTATTGGGTCAGTTGTAAATTTGAGTTTGTAGAGTAGTGATTGAGATGGTTGAGGCCGTCTTGTGCTGAGATCATCGCTGTTGAAAGTGATCCGCTGTCCATTCATCCAGCTCTTTTGATTCACACTAAGTGAGTAATCTGCCAATGGCTGTACAAGATAAGCCAATTTGGTGGAGAGGCTTGCCCCACCACGTGCTGGAACAGTTCTTGTGAAGTGAATAAATCAAAAGACTGCCAAAATACTATTTTCAAAGTTGGGAAACCTTGCCGGCAATTCCACCAAGTGCCCAAGCATTGTTTGCCACGCTGATGTTACTTCTGTTTTGAACAACACTTACCAGATTGGTGTTGGATTCAGGTAACATCTTTCTAATGGTACGGCTTCTGGTGGTTGGGTGTTGAGATGTGTTTGAGGTGCTAGTTGAAAGGGGGGTACCAGTTTGAAGACTAGTAAGTGTACTGGGGATGTCCTTGTAAATCAAATCAACTTGCGGTTTTTTTCATGTTTTTAAGTTGAGAGATCAGGGTCTTCAGGTTAGGAAGGTGGCTGGTTCCATGGCTTAAGGAGGTTTGCTGAAATGGGTTTTCTGGGAGTTGGTCGAGAATTTTTTTCTTGATTAACTCAGGGGAGAATAAATCCCAAAGTTGGTTTTGAAGTTTGTCGTATAGATTAGGGTTAGAAATGTTGATCTCAAAGATTGGGCTGAGGTTTTTGAGTATGGGCTTCTTCACTCATTTGGCCTTTCCAATTGCTTGGAAATGTGCCTTGGTACCAGCTGAGAGTGTGATGGCAGGGACTGAGTGGGGTTGTTGGTTGGGCAGAGAAGGTGGTGGATTGGATGGAGGAGGCGGTGGTAGTGGATTAGATGGAGGAGGCGGTGGTGGTGGATTAGATGGGGGAGGCATGATACTGTTTAAATTATTGGATGGAGTTAAATTGAAGAAAGGCTCTGAGTCGGGTTCCATTCCTTCTGCAATCATGCAGGTTCTGCACCACTTGCCAAAATGAGGACTGTTAGACCACTTCTCACACTTCTTACAAAAACCCATTGGAAAGTGGGATGGATTTAGATGGCAATTAGGATTTTAGACAGCTTTAGAGAGAAGCTTTAAAGCGTTGATACTGTGAGGTCCACTGGTGGGCATGTCAATAGCGTGAAATTTTGTAGGGAATCATTCAAATGTATCACCGCGGTTATAAATTTGAAATTAGCCACAGGTGGGGTAAGAGAGAGAAATATGGTAGGGTCCAGGTGGTATTACATGGATGATAGTGGATGTGGGTTGCATTGTAGTGGAAGAAAAGAAGATGGAGAAACAGTTGCGGGTGAGTTTGCCTTACGATTTCATTGAAACAGCAGGGGTGGATACAAAAAAAAATCCTCTTGGGGTGCGAGGAATGTAATTTACAAATTACATGCTGAGAGGGTCTTGTTATGATGATACATGTTTTGAGGAACAGAAGAATTGGAATTGTTTTAGGTGTGTACAGAGGATACACGTAATACTTTTGGGGAAACTGATCTTTCAGCGGCTTGATGGTTGTCCCTCTAGGGCTTCCGTACATACACCACAGTGATCCCATTGCAGTTCCATGCACTGGCCACTGTGTACGCTCAGCATAGTAGGGAAAGTATTGGGGACCGCCCGGCCCCCAACCTGGCTCCACGTGTGCTCCCCGCACAGGTTGCGAGGAACCAGCGTGCATTGGTCCCGGGTTGTAGGCGTGGGCGTGTGGACCAAATGCCGACGGTCGGCCTCCCCGCAAGGTCTTACGTGTCGTCCTCGCGCAACTCACGAGGCGGCAGCGTGGAACTTCGCCGGGGGTGTAGACATAACAACATCCGCAAGGGGTCCCCCCGGATCACCCTAAGGCTACCCGACGGGGGGTTGTTAATAAGGACCCCTCAACGTCATACACGGCTTTCGGCAATCGTCTTTGCCTGGTCTCATCCGATCCTAAAAGCGCCTTAAGGAACCACCTTGCCCGATAGGATCACAGCCACCTCGATGACCGACGTGACTGGCTTCGAGGCCGGCCAAAGTAACCCGTTGGACGTTATTCTGGCGACCGGCGGATATGATAATACGATCAGGTTTTGGGAAGCTTGGTCTGGGATCTGCATCAAAAGTATCAACCATCCACAAAGCGTAAGTATTCTTCAAAAGAGAAGTGATTGATTCTACTCATCCTTCACAGTCTCGGGCTCAACCGTCAGGTCTGTCCAACGTCGATGTCCCCACAATTTAACTTTTTTAGTTGAGGTTATCTGACTTGTTGTTTCAATTTTCCTAGCAAATCAATCGGCTGGCCATTTCTCCCGATAAACGACATCTCGCTGTCGCCGGAAACGCGCACGTTAGGCTTTACGATGTTGCGATCGCCACGGCTTCTAATCATTCCGTCCCTAATCAAGCTTCTACCCCAGCTAACGATCAAACGTCTCAACATCAACAACAGGCTCATGCTCAAACCGGGCTTGTGAGAAGTTCACATATAATCTCATTAAAGCTTATCTCAATTGATGTTTTCAATTTGGACTTCTTGTTTGCGCAACAGCTTCAAAGCTTCCCTCACAATGGAAACGTTACGAGCGTGGCCTGGCCCAAAGAAAGCAAGTGGTTTGTCACTGGCTGTGAGGATGGTGCAATGCGAATATGGGACACTCGGTAAGAATACCTCAGTAGGAATTCGACTGTTGTACGTAGCTGCTCAAGCTACCTCAAACTTCTACCCAGGACACCAGTCGCACAACGAACAGTTGAGTTTTCTATTTGTTAATTTGTCTCCTTCTTTTCTTCGATTCTCTGACATGTTTCCTCTTTTGAAAGTATGACCACAAGGCTGCTGTGAACGGCAAGTTCCTGCCTATAACCCTCTCCTCACTCATGCAGCATAGAAGAGTAACAGACTGTGTTGCATACAGACATCGCAATACATCCAAATCAAGGCGAAATTATCTCTTGCGATCAATCAGGTGCCATCAAGATCTGGGATCTCGCTGCGGATTCGTGTACTCATGAATTAGTTGGGTCATAAATCGATTCATTCTGTGCCCTCTAGTCTTGTTCTCTGACACCTGAAACCAGTTCCCAGAAGACGATGTACCTCAACGAAGCGTCAGCATCGCCAGCGATAATAGCTGTCTTGTCGCTGGAAATAATTCCGTTAGCCAACTTGCTTATTATTAACTTTCAATCGAATCCTAGTGTCAATCACCTTATATTGATTAATATATTTTTTCAAACAGGGAAACGTGTTCGTCTGGAACATATCTACATCCGGCGTTGGAGGATACACAGATCTTCAAGCAGAAGCAACCTTCGCGGCGCATAAGCGTTACTGCCTCAAAGTTCTACTCAGTCCTGATGTCAGGTGAGGGCGATTTCGATTTCTGAATCGCAGCCGATCTATTTTTGACCTTAAGAGCACTCCATCCAAGACTTCTGGCGACGTGTTCGGCAGATACGACGATAAAGATTTGGTCCCTGGCACCGAATCAGACTCCAAAGCTTGAGAAGACACTTTACGACCACCAGAGATGGGTTTGGGATCTGGCCTTTTCCGCTGATTCGGCGTACCTTGTCTCTGCATCCTCCGACCATTCCGCACGACTTTGGGAGCTCGCATCCGGTCAAACTGTCCGACAGTACTCAGGACATTCCAAACCATGCGTCGCTGTTGCACTAAATGATAGTTGAGTTCATTCATTCTCACAATCTTTTGCCACTCTTCGCCCGGGTCTTGCCCGCCGGTTACTGAGCTGTTTCTCTTTCTTCGAATATCCACTCCCAGTCAACGTTGTATAAAAAGTTCTCAAGCGTAGAATGACGAAATGAGTGTATACCCCCCCCCACGAAGACTGTAGTTTATATCATCGTTCAAGCGCAAATTCAGCAAAACATGCCAGGAACTGTTAGAAAACTCCAATGAATTCGATCGTGGCCTCCAAGCTCGATCTTCAAGTGGGCACCGGTCAAGGGAGCCGGATAGTTATGCTAACTTGACTGTTCCAATAATTAGAGCTGAGGACATGAAGAGATAATTACTCATTGCCGACTGGTACAACATTTTTCTTGGGAGATTCAGTGAATGAGGGGCTCTTGAAAGGCCATTATGGTAGCGTGATAAGTGGCTCGTGAAAGACAATCAAAACAACTCAAGCATTGAAGTACAAAGAGGGACTCGATTAAAAATGGTTCCCGCACGCGGGGTCATGGAATAGTATAGGCTGAAAAACAAGGCAGATGGTTAGGACAAGTCTCATGCTGTCCCGAGCCTCCAACCCCCGAAGCAAATGGTTTTTGGTGCTGGGCTCACATGTGGACTTTACACGAGTGCCCAGGTACTATGTAGTGTGGCCGATTCGAGTCAACCAAGTCAAAGGGACCTAAATATGTTGAACGGTAACTTATGCAGAAAGATACGAGGGTTGGGGTGTATGCAGGAAGCAACAAAGCAAGCCGGACGGTGTATGCTGTTTTTGTAGCGTTTCTCAGAGCCTAAAGGCCCTGGGTGTTGGAAATCCAAGCGTATACAGTAGTAGGAAGCATACACTGACAAAAATACAAATGGAGGAAACGGTTCAAGAGAATAACAAAGGAAGAGGCCCCCGTTCTCCCTTGGCCGCGTGGATTGATTCTGAACGCAAATTCGAGCTATCAACCATGCTTCCAGAAGGCAATATCACCGTCTTGCATCTCATAGGGCTTCCCTTGTTGCCTGTATTTGCCGGCGGCTTTGACCGCTACTTCCGAGCCATGTTCCTTCAGATCTTCGTACGCCATAATCTGCGGGGTCAATCGTTAGCTTCAAAGATGGAGCGCTAAGCCAGTCACAGAAAAAAAACTCACTTCACCGCAGACAAACTTGTTTTCAAAATCCGAGTGGATGACCCCAGCGGCTTGAGGGGCTTTTGTTCCCTTACGAATAGTCCAAGCTCTGACTTCGGTAGGTCCGGTGGTGAAGTACCGAATGAGGTGTAAGCTGGTGTACCCCGCGGTGGTGATTTTGCCCAGGGCTGAGGTGGTACCAATCTTGGTCAGTTCCTCTTTGCGAGCGGGTACTTCATCGTCCACACCGAGCTGGAGAAGCCGTTCTTCGAGTGCCACAGAAAAAGGAATCAGGAGATCCCCAGGGTTGTTGGAGTCAATCCACGCTTTGATTTTCGGGAGCCATTTGTTCTTCTTCCGGATGTAATCGGTCTCGGACAAGTTAATCAGGTAAGTCACTGGTTTAGCAGTCAACAGCTGGAGAGTGTTGATGACATCGACCTACAGTGAAGATAACAATCGGAACACTGTTAGCAACTGGAGGTCTGCGGTTGTCTACTTGTGAAACAATGGAAAGCAAGAGTGCTCCAATTATGGGTCAGAATTTTACTAATCATCTCATGCGTGACTCATGTCACTCGACGAGCTGGGTATAGATATATCGGGCGTTCAAGTACGTGATAGCCGCCCTTGTTCATCATGTAAAGGAGTCTGCTGGTAGCGGTCGGGAAAAAAGAAAGAGTACATGGATGGAAGCAACTTGCCTCTTTGTTATTCCAGTCTCCCTTTCGCACATCCCGACCTTCATCTTTCAACCATGCTAGTACCTTGCCGGTGATGTCAATCTCTTCCTTTTTGGCTTTGTCAGCCAGGTTGGCGGTTCCAGTGCCGCGAAAGCTTTTCTTGATCGTTTCATAATGTTTTTCGACCCACTCGATGTCTTTGAGCTTAAGCTCGTTGTGAATGATTTCCATGTCTCGAATAGGGTCAACGTCTCCCTCCACGTGGATAACCTCGGCGTCGTCAAAAGCCCGAACCACTTGAAAGATTCCATCGACTGCACGAACGTGGGAAAGGAAAGCGTTCCCAAGCCCAGCACCGGTCGAGGCACCGGCGGTCAGACCAGCAATGTCGATGCAGGTCAAAAAGGCGGGGATCTTGTTGGTCGGCTTGTAAACACTACATAGCCATTCAAACCGCTCATCTGGGACTGGCACCCGAGCTTCTTCGGGATCGATGGTAGCACTGATTAAGCAGCTTGGGCATCAGACCAAGAACTGAAACGACATGGTTGGATTGACAGCGCGGATGGGTCAAACTTTGGATGCGCTCATGCCGAGTCAATCGTCAACTTACTAGGGAAAATTGGCGCTTTTACCGAGATCTGGGCGGACACAATTTCGGAAAGGGAAAGTCAGAAATAATCTTAGATTCGGTAAGAGAGTTTGGATTCGGGCATCAGGAGTTTAGCGCACCTACCACACTTGGCAATCACATTGAACAGACTACTCTTTCCGACATTGGGCATGCCAACAATCCCGATTTTAAGGTTGTTGGAAGGTCTACCAAGCAGAGCCTTTTTCTCGACAACTGTCTTTTTGGGCGGCATCCTTTTTTTGATGGAGAGCGGGGAGGTAGTAGTGACTAAGTGAGTAGGAGAGGTTGAGAATGAGAGCTTGGGATTGTGGCAATGGGTGACGAGCAAGAGTGGTGGAGATCGAAGTGATAAAAGGGTGGAGATGGTGGTGACTCTGACAAGTTGAGGTGGGAGGAAGGCTGGGTGCATCAGCCGCCATGACGGTCGAGTGCGTTCTTTATAAATCCCGTGGAGCAAATCGGTCGGTCCGATCGGGGAGGTGAGCAAAATCGTCTTCCGCCATATCCATGGTCGGCCGAATTGTGGTTCCCGAGCTGTATTGGTATGCAACCTCGCAATGCAAAGAGCGCAGCGGTGGTCCATTAACAAATCCTCTCGTGAGAGGCCCCCGCCGGAGCTAACTTAAACCAAGCAACCCTTGGCGGGAGGAGCCGGTACCCCGCGGAGCGCCTCCCAGAGGGCCCCTCGGCACCCCGAGGGGACTTAGTTAAGTTAGCTGCCGGAGGGTCTCTGTTTCACAGAGATTGGCTAGGAGAGTGGGTTAAAGCTTGCTAACAGGCTGCTAATTTCAGCCCTATGTGAGCCATCCTAATACAGGACCCCAGCGAGCCCCTATGGACTTTTTTTGCAAATGATGCTGATGTAATTTCCCAAATCAGTAGCAATTGTTACTTTTTTTGGCCAAAACATGCTTATGTCATCTGTATCCACTTGACCAAAATACATTTCCCTAAAAATAACACACTTATGTTTGTGTAGCATAAGTGTTTCAGCCCCTGTCAGATGGTGTTTGGTCACCATGTCACCCATTTGGAAAGACCATGAGTGTTATTAATGCAGACAGGATGAGGGGTGTGGGCACTGGGAGCCTGAGAGCTTTATAGAGGCGTCAGGAGGGGATAGGAGGTGTCAGAAAGAGTTGAAAATGGACTCCTGAGACCATAATTGACCAACTTGAATGAAAATACACTGAAGGATATTCCTACAATGTGGAAGCAAAGATCAAATCAGTGACCTCTGCCCTCTCTCAAGTGCTGGAGACCCTTGCTCACAATGCAGGATTCAACAAAATGGTGATGACTTGCAGTTTAAATGTCATTGCAATCCTGAAAATCCAATTCTTCTGATGGGAGGCTGTTATCAGAGTGCCCATAGGCACTGGAAAAGAAGTATGTAGTTTCCTAGTTTCCATTACTTATTTTGGAATAAGCTTTCCACTGTCTTTTAGAACAACATTACACAATCATTCCTCACAGAAGCCTGGTATGGGTGCCATCATCATTAATATCCCTGCTTGTTGCAATGAGAAAGCCTGCTTTCATCAAGCAGCTGAAAACGGAAGCAGACTTAAAAGTGAAGCCTCTGGAAGGTAAAATGAAGACTTGTATTTTTTAATTGTGTCATTCTGTAGTAAAGCCAACTTGCTCACAGCCTTTTTTTTCTACATTTCCAAAAAACGATCTGTTTCAAAAAAAAGAAAAGTTCTGCTCAAACACACAATAAAGTGCTTTTCCATGTTACTTATGTGGCTTGTATATTTCAGGCCCCCCACTGGGGCCTCATTTAAAACATCCTTATGTATCTGGTATCTGAAACCCAATTTTTGAAAAAAGAAATGGATCATTGCTGTAGCAAAAAGGCAATTTTCCCAGATTTTACATAAGCAAGTTTGGCTTGACCATGCCAGGGTCCTCCTAATACCCTCTATTTCCATAAGTTACTCTCATGCAGTGTGGAATACAGTGTTACCGGCAAGTAGTGCAACACCTTGGGGTACACTGTGACAGTGGCAGTGCAGCAAGCAACAGGTAGACCATAAGGGTGTTGCATTACTGTATGCAACACTGTTTATTGCACCATGTCTGGTTGCAAGGTAGCATCAGGTTTGAAGCCCTCTTTGTGATTTAGAAAAATCCTGCTTATTTGCCTTGTTTAGAATAAGCCAGCATTGGCTAAGCTTGGCTATTTATCTGGTATGGACTGAAAGCAGACTAGTTTAAATTTTCGCTTCATTTTTCTTGACTGTTTGTTGCCAGCTCCCAAGACTGGTTTCCTTTTGACTCCATCTATGTGTTTGGACAACCCCACCTCTCCTCCATGCCAGCCACCCCAAACTTCCAACAAAAAAACAAAACTTGCCACACCCAAGCTTTTCAAGCAACAAATAACCTTGGTTGGGTGTAACCCAGGCAACTTGGGTTACACTCAACCAATTTAAAATTGGTTGAGTTTGACCCGATGCAATATGCATCCGAGTCAAACTCGGTTTGAACTCGTGCAAGGGTTTTGCCCCCCAAGTTAAACTTGGTTTCAGAGCACCCGAGGCAAACTTGGGGGGCTGCCCAACCGATGAAATTTCAATCATCGGTTGGTAGACAGGCAAGCTGAACTCGCCTGGCGTCCACCGAGGAAAGAAGACTCGGTTGGACTTGCCACCGATGGTTCATTTGCTTGGTGGTAGCTAACCAATGCAAATGAGCTCGGTTGGCCACCAGCTGATGCAAATCAGGATTGGTGGCTCACACTGATGTAAATGATTTCATTGGTGTGGGCCCCATCCAATGAATTCAATTACATTGGTGTGCGCCCCATCCAATGAATTCAATTACATTGGTGTGAGCCAGCACCGATGAACTCAAATTCATTGGTGCTGGCTCACACCAATGTAATTGAATTCATTGGATGGGCACCACCGATAAAAACAATTCCATTGGTGTGCGCCACCCGAGAAAATTCTCTGGCAAACAAAGGCAGACAAAGACGAACAACGGCAATCTCCGGAAAAAGTTTGCTGGAGTTCACCAGAAAAACCTCATCAACCGGAAGGAAATCCTTCCGGTTGATGAGGTTGTTGTACCTTGTCGATTGGAAGGAAGTCCTTCCAATTAATGAGGTACAACAACCTCATCAACCGGAAGGATTGCCTCCCGCTTGATGAAGTTTCTGTAACTCATCAATAAATCCTTCTGGTTGATAAGGTCGTTGTACCTCATCAATTGGAAGGACTACCTTCCAGTCAATGAGGTATAAAAACCTCATCAACCGGAAGGAAATCCTTCCGGTTGATGAGGTCATTGTACCTCATCAATTGGAAGAACTTCCTTCCAATTGATGAGGTACAAACACCTCATCGGCCAGAAGGAAAATCCTTCCAGCTGATGATGCATTTGTACCTCGTCAACCGGAGGAAATACCTCCAGTCAATGAGGTACAACGACCTCATCAACCGGTTGATGAGGTTTTTCCTGTGAAGAGTTTGCCTGCAAACTCCAAACTCCTTGACAGAGCTTGCAGGCAAACTCCAAACTCCTCGACAGAGCTTGCAGGCAAACTCCTCAAGGGAGTTTGAAGGACCTCTTGATCTCTTTTCTCAAGAAATGGGGGAGGCAAGATATGTTATTCTCTCTTTTTTATAAAAAACAGTGCACACATCACATCAGGTGTTAAACTTCAGCAAGCTGTGCACCCTTTTATTAAAGGTGCCTATGTTTCTTGTGTGTGGGTTCTATCTAGTATCCTTCATCTGAACACACGTGTTTATATTATTGCTTATCCCTTTACTACGCTCCATGCTGGTACATTTCTTCGGGCAAACTCCTCAACAGAGTTTGCAGGCACATTCCTCAACACATCTCCAGAATAATTACCTTGGTTGGGTGTAACCCAGGCAACTTGGGTTACACTCAACCAATTTAAAATTGGATGAGTTTGACCCAATGCAATATGCATCTGAGTCAAACTCGGTTTTAATGAATATTTGATTTGAAGAGTTGATTACAATCAAAGGCCAGAATGGTCTAGAAAAAGAAAGAGATAAGAAGAACACCAACATCAAGAAATCAGGAGCTAGATAAAAAGATGGCAGAGACGGGACAGACAATGATGAAAAATAAAGACAGCAGACTGAGAAGAGAGTGAGTTAGTGTATGTTGAGGACTGGAGAGTAAAATGAGATCTCAACAGGCAGATGAGCACAAGGTTGAAAATTGACTTGAGAAGAGCGAGAGAAGAAAAGAAAACAAACAGGAACAAGGAAGATTGAAAAGAGAGATTGGATTGAGGAATTGGGAAAGATGTGGGGAAGGAAGATTTTGAATGAGTTGAGCGAGTTGAGAGAGGTTTGAGTTTGAGTTGAGGATCAGATCAAGATTATCCCTCTCCCCTGACCATGAGTTCAATGAGAGAGGAGATTGAGAACTGTGACATCTTGTGACATGTCAGTGAACCGAGCACACGAGGAGAAGAAAATTATAACAGGTTTGAACTAGTGCCAGGGTTTCGCCCCCGAGTTAAACTTGGTTTCAGAGCACCCAAGGCAAACTCGGGGGACTGCCCAACCAATGAAATTACAATCATTGGTTGGTAGACAGGCGAGATGAACTCGCCTGGTGACCACCGAGGAAAGATGACTTGGTTGGACTTACCACCGATGTTTCATTACCTCAGTGGTAGCCAACCAATGCAAATGAACTCGGTTGGCCACCAGCCAATGCAAATCAGAATTGGGTGGCTCACACTGATGGAAATGATTTCATCAGTGTGCGCCCATTCGATGAATCCAAATTCATCAGTGCTGGCTCACACCGATGTAATTGATTTCATCAGATGGGCCTGATGTAATTGATTTCATTGGATGGGCGCTACCGATAAAAACATTTTCATCGGTGTGTGCCACCCGAGAAAACTCTCTGGCAAAAGCTTGCCAGAGTTTGCCGCAGCAAAACTTGCCCGGAATTTTCCGTGGCAAAGCTTTCCCGGAGTTTGCCGTGGCCCCGATTGCCGTGGCCCCGATCACCTGCAAAATCCAGTGTGGAGTTTGCCTGAAAACTCCAGTGTGGAGTTTGCCTGCAAACTCCAGTGTGGAGTCTGCCTGCATACTCCAGTGTGGAGTTTGCCTGCATACTCCAGTGTGGAGTTTTCCTGCAAACTTCATTGTGGAGATTGCCTGAAAATGCCATTTGGAGTTTGCCTGAAAACTGAAAGATTTGACAAAACTGAAGTATTTTTATTTATATACGGTTGGTAACTAAATCGTTTTCTAGAACATCGATGATTATTCTTAGTTTATTTTTCATAAATGATTCGTCTTATACAACAGAATACTTACCGGTGAGTTGGTTAAGATATTCTGCTTAAGAGTCTAGATGACTTGAGTGCTTGTTGATTGTTGTTAGATGTAAGCGATCTATAACAATAAAAATTTTATTAAATTAGTTCTTAATTGTTCTTTGTCTTAATAAATAATAAAAATTATCTTACAGTTCTTTGTTCTTGTTGGTTTGTTGTTTTTCTTGGTTGGTTCTGATTAGAGTAGACTGATCGTTATGATTGTGCTGTACTTGCTTATGAGATGAATCATTGCTGTGATCTGTTTTAGGGACAATATTGCATAAGTTTATTTATACAATCTGCTTAATCTTATTATTCTTATTTGATGAGTGTTAAGCTCACTTAGTTCTTTTCTTTTTAAGTCTTTTTTGATTAAACTAGTATTCCAACAAAAACTCCATTGTGGACTTTGCCTGAAAACTCCATTGTGAAGTTTGCCTGAACACTCCAGTGAGGAGTTTGCACTGCAAACCCCAGTGAGGAGTTTGCACTGCAAACCCCAGTGAGGAGTTTGCACTGCAAACCCCTGTGAGGAGTTTGCACTTCAAACCCCTGTGAGGAGTTTGCACTGCAAACCCCAGTGAGGAGTTTGCACTGCAAACCCCAGTGAGGAGTTTGCACTGCAAACCCCAGTGAGGAGTTTGCACTGCAAACCCCTGTGAGGAGTTTGCACTTCAAACCCCTGTGAGGAGTTTGCACTGCAAACCCCTGTGAGGAGTTTGCACTGCAAACCCCTGTGAGGAGTTTGCACTGCAAACCCCTGTGAGGAGTTTGCACTGCAAACCCCTGTGAGGAGTTTGAACTGCAAACCCCTGTGAGGAGTTTGCACTGCAAACCCCTGTGAGGAGTTTGCACTGCAAACCCCTGTGAGGAGTTTGCACTGCAAACTCCTGTGAGGAGTTTGCCACTGCTTGGAGGAGTTTGCCACACCTTGCAGGAGTTTGCCACTGCTTGGAGGAGTTTGCCACACCTTGCAGGAGTTTGCCACACCTTACCAAATATTTGCTGAAGTTTTCCAGGGCAAACCCCAGCAAATCTTTGATGAAGTTTGCCTTGGCAAACTCCCAAGAATCTCTGCTGAATTCTTCCAGGGCAAAACCCAGCAAATCTTTGCTCAAGTTTGCCTGGGCAAACCCCAGCAAATCTTTGCTCAAGTTTGCCTGGGAAAACCCCAGAAAATCTTTGCTCAAGTTTGCCTGGGAAAACCCCAGCAAATCTTTGCTCAAGTTTGCCTGGGCAAACCCCAGCAAATCTTTGCTGAAGTTTGCCAGGGTCAACACCAGACAATCTTTGCTGAAGTTTGCCTGGGAAAACCCCAGAAAATTTTTGCTGAAGTAGCAAAGATTGGCTGGGGTTTGCCCAGGCAAACTTAAGCAAAGATTTTCTGGGGTTTAAACCCCAGCAAATCTTCGCTGAAGTAGACCTGTCATTTTTTTTTTCTTGATGTCCAACTTGAGACAAGTAAAAATTATGCAAAAAAATTAAATAAAAATGATTGCTGGCATCTCAGCTTGCTACTGGTTGTAAGTTTTTGAGAATGCAATGGGTTTAGAAGAAGATATGAGGAGTCAAAGAGCAGCTAGTTGCTCATATTGCTCACACCAAATTGTGCGGATAAATCATAATTCCTGCTGGCGGGGGAGGCACAGTCCCGGGGGATGTCCCTCTGGGCGCCCCCGAGCAAGGGACTTGGTTAAGTTTGGGGCAAACCCCACCAAATCTGTGCTGAAATTTGCCCGGGCAAACCCCAGGAAAACTTTGGTGAAGTTTTCCAGGATAAACCCCAGAAAATCTTTGCTGAAGTTTGCCCAGGCAAACCCCAGAAATTTTTTTCTGAAGTTTGCCAAGGCAATCCCCAGCAAATCTTGGCTGAAGTTTGCCAAGGCAAACCCCAGTCAATTTTTGCTGAAGTTTGCCAAGCCAAACCCCAGAAAATCTTTGCTGAATTTTGCCAAGCCAAACCCCAGCAAATCTTTGCTGAAGTTTGCCAAGCCAAACCCCAGCAAATCTTTGCTGAAGTTTGCCAAGCCAAACCCCAGCAAATCTTTGCTGAAGTTTGCCAAGCCAAACCCCAGCAAATCTTTGCTGAAGTTTGCCAAGCCAAACCCCAGCAAATCTTTGCTGAAGTTTGCCAAGCCAAACCCCAGCAAATCTTTGCTGAAGTTTGCCAAGCCAAACCCCAGCAAATCTTTGCTGAAGTTTGCCAAGCCAAACCCCAGCAAATCTTTGCTGAAGTTTGCCAAGCCAAACCCCAGCAAATCTTTGCTGAAGTTTGCCAAGCCAAACCCCAGCAAAGATTTTCTGGGGTAGTCCCTGGCAAACTTCAGCAAAGATTTGCTGGGTGTTGCCCTGGAAAACTTCAGCAAAGATTTGCTGGGTGTTGCCCTGGAAAACTTCAGCAAAGATTTGATGAGGTTTGCCAATGCAAAATTCAGCAAAGATTTTCTAGGGTTTGCCCAGGCAAACCTCAGCAAAGATTTTCTGGGGTCTGCCCACGCAAACTTCAGCAAGCATTTGGGGGGGTTTCCCTGGCAAACTTCAGCAAAGATTTGTTGGGGTTTGCCCAGGCAAACTTGAGCAAAGATTTGCTGGGGTTTGCCCCGCCAAACTTCAGCATAGATTCTTGGGAGTTTGACCAGGCAAACTTCAGCAAAGATTTTCTGGTGTTGAACCTTGCCAACATCAGAAAAGATTTGCTGGGGGTTGCCCTGGAAAACTTTAGCAAAGATCTGCTGGGGGTTGCCCTGGCAAACTTCAGCAAAGATTTGCTGGGGTTTGCCCATGCAAAGTTCATCAAAGATTTTCAGGGGTTGGTCCATGCAAACTTCAGCAAAGATTTTCTGGGGTTTGGCCAGGCAAACTTCAACAAAGTTTTCCTGGGGTTTGCCTGGGCAAACTTCATCACAGATTTGGTGGGATTTGCCTAGGCAAGCTTCAGCAAAGATTTGGTGGAGCTTGCACAGGTATACTTCATCAAATATTTGCTAGGGTTCACCCAGGCAAACTTTATCAAAGATTTGCTGGGGTTTTAAAGGACCTTGAAATGAAATAGATTGGAAACAAAAACCAGAACTGAAAACAAAGTATAAGTCAGAATAAAGAGAGAGGATACCAAAATTATGAAACAAGAAAACAGTAAGCATACCCTGAGAAGTTTATAAGAACTTGGAGACAGACAACTGAGATTAATATGAAGAAGACAAGAGGTAGACAACAACTAGACTTACAAGAAAATAAAAAAAGGAGCAGTTAATTGATTCAGTTTGAGGTGTTTGGTTTCAATTCTCACCAAGTTGGAGTTTTGAGGATGAGGTTCAAGAAGTGTTAGTCAAAGTGATCCAAGAGTTTATTGAAGGTTTGATTTTGATGAGGAGTGAAGTTGGAGTTTAGATGATAGATAAGAAAGATAAGAAAGAAAAAGAAAAAGAGAGTGAAAGAAAATAGGAAACAAAGAAGGGTGTTGATGAGTTTGAGGAGAGTGAGAAGGGCTGGGTTAGATGTTGAGGAAGGGAAAGTGTCGGGTGAGTGGATGTACAAAGGAAGGAAGGAGTCAGGTGAGTCAAAGTATAAAGGGGATTGATCAAGTGATGATAATGAATGTCGAGAGCAAGGAAACAAACTGGATAGAGAGATTAGGTTTCAGAACATTGGCAGCAAGAGTCTTGAGAGTTTCAAAGGAAGTTCATCCGAGTTTCAATGGGTTTGCCCATGCAAACTCCAGCAAATATTTTCTGGGGTTTGCCCTGGCAAACTTCAGCAAAGATTTGCTGGGGTTTTCCCAGGCAAACTTCAGAAAATCTTTGCTGAGGTTTGCCAATGCAAAATTCAGCAAAGATTTTTGAGGGTTTGCCCAGGCAAACTTCAGCAAAGATCTTCTGGGGTCTGCACAAATCTTTGCTGAAGTTTACCTGCGCAAACCCCAGAAAATCTTTGCTGAAGTTTGCCTGGGCAAACCCCAGCAATTCTATGCTGGAGTTTGCCTGGTCAAATCCCAGAAATTCTATGCTGGAGTTTGCCTGGTCAAACCCCAGCAATTCTATGCTGGAGTTTGCCTGGTCAAACCCCAGCAATTCTATGCTAGAGTTTGCCTGGTCAAATCCCAGCAATTCTATGCTGGAGTTTGCCTGGTCAAACCCCAGCAATTCTATGCTGGAGTTTGCCTGGTCAAACCCCAGCAATTCTATGCTGGAGTTTGCCTGGTCAAACCCGAGAAATTCTTTGCTGGGGTTTTCCTGGGAAAACCTGTTAGAATTTAGAGTCACAGATGAAGTAGACCACTTTGGCTAGAGGGGGTTAAAATGGCCCAATAGCTATTGAGTGGGACAACAGAGAGGGTGAAAAGGCTCTCTGAAGGACCTGTTTGAGACCAAACAGATGAGGTTTAATTTCTCAGGAACTAGCGCACAATAAAAGCTACTAACAAGATGGCCAAATTGTGGGAACAAGGGCATTGAGATATTGAATGAGAGAGTATAAAATGAATAAGAAAAAAAGACTCCTAAGGGTAGGAGTTGAGAATTCCAACAAAACACCAGCAATTCTCAATTCTGTGCTGGAGTTTGCCTGGTCAAACCCGAGCAAATCTTTGCTGAAGTTTGCCTCCCAAGAAGATTCTCTGGCAAAAGCTTGCGGGAGTTTGCCGTGGCCAAACTTTGAGGGAGTTTGCTTTGCCAAATTTTGGCGGTTTTTGCCAGAGTTTGCAGTGGCAAACTCCACCAAACGTTTGCCATGGCAAACTCCACCAAACGTTTTCCATGGCAAACTCCACCAAACGTTTGCTGTGGCAAACTCCACCAAACGTTTGCCGTGGCAAACTCCACCAAACATTTGCCAGTGTTTGCTGTGGCAAACTCCACCAAAAGTTTGCCAATGTTGGCAAACTCCACCAATAGTTTGCCGGTGTTTGCCATGGCAAAATGCACCAATAGTTTTCCGGTGTTTGCTGTGGCGAACTCCAACAACAGTTTGCTGCACCTTTAGCAAAAACCTTTTGTGAACTTGCAGCAAATGCAGCTGGTAACCAGCTTGACAAACATACAAGCCTAATGTACCAGGGTAGGCTTGCCTGCCCGTCAAGCTGGCGTACTCCATGTTGGCGAGCAGGCTTGCCCCGCCCGTCAAAATGGTACATCCGGCGAGAAGGCTTGCACTGCCTGTCAAGATGGTACATACTAGGTTGACGAGCAGACAAGCCTACTCACCTGTCATACTGGTATGTACCAGCTCGGCAAGTAGGCTTGCCTTCCCGTCAAGCAGGTGCATACCAGGCCGGCTAGCAGCTGGTACATACAATCCCAGCTTGGCAAGCAGATAAGCCTACCCGTCAAGCAGGTATGTACCACTCGGTGAGTAGGGTTGCCTGCCCGTCAAGCTGGCGCATACCAGATTGGCGAGCAGGCTTGCCTGCCTGTCAAGCTGGTACATACAAGCTTGCCTCAATCGGTGTGAAACACCCCAGAATATTCTCCTGCGAACCAAGGCTGACAAAGGCAAACAATGGCAATCTCCGGCAAAAATTTGTCGGAGTTTGCCGTGGCAAACTTTTGGTGGTGTTTGCCGTGGCAAACTCCACCAAAATTTTTCCACGGCAAATCCTTGTTTTTGTTTTTACATACAACAACTGGGAGAAACCCTCCTAGTCATCGAGAACCTACAGTCTTGACGACTGGGAGGATTCCTCCTGTTCATCGAGACTCCACATCCTCGATGACTGGGAGGATTCCTCCCGGTCATTGAGACTCCATAGTCTTGATGACTGAGAGGACTCCTCTGGGTCATCAAGACTCCACAGTCTCAATGACTGGGAGGAAATCCTCCCAGTCATTGAGAATCTACATTCTCGGTGACTGGGAATGACTGGGAGGACTCTCAATCGACGAGAGTGTAGAGTATTGATGACTGGGAGGGTTCCCCCCGGTCATCCAGACTGATCTACAGTCTCGGTGACTGGGTGGATTTCTCCCGGTCATCAAGATTGTAGAGTCTTGGAGTTCCGATGACTGGGAGGAATCCTCCCTGACACCAAGACTGTAGAGTCTCTATCACCATTGAGACCGTAGAATCTCGATGACTGGGTGGATTTCTGCCCATCAAGCTGTTACAAGCTGTACCAGCTGGATGGGCAGCTTGACCTATTCACCGACTTTGTACCATCTGTACCAATTACAGGCAGGAGAACTCCGGCAGTGTTCTATGCTGCAGTTCTCTTCTGTGGAACTGCAGCAGACAAATCTGCCAGAGTATTCCGTAGGTAGCAGGTGCAAGAATTCAAGGAAATAAGAGGATTATTTTCATCAGAGTCCGCAACACACGAAGAAAGACAATCTTGAGTAAGAAGAAACTAGCTCATACCTAAGAGCAAGGTAGGGCTGATGAGTGGAAAGAGAAACATAACACGTGATATGACAAGTGTAAGGATGTTTGATATAAGATCTTAGAGTAACATGAAAAGTCAATGAAGAATGAGAACAAGAAATGAACAAGGATGAATAATCAAGACAACAGAATGGGGTTGTCGTTGGCTTGAAGTGAGTGAGAATGAGGGTTTTGAGTAAAGATGAACGTGGGTTAAGACAAAGTAAGATTTGGGGTAAACTAAGATGGTAGATGAATTGGTGTGTGGAACGGGTAAGCAAAGTTGCAGGGAACATCTGTCAGCCCATTTGATGCCAAGGAAAGTATCCCTCTAGCTACACACACGGGGTGCAAAGAGTATATTCAGGGCAGAAATGCGCTGAAAAAGAAGAGTAGGTATTTTAATTCCAAAGGAATGAGAATAATAAATAAAATGAATTTTATTTTAAAAAGGATGGGCCTGTTGAACAGGGGTGTTTAGGTGATCTGGGCCTGTAAACAGGGGTATTACAGATTCCTAGTGGTTCTGACGCAATTAAAGTGCAGAAGTGGATGAATAATAGGAAATAATTGACTCACTTTGACTATTAAGGATCCAAGAGGCGGTGAAATGAAAAGAACAAGGGTGCAAGCACTCAGAAAATGGTTGGTAAGGTTTTTTGAGGTGGCTAATGTTCTGGTAATGATTTTTAAAGAGATATTCAATGACAAACACGTATAATACTATTTTATAACTAATGATTAAAGTAGGATTGGTAATAGAGGTAGTAATAATGGGTGTATGGTCAGAATAGTGTATTCTTCTTCGTGGAAAGAAGGGAGTCTATATGTATTATTCCTGGGGGCAAGGCAGCACTGCAAAATTTCATTCAGTAGCTGTAAATGTGCGTGTACATTCTTTTGAACTGTGGCAGTGCTTGTATGACCTGACCATGCTTGTCAGAAGTTATTGAGGGAATATTCTGACACACAAACAAGTGTCTGTTGAGTGGTTCAAATTTACTTTTGTTACTGTGCATTTGTGGGAACTGTAGTAATTCAAATAATTCCTACTGCAAATGTACTACTAGTTCAGATGTCATTTATTAGAGCATGTGGGATGCTTCAGATCTTTACCTTGAGTATTTTCACGGTTATACAGACCTATAAGAGCTAAGAATATTCACAATCGATGAATATTCATGTGTAAAGAGGTTGTAATCACCACGGCTACAATAGTGACTGCAGAAATATAACAAACTACTAGAATTCATTATTAAGGGGTGGTGTTAGTTTCATACCCTAGCAACGGTTTAACCGCTGCGCTACTCTAAAAAAAGTGGTGATTTAGTGCAGCGCAGCGATCTACCGCTACATAGCCAGCCCAAAAAGTGGAAGCGGTAGCGGAACACCGCTTTTTTTCCAAGCCAGATAACATTAGCACAGCTGGAAAACCACTGCTATCGCTACAAAAAAGCGCAGTGCAGCACAATTCAGCCTCTTTGACTGGTCAAACCGGCTTAATGGCCAGTTTGACCTGTCAGAGGGGCCTTTCTGTCTGTTTGACTAGTCAAACAGGTTGAAATGCTTTTTTGACCAGTCAGACAGGTTGAACGACCTGTCTGACCCGTCAAACAGGCTGAACGGCCTGACTGACCGGTTGAACAGACTGAAAGGCCTGCCTGACTGGTCATACAGGCCGTTAAGCTTTTTTGACTGGTCAAAAAGGCTGAGTGACCTGTTCGACTGGTTGAACAGGCCGTTCAGCCTGTCTGACTGGTTCAACAAGCTGTTCAGCCTGTCTGACCAGTTGGACAGGTATATATATATATATCCCATTTTGATTTTTTTTCTGTCATACAAGCTGATTTAACTGTACCAGCAAACAATACAGACAGGAGAAATGAAGGATTCACTCCAACAGAGTGAAAAAAAAAATCTGCTTGTTTGGTGGTCAGCATTTTATTACAATAAATTTTGCACCATGCTGAAGTTTGCCTGTGCGAACCCCAGAAAGTCTTTTCTGAAGTTTGCATGGGAAAACCCCAGAAAATCTTTGCAGAAGTTTGCATGGGCAAACCCCAGAAAACCTTTGCTGAAGTTTGCATGGGCAAACCCCAGCAAACCTTTGCTGAACTTTGCGTGGGCAAACCCCAGCAAATTTTTGCTGAAGTTTGCCTGGGCAAACCCCAACAAAACTTTGCTGAAGTTTTCATGGGCAAAACCCAGCTAATCTTTGCTGAAGTTTGCATGGGTAACCCCAGAAAATCTTTGCTGAATTATGCTTGGGAAAACCCCAGCAAATCTTTGATGAAGTTTGCCTGGGCAAACCCCAGCAACTCTTTGCAGAAGTTTTCTTGGGCAAACTTCAGCAAATCTTTGCTGGAATTTGCCTGGGCAAGCCCCTGCAAATCTTTGCTGAAGTTTGCCTGGGCAAACCTAAGCAAATCTTTGCTTCAGTTTGTCTGGGCAAACCCCAGCAATTTATTTCTGAAGGTTGCCTGGGCAAACCCCAGCAATTTATTGCTGAAGGTTTCCTGGGCAAACCCCAGCAAATCTTTGCTGAATTTTTCCTGGGAAAACCCCAGCAAATCTTTGCTGAAGTTTGCCTGGGCAAACCCCAGCAAATCTTTGCTGAATTTTTCCTGGGAAAACCCCAGCAAATCTTTGCTGAAGTTTTCCTGGGCAAACCCCAGCAAATCTTTGCTGAAGTTTGCCTGGGCAAACCCCAGAAAATCTTTGCCAAAGTTTGCCTGGCAAACCCCAGAAAATCTTTGCTGAAGTTTGCCTGGGCAAACCCCAGCAAATCTTTGCTGAAGTTTGCCTGGGCAAACCCCAGCAAATCTTTGCTGAAGTTTGCCTGGGCAAACCCCAGCAAATCTTTGCTGAAGTTTGCCTGGGCAAACCCCAGCAAATCTTTGCTGAAGTTTGCCTGGGCAAACCCCAGCAATTCTCGGATGAATAGTGGCAAACTCCTGCAAGGAGTGGCAAACTCCTGCAAGGAGTGGCAACCTCCTGCAAGGAGTGGCAACCTCCTGCAAGGAGTGGCAGGCTCCTTCAAATTGTGGCAAACTCTGTCAGCTTGCTACTAGTCCAGAGTCAACCTGACTAAGTAGAAAATAATAAGTAAACAATTTAACAAATAAAAAGAGTTATTATTACTTATAAAAAGAAACAGTATTTCAATAAAAATAGAGACATAATTACATGATAATAAGAGACATTATTACATGTAAAAAGTCACTAAAAATCTACTTTCTTTATTTTACAACTTCTACATATGTAATAAAATGGGACCAATATTATTTGTTGTTTTGTGATGAAATATTAAAAAATACTAAAAGTCAGGAATAACTTTTAATCCATCAACAAAACTTAGGATATTACTACATAACCCTAATCTACACCAAAAATGACCCAGGGTCACTCACTCATAGTAACTCTGAATTCTTACTCCTTCCCTGTGTTTACAGGTACTACAGTATTTACATGTACCACAATAGAACACAAGGTTGTAGCATATTTACTTATATAAGTGGACTTCCAGAGGACCATTTCTGGACATAAAATTGAGGTGTTGTGTATAGTTTGGAAACTTGACCCAACTTGGATGTGACTCCTCCAGGCCCGCGCCCCGACTATACCCATTTCAAAATTGGGCTCAACCCGCCTAAAGTGTTAATACCACTGTTACAACACATGTACACATGTAATAAAATTATGACATCATCTATCACATATACAATTAAGTTTTATCAACTAAAAACCTTAATTACATCCCATGTACACATGTGTTGTGGTAGTCAAAGATTAACTCCTTGGGATTTGTGGCCCAATGGGGAAAATAACTAATAACTCCAAAGGAGTAGCGTTTAAAATTACAAAGTAAATCTCTCAATTAAGGTTCTGATGCTTAGAGAGTGTAGTACCAACCTTAATTACATGGTAATTACCTCTCTGTCACAACAAACACAGACAGATAGTGTGGTATAATGCCAGATGAGCATTGTTACTACTGTAACTCCGTAGTTACAAGTGACAATCAAACTCAAAATGGATTAAATAACCACAAACACATGTCTTAAGTCCAAGATTGACTTGTGTTACAGGTTGAGAGGCGTCACAATCATGGCTCATCACCCAATTGAGCCATACCATGCCTAAAATGAAGTTACTACCAGTACTACACACCTTTATAAAGGGTACTGCTTGCCTTTAAAACTCCCCATCATCATTCATAGCTTTAACCACAGTCTTACACTGTTTTATATACCAGATTCACACTTGTTTACACTTGTTATATAGTACCAATTTGCCTGTTTTAGCGCTGAAGATCAGTTGATTTTTCTTTACTTTTTACTCTACCACTCTCAACCACGCCACCAAAGGTCACCTAATCCTTGTTTAATTACCAAAGTGAAAAGAATTGTGTGTTGTGGGAATTGAAACCACGACCTTCTACATTCATGAGAGCTCCTCTTATACCACTGAGCTCAACACACAGTTGGTCTTACTGGTGATTTTTAGGATATAATATGATATGGCCCAGCCAGTCCCATGGGGCTGAAGCACACATTCCAACAATCCTTCCTCACTCGTGGTTGGACTGCTCCCTGGACTACTTGGATTGTTATAAAGGTAATTGCTAGTAGTGAGTAATTTCCTTTCAAATAGTTAGTCTCCAATAGCGCCTCTTAAAGGCTTTTACTAGTTGGATACCACCGCTGTATATCAGGACCTCCAATCTAGTGATTCAGCATCACCCTGTCCCAGCAGAATCCGACTCAAGAGGGCACCTACAACAACCCCTGTGATATCAGGTCCCTCTTTAAAATAAAGATTTATTCTTTATTTTATTTTATTTCTTTTTCTTTAATTCACCGTGACTTTATCAGTCAATACGTCCTTCCTCATCCATCATCAACTTGTGTAGCTAAAAGAATTACATTCTTGGCAAGACAGGGGCTGACAAACTCCCTCAAGGTGTGGTAAACTCTTGAAAGGATTGGAAAACTCCTGCAAGGGGTGGAAAACTCCTGCAAGGGGTGGAAAACTCCTGCAAGGGGTGGAAAACTCCTGCAAGGGGTGGAAAACTCCTGCAAGGGGTGGAAAACTCCTGCAAGGAGTGGAAAACTCCTGCAAGGAGTGGAAAACTCCTGCAAGGATGGAGGAGTTTGCCTGCAAACTCTGTGGAGGAGTTTGCAGGCAAATTCTTCTCAGGAAAAACCTCATCAACCGGAAGGAAATCCTTCCAGTTGATGAGGTCGTTGTACCTCATCGACTGGAGGTATTTCCATCTGGTTGACGAGGTACAAATGCGTCATCAGCCAGAAGGATTTTCCTTCCGGCCGATGAGGTGTTTGTACCTCATCAATTGGAAGGAAGTTCTTCCAATTGATGAGGTACAACAACCTCATCAACCAGAAGGATTTCCTTCCGGTTAATGAGGTTTTTGTGCCCCATCAATAGGAAAGAAGTCCTTCCAAAGCACAACCTCATCAACCTGAAGGTATTCCTTCTAATTGATGAGGTACAACGACCTGATCAACCAGAAGGAAGTCCTTTCAATTGATGAGGTGCAGCAACCTCATCAACCGGACGGATTTCACTCTGGCTGAGGAGGTTGTTGTACCTCATCAATTGGAAGGAAGTCCTTCCAATTGATGAGGGATAAAGAACTCATCAACTGGAAGGATTTTCTTTGGGATGATGAGGTGTGTTGTACCTGATTGACCAAGAGGATATCCTTCCAGTTGAGGAGGTTGTGTTACCTCATCAACCAGAGGGATTTCCTTCCAGTTGATGACATAACACAACCTCCTCAACCAAAAGGAAATCCTTCTGGCTGATGAGTTTGTTGTACCTCATCAATGTGAAGGACTTCCTTCCGGTTGATGAGGTCGTGGTACCTCATCAATTGGAAGAATTTCCTTCCTATGGATGTGGTACAAAAACCTTATCATCCAGAAGGAAATCCTTCCGGTTGGTGAGGTTGCTGTACCTCATCAACTGGAAGGAAATCCTTTTGGTAGATGAGGTACAAATACAACATCATCCAGAAGGATTTCCTTCCAGTTGATGAGGTTTTTGTACCTCATCGATTGGAAGGAAGTCCTTCCAATTGATGAGGTACAGCAGCCTCATGAACCGGAAGGAAGTCCTTCCGGCTGATATTAATTTTGTACCTCATCTACCAAAAGGATTTCCTTCCAGTTGATGAGGTACAAAAACCACATCAGCCAGAAGGATTTCCTTCTGGTTGATGATGATGTTTTACCTCTTCAACTGGAAGGAAATCCCTCCATTTATAATTTTTGGTATAATTCAACAAGGGGAAGAATATAAACCTATTAAGATTTAGTTTGATTTGATTTAGTAAGGACTACAATGACAACAACTGACTCCACACACACACCTATTAAGATTTAGTTTGATTTGATTTAGTAAGGACTACGACGGCGACGACTGACTCCACAAACACACCTGCACAATGCAGTGAGGTTCAATTTTGGTTTGATTTGGATGAAGGACATGCAAGACAACGACAATCAGTCTTTCTCCACTTTTTAATTTTATAAGCGTGTATTATTTTATTTGATATGAGAATGAAGAAAAGAGAATAAAGAAAGAAAACAAGATTTAGTTTGATTTGATTTAGTAAGGACTAAGATGACGACAACTGACTCCACACACACACATACCTAAGAAGGAAAAGAGAATCGGACAATAGGAAAAAGATGAGAAATAAATTCAGAAAACAATTGAGAAGAGATAAAAAATAAAATATATGATATTTGATTTTGATTCATACCTGCTCAATGCAGTGAGGTTTTATTTGGATGAAGGACACGCAAGACAACCACAATCTGAGAAAAAAGAAGATAGACAATACGGAAATGGAGAAGAAGTGAGAAAGAAGAAATGTTTGTTATTTTCAGTTGGGTTGATGTTGATGGGATGTGAGGCAAGAAGCTTGTACTCACCAGTCTTTCTTCACTTTTTAATGTTATAAGCGTGTGAAGAAAAACTGGTGGTTCGGGCGAGTTGACCAGTTTTGATATCGGGGAATCTTGTGATTAGGTTTTGTTCAATGATGGTGGTTCGGACTGTGCCGTTCAAGTTGCATTTGATATTCATTATTCATCACTCGAAAATTGGAAGATTTTCACACCATTTGGTGAGGTACAACAACCTCATCATCTGAAGGAAAATTCTTTCGGTTGATGAGTTTTTTGTACCTCATCAATTGGAAGGGCTTCCTTCCAATCAAGGTACAACAACCTCCTCAGCCAGAAGGATATCCTTCCAGTGGATGAGGTCGTTGTGCCACATCAAGTGGAAGGACTTCCTTCCAATCGGTGAGGTACAAAAACCTCATCAACTGGAGGGAAATCCTTCCGGTTGATGAGTTCGTTTCACCTCACCAATTGGAAGGACTTCCTTTCAATCAATGAGGTAAAGAAACCTCATCAAACGAAAGGAAAGCCTTCCGGTTAATGAGTTCATTTCACCTCACCAATTGGAAGGACTTCCTTTCAATCAATGAGGTAAAAAAACCTCATCAAACGGAAGGAAAGCCTTCTGGTTGATGAGTTCATTTCACCTCACCAATTGGAAGGACTTCCTTTCAATCAATGAGGTAAAAAAACCTCATCAAACGGAAGGAAAGCCTTCCAGTTGATGAGGTTGTTGTACATCATTTATTGGAAGGACTTCCTTCCAATCGATGATGTGCAAAAACCTCATCAATTGGAAGGAAATCCTTCCAGTTTATAAGGTCATTGTACCTCATCAATTGGAAGGACTTCCTTCCAATAAATGAGGTACAGAAACCTCATCAAGCGGAAGGAAATCCTTCCGGTTGATGAGGTTGTTGTATCTCATCAATTGGAAGGAATTCCTTCCAATTGATGAGGTCGTTGTACCTCATCAATCAGAGGACTTCCTTCCAATTGATGAGGTACAGAAACCTCATCAATTGGAAGGACTTCCTTCCAATTGATGAGGTCGTTGTACCTCATCAAGCAGAAGTAAATCCTTCCGGTTGATGAGGTTGTTGTACCTCATTAATTGGAAGGACTTCCTTCCAATTGACGAGGTACAACGACCTCATCAACCGGAAGGATTTCCTTCCAGTTGATGAGGTTTTTCTGGAAAACTCCGGCAAACTTTTGCCGGAGATTGCCATTGTTCGCCGGGCAAAGTTTTCCGGAGAATTTTCTTGGGTGGCGCACATCAATGGAATTGTTTTTATTGGTGGCGCACACCAATGGAATTGTTTTTATTGGTGGCGCACACCAATGGAATTGTTTTTATTGGTGGCGCACACCAATGGAATTTTTTTTATTGGTGGCGCCCATCCGATGAATTCAATTACATCAGTGTGAGCCAGCACCGATGAATTTGAATTCATCGGTGCTGGCTCACACCGATGTAATTGAATTCATCGGATGGGCACACATCAATGAAATTATTTACATCAGTGTGAGCCACCAATCCTGGTGGCCAACCGAGCTCATTTGCATTGGTTAGCTACCACCAAGAAAATGAACCATCGGTGGCGAGTCCAACCGAGTCTTCTTTCTTCGGTGGACACCAGGCGAGTTCAGCTCGCCTTTCTGCTCTGAAACTGACTTTAACTTGGGGGGCAAAACCCTCGCACAAGTTCAAACCAAGTTTGACTCGGATGCATATTGCATTGGGTCAAACTCAACCAATTTTAAATTGGTTTAGTGTAACCCAAGTTGCCTGGGTTACACCCAACCAAGGTAATTATTTTGGCGGTGAAGCTATTGGCATTCAGATGAACTCCAATGATGTCATGGGATTCCTACTCAGGATTAAACTGTGTGACAGTGAGGTTAAGCAAGAAATGCCATAGAGGGTTACATGAACAAACTCCTGCACAAGGTGCCCAGCTTTGAGGATTTCATCTGAGTTTATGACTCATGTAGACAACAAGAATCTTTTAACAAACCCAATCCAACACCCATGGTCAAATCACCTCCTCCTGTGAAGTACTCAGCTCAAGTGGATGTTCACAGAACTCTTGAGGATTCAGGTGCATAACATGAGAAGGGTCTTTGAAACACAACACTCCTGGATCAACCACCCTTTAGGTCCAAAGTTCAGAATCTCCATCCATTCAGCTGTCATCTGCTTGGCTGGCTTTAGCCTTGGCAGACCTTCAAGCAAGGGGGACCCCAATGTCCCTGTATAGATTTAATTTAGTAAGTAGTGGCAATTCTAATCCTCCCGTTCCATGTTTTTAGCTAAAGTATTTTCAACAAATCCTCCCTGAGCTGAGGCAGCAACAACCAAAAAGATACCCCCTGTACAAAACTAACTGTGAAAAAAGTGGCCAGTAGATGCATACTTACAGAGGAGTTCAGGTAAAACTGTTAGGCCCACATGTAGAATGAACAGGTCCATGCAGCCCCAGACATCAACTCCCATCAGGATTACAGGATACACGGTTCCACCATCCATCCATTTGATGGAAGCACTTACTCCTGACACATTGATTCCAGCCATGGTGTTTTTCAAGTCCAATCCAGATAAGGGTGTGGCACGAAAGGCACCCCCGGGTGCAGGTGGTCGGGATGGCAAATTGGACCCCCCGGACCACCCGGGTGGTTGGGCAGCAAGGGAAAGGTAAGTGGCTCGACTGGGTTGGTCAGCCAACTCTCACAGAAAGTTTCAGTTTTTCTTGGCTCAGGTCACATCGGGTGCTTTTTCTTATCCCTACTTACATGTTAAAAAGATTTTTTTTTTGTTATATTGGGTTTTCTTTTTTTTTTTTTTTTGAAACAACGATCAACTTTGTATAAAGATAAATAAAATAAAGAAACTGAAGTTTACAAGGGAGAGCCCAATTACTGGTACCATTCCTTCATCCAGATAACTCCTCAACAGTGCTGAGCGCTGCCAAGAGAGGATCCGTCAACTCGCTCGGATGTGGCACTGGTAGCTGGGATCAAAAGCCGGCTGCCATTTTTGATTGAATCGGAAACTTCTTGCGTCAGTTTGCTCGGTATTTGAGTGGTTTTGTGCCTTTGGGCTCAAGATCTTCCTTCAAGTATTGCGAGATATCTTAATACACTGTTGGACACTCATCAGAATTGTCGGACAATTGATAGAACTCGGATTTAAAGAAGCTTGGCTTTATCTGGCACCCTTTTGGTGCTAGGTTGAAACTCGGAATTGCTGGTCTGGAGATTGTTTGCTTCTTCAAAAGCAGCAGCTGTCTTGGCGGAAAATATCAAGCAATTTATTGACAGAGATGTTGTAGCGTTGGATGATAAAAACCTCGTTACTTTTCCAGAAAGTCACTTTCAAAGTTGGGTTGAGTAACATTGCTGACATGTAGACTGGTTATTTGAGAGCTTCAAGAAGGTATTGCTCCATCTTGGTAATGATATAATATATGCCTTGTTGAACCTGCCTGAGATGCTTCATGAGTACAATATAGGTGGGAAGTGGACGGTTGAGAGTTAGATAATTTGATGCACAAAGCATTTCGGTTGCTTTAGGCAGTTTTCACTTCATGATTGTGGCTGTTGTGACTTGTGGGGCAGATGTGGTTGATCCTAGCTTAACAAAGCCTCTGGATACGGAGGGTCCTGGAGCACGGGGCAAAGCCCCGGCGTCCCCGCGGGAGGCTTATACATAAGGTCCTCCCTCCCTTTGGCAGGAGCAGAAAGGATTTTCAGGCTAAAAAACACCAGAAAAATTATTAAAAATCAGGAAGCATTGATAAAAAAAAATTGAACAGACAGACTTGTTGCAATTTTTCTTGCGCAGATTTTGGGCTACCTCCTACAACTCCAGCTATAAACTTGACACCCCTAGGTCCAAAAGACCCTTAAAATATTTTCGACCAAAAAAGTTTAAAAAAACTTACTTGGAAAATCAATCTGTGTATGCACACTCATGTAGATTGATTTTTGTGGATCCTTTTCTCCTCCATCTTCAGTGTGGCTTGCATGACCGACTTCCATGCTACAGTGGTTGAGCAATAATGTAAGTCTTGTGCCATCAAAGCTGGCTAATGCTACTGATGAAAAGATTAAGCAGCTGATTGAAACACAGGCTATCAACCAATACAAACAACCCGCAAAGCCCTTACAAGTCGATAAAGTGTTGAATCTTTTGCACGGCCGTAACACGTTCCTCCTCACCGCGACCGGTTTTGGAAAATCCAGGATTACCAAAATTTATCTCGAGATGCTTTCAAAAGACGGACATGGTAGGATGACTGGGGTTGTTATAGTACTGAATCCGCTCGATGCCCTCAGGGAAAATTTCAGCGGGCTTTACATCCATAAATCTGACGAAATCTGTCTCAAGATCAAGAGAGGCGTCTATCAGTTTGTTTACCTATCACCTGAAATATTTCTTGATAATGAGGCGTTCAGTAATGCCTATTTCTCACCCAAATTTCAAAGCAAGCTTGCGTTGGTCGTAGTAGATGAAGCGCATATGATATCTGCATGGGGCTTAGTTGAGGGCGGTCAAAAGAAACTAAAGACTTTGGTTTGCCATCAAGATTTTTCTGCTTTTTGGCCTTGTTATGGGAGCCTGGTGATCCAATTGTTAACAAAAAATGATGCACCATTGCTGTTGATGTCAGCAACTTGCTGGCCAGCTGCAATCAAACTCATAAAGGAGAACCTCAAGTTACTGGACACGCATATTGATATATTGCGCGGGGAGCTCACAAGACCTGAAATACACATCATCAGAATCCCAATTAAGTCATCAATCGAGTTGTGCGATGACATCTTAAGGGTTTATGGTTCGCATGAAGACACGCCCAACAACCAACTGGTCCCCTGTTTAATATACAGCATCACATGAACGCGGACTCTCAAAGTAATGTAGGCTCTTGATAATTCTCAGAAAACACCTGGCGAGCATCTTAATCCACACAATACTTTTGTGTGTCGCTATCACGCTTGTACTGGGGATTTGGACAAGGCAGATGCAATCAAGGACTTCTCCAAAGGCAAAGACCCAGTTCTGTCCTGTACCCTTGCCTTGGGAATGGGCCAGAACTGGAGCCTTGTACGACAAATAGTGCACATTGGGCGGGGGGATCCATCACTTATCTGACAGATGGTTGGCAGATGTGGCCGCAATGGGCGGCCAGGTTTAGCATTGCTGTTTGTTGAGACAAACCATCCCAAAGGCAAGAACAGTCTGATCAATTTCCCAGAAGGCCACTTTCATTCTGATGAGGACTGCATGGATGCCTGTGTGTCTCCGGGTGGTGTTCTCTATGGATAACATGTTAGTAGGTTCAAGTTGATATGTATTGGTTTCTGGATATACTGATGTACAAATGTTGCAGGATTGGTTACATCCCAGTTCGTTTCGATGACCCCAACTATCAAGCTGAACTGCTCCGCAAAAAAAAGGAAGGCTTCCCACCTTGTATGTGCTCGAATTGCTTGAAACACTCTGCGACAACCTTGCTGCAAAATCTCAAGAATCTCAACAATGATAATTTCACCAACTACGTGATGAATCGAGTCTCGCTCACTGAAGAAGAGACAAGAGAAAATAAATGAAAGTACACCTCATCTAGAACTATGAAATCCACCAAACTGGCTGATTATCCCTTACTCGAACCACTAAAGGGTATCCTCCAAAAGAATTTCGACTGACTGTTTGTTGACAGGCTTGGGCCAGGTGCCTCTTTGGTGCCTAAGGACCTCTTTGGACCAGTCAAGATGCAGGTGATAATTAATAATTTTGATCAAATTGACACTGAGGCCAACCTCCGCAGCTTAATCAAAGGTGAAACAATGACTGGACAGCTTAGAATGTTAATGAAGTTGATTGAGTCCTTCCGATCTTCAATAAATCTTGACCCAAACGCCTCAGAAAATTGCACTACGCCAGGCCTGACGCCATCCAATGTGAGATCAAATCGTGTTTGGCCAATACAAGCTACTTTGATATCAAAACAAAGCTGAGCAGAGGTGTCGGCCGAGGTATCAAAGGAAAGAGAGATAGGGGCTGCTGATAAGAGATGGAAGAAGGAGGAACAAATGGAAAAACAAAAAGAAGACAAGTGCGCAAGGGAAAAGAGAGCCGCATGGCAAGCAGAGAACTTAGAATTGGTCAAGAAATTGTACGGTCTGGCCTAGGGGTCAATCCTCATGTCCAGCCAGTGCTTCATCAGCTATTGCGCCATCATCTCACCCACCAGCATTGCTGGGCATGTTCACCTTGAATCGAGTTAAATCAGGATTGATTCCAATCTCTGCTTTGAGTGCAGTGATCCCTGAAATGTATGAGTTGCGAACTCGATTGAGTTTTGGAACCGAGGTGCCTGGATTAGTGTCAAAAAATTATGGCTGGTTCCCATCTGAAGGAACCAATTGAGTCACAGTTTTGATGATATTTTTGTGTGATTGTGTAAAGATGGCCTTGCCAGAGTTCAGACGAAGTGAGTGCAGCATATCTCAAAGCTGTAAAGTTGGGATGAACATTGGTTATTCCAGTGGATATTGAATGGGAGTGATGGATACTTAAGAGATAGACTGACCAAATGTATGTTGAGCGAGAATTGGTTCTTCAAGCAATCGATCTGAGTTCCAATGCCAGTCTGATTGTAAAATAATTTCAACCAGTAGTTTTGGATTTCAAGGTAGAAATCCTTGGCTACAAAGTGGTTGTCGCGACCACTGGGTGAGAACAGGAGCAAATGTTGGAAAAGCTTGGCTAGGGAAGGGGGGAGGATCTGAGTTAACAATAAAACCATCCGCAGCAGATATGCGGAATAGTGAGTCAGTCCACTCAAGGAATGTGACATGACGCTCCACATTTTCCAAATGTTGATGAGGTGTCCAATATCACCAGCCTTCATGGCTTGGTTGGCCTCAATAACAGTGGAGGATTCTTGCAGTCAAACTAGGATGTTGTGCAGTTTGGGTGATTTCTGCTTGGCAGCTGCAGCTTGAGCTTCGCCAGTGAAATACTTATTGTAGAACTCTTCTATGACTGAATTCCATTGGGCCGTTGGAAGTGTCGCTTGCCGTTGAGATGGATCCAGTTCAGTCATTGGCTCTTTCTTGGTGTTCATAATCAACCTGAATTGACAGATAAATCAGTATCCAAATCAGTTCACTCACTCTAATGGCATCGGGGTAGAGTCAAACACTCATGTGAGTCCCAGTAATATTGTTGCTTTATGGACTTGATCATCAGGGAGAAGTCTTTCTTGGGAAAAGCCTTAGCCACAGGAATCCCCAGGTTTTCCAAACATTGCCAAACACCGGTGTCAAGTCCATTCTTTACATTTCCAAAATGCACCTTCAAGATTGTTGTGGCAATATTCCACATTGTGTGAGAGGCACCAAGCTGAAATGAAATGTTATGAAGACTGTTCTGTGCATATGCACTCGGAGTTCAGAGGGATCGTAGACTGTGGAAGTTCCAACAGGTGGCCAAGTCACCATCCATCAATTGAACACGCCCAAAAAATTCCTGGATCTTGACACCAGTTTGAGCCGCAGTCACATCAAGAACCTGCCCAACTCCCTTGGCGCATCCATCAGCTTAAGCATTTGAATCTCAGGGCAGGACAATGAGATCTTCTCCAGCACCGGAGGATTGAGGCAGATTGCTTGGCACGGGTTGTCTGGACGGGCTATGTATTGGTTCATCACTCGGGCTATCTGACTCATCCAGACACTTCGGTAGCTTTCTTTGGATTGCTGTGTGGGAAGGAGCATACTGGGTTCGATTTGGAAGGATGGGACTTTCTTCATTGCTTCATTGAATGCGTTGACAGAGAGATCCGACATGTCCAGTGTTTTGATCAGCTCAGCCAATGGGAAATGGACATAACCCCAAGTACCATGGAAGGTGTGGGTATGGTGGCCAATGGAATGGGTATGAATTTTCTTCTCAATATCCAAATTATCAATACAAATAATTGGCGAGACAGCTTTGCACAAGGGGCGTCAAAAGGCGGTCCTCAAATCAATCTGAGCCTGAGTTGATAAAGTCTTCAGAGATTTTATTGCACACTGACGTGCACATGATAAGCCGCTGGTTGACCCGGTCGGTCACTCCACGGGCCAGGAATTCAATGCTATTTCGCAGCTGGATGCAATTGAGTCGGCAATTCCAAGCAAAAGCCAACATGCTACAAGCGACTCTGGCAATCTATGGTGAAAATCAACCCCACCCATCAGGCAATCTTACCAAAAAGAGAGGAATGATATACGCACACTGGCAATTTGCTGATGTTTCCGAGCTGTCAGATTAGGGAGCTTGTGGTAAGTGATCCCTTCAAGTTCAAGTCCATCGGTTTCGGTAAGGTCAATAGGCTCGCCAATTGACTCGTTCCCCATATCATCCAATTCTTCCTTGTCCTCAGGATTTCTGGGAAGCGAGAAAACCAACGTCCGTAAGATTACATTGTGTAGGAAGGGCATGCTTGCCGTAAGCTGTTTGTAGTCAATTTTTTTTAGCGGAATCCTGGCAAAATTCTACGGTGAAGCTTTTGGTACTCATGTAGCTGCCATTGGGATAGTTACCTCCAGGTGGAAACTGGCCAGAAGCTATCTCAATAGCCTTGAGATCAGAGGATCAGATCAAATGGTCAGTAAAAATTCATCTGTCGGGTGTGATACTGCTGATAGGGACCAACTTACCTCATCTTGGACAAAGGAATCCCATGCCTGGCGTCCGGTTTCTGATTTTTTCAACTGTTTTGCCATCTCCTTAATGAGTGAAATGGTTGAGTTTAGTCCGGAAGATGGCCAGAGGCATCGTCGATCTGCTATGCTTGGATGACTGTTCTGTAGGAAGCTGAGGAGAAATTTCTTAGGGGTCATGTTGTTTGATTTGATAATGTCACATATACGCAGCAGCCTTTGGTGTTCAGGTATTTGGTTGGGTTGTTGTCTTGAATTGTCCTGGAGGCTCAAGAGGTTGGTGCCAGCAGATGAGGCGGGGATGTGGTGGTGGATAAATCTTAAACAATCAACCAAGAATTTGAATTATCGACCGGATTCACAAGAGCAGAGGCCTTGTGGATCCTTGGTTTATCCTGGTGGATCCATCATGAGCAAAATGTCCAGTTCAACATTTTCAAAAAATTATTAAAATTCACCCATAGGTGATTTGGTGATTCTGAGTAGAGGGAAATGATGGCAAGACTCCTTAAAATCATCAAACTGTGAGGCAGGCCCTGGGAGTGGCAGGCTTAGTAGCAATTAGCTTAGTAAATTGGCCCCAGCCAATTGGTAATTTCTGCTCCAGCCAAAAAAAACACTTTATCCTTAAGTCCCTCCCTGCGGGAGGCATGGGCTTCTCCCGCCGCAGGGGGACTTTGTTAAGTTAGGGTTGATCAGACAATAATGTTTGTGGCGGCCCCGCTGGAGGTAAATATCTGGCAGTACCACCTGGGTGGATTCGGATTTGGGGAACGGGATAGCCTGGACCACCCGTCCCAAACCCCGGACCACAGCCTTAAATCCGGATGTTAATGACATTGTGATGAAGCTAATCATTCAAGGGAAGTCTCACAAAACCATCAGTACTCAGTGGTGTTTCAGAAAACCCCCATCTTTTATGTTGTGGTCTTTGATGATCCACTAGGTGTAGGAATCATGAGGTGCAAGGAGGCACAAACCAAGGAACCCCACCCTGCTAATATGTACTCCACTCCCCACCCAAGCCTTGAATATAGCTTGGTTTAACTTTGACCCTTGGTGATGCACTGCCAGAGCTATCCACTAGCTGAAGGCTGGAAAACCGTGACAAGTTGATTGGGGTCATGTTTCCCAAGTGGTACTGATTAATAGAAATTGGGTCAACCCCCAAACCAGGAAAATTGATGGGGTGGTTGATTCAGCCACCCAAGAAGAAGATTCATCAATCTCAACAATTGTTTGGTGTATTTGTCTGATTGATCTCCACCAAAGAGCTGTTGAATCCTGCACTCTAGTTCTTCACAGTTACAACAGAGCACAGGAGCTGGTGTGTTTGGTGTATTAGTATCCTGCCCTTGAAATACCCAGTCGCATGTCATGGCACTAGGTACCACCTTTTGCTTTGTATTTTCACAGCACCCGGCTGCCATTCACACATGGTAAAACTTGGAGGGTTGTCCAAGGTGACCCCTTTGGCCTTGGAATGTAATGCACAAGCTGACACCCACAAAACCATGTGTTTGAGGTGGATGTGGTGTACTTCATCACTGGAAGGGTTCATTGTTATTTCACCCTTGTTTGTTGGGTTCCCTTGCTCCACACAAATGAAGTCATGTTGAGCGCTTAAGATGATGGCTTGATCTTGTCATTTGGCTGTTAGACGTACACATAAATCCAACTTGGTCAGAAGTGCAAAGGACTTAAATTTGTGCTTAGGCACTCAAAGGTACTCTCCAAGCGGGCACTCTTTGGTGGTACCATTCAACATCACAAGTTGAGCATTGTCTACCACATGCTTTCAGGTGTGAAAATTAGAGCAATGTCAGTTCCAGAATTAACCAATTGAAAAAAGTGGATAAAAATACATACCACTGATTCCTCAAAAGCAAGGGATCTCATTTCTTGATGGAAAAGCTTGATATTCTGCTTTGGCAGCTGTTGTCAGCCCTGAGACAAGAATCACAGCTTGAATAACGGTATCACAGGCCAGATACTTTTCCAAATGCCTAACTTGAATTGAATAAGGCCCTGATTGGGAGAAGGATATCGCATGCATGATATTGAGGCTGCTGGTGACATCTGGTCCAATTTTGGTGGACTTGAGCAGATGTCACCTAGGATTTCACATTTGAAGTGTAATATTAAGGCTTTCATATGCCCCTCCCAAACAGGGCCTAAGTAAACCACAAGTTAGATGATTATTCTAGAAACTTGAAAATTCACATCTCTCCATAATTATTACAAAGAGAAACTTTACCTATCTATTATAATTATAGATAGAAAAGAAAGCAATTGTGTTTCCATATGCTTAAGAAGAACACAGAAAATACTTATCACAAGGTGGTCAGCTAGGAGGTTTAGAGCACACATGTTAGATATGGCACTGGCTACAGTACTATATATATAGGGGCAGGCTAAATCCACACCAAAAAATTACTTCATCCACTCCAATTTTGGAGTGAACTAGTGTTCCCTCCAATAAACCTTGGAGTGAACATTAGCCTACTCCAATAATTCTTGGAGTGTCCAGATTTCCACTCCAAAAATGGATGGTTTTTGGAGTGGACCAACAATTCACTCCAAAATTATTGGAGTGAAGGCCCAGTCACTCCAAAGATCATTAGAGTGCCCAATTTATGCACTCCAAACTTGAAAAATTTGGGTGCAAAGATTTTAAGTTCATGTTTGGGGCGTCCATTGGGCAAGTCTCTCTCCTCCCTTCCCTCCAGAACCAATTTTTTGGATGGAAGGGAGGAGAGAGAGGGTACTTTCTCCTCCCTTCCCTCCAAAACCAATTGGTTTTGGGGGGGAAGGGAGGAGAGAGTGTACTCCCTCCTCCCTTCTCTCCAGGACCAATAGGTTTTGGAGGGAAGGGAGGAGAGAGTGTACTCCCTCCTCCCTTCCCTCGAGGACCAATAGGTTTTGGAGGGAAGGGAGGAGAGAGTACCCTCTCTCTCCTCCCTTTCCTCCAAGACAGATTGGTCTTGGAGAGCAGGTAAAAGAGAGACTTGCCCGATGGAAGCCCCAAACATGAAGTTAATATCTTTGCACTCCAAATTTTTCAAGTTTGGAGTGCATAAATTGGGAACTCCAATGATCTTTGGAGTGACAGGGCCTTCACTCCAATAATTTTGGAGTGAATTGTAGGTCCACTCCAAAAACCATCCATTTTTGGAGTGGAAATATGGACACTCCATGAATTATTGGAGTAAGCTAATGTTCACTCCAAGTTTTATTGGAGTGAACACTAGTTCACTCCAAAATTGGAGTGGATGAAGTAATTTTTTGGTGTGGATTTAGCCTGCCTCTATATATAAAGCAGCCAAGATGGCCAAGAAATATAAAAGGAATTCATACTCAAACCATCAAGACTTTCTTAGACCAGGGTTTTTATCTCAGAATTTTCCATACCTTTGGATGAGCATTACCCACTGGTTAATCTTTTTGGTTTACCTAAAAACCTTTCCTTACTCTCTGATCAATTGTACCACTTAAATCTTTCCTCCCTCTTACTTAATAATACCACTATACTGCCCTCAAACAGAATGCTTGTAGACCTAGTTTCTAGGTTGAAGTTTAATCTCTCACTCATCAAATTTGTTGATTGGAGTTTGCTTCAAAAAAGCTGACTATTCCTTGTGACCTGTTGCTCCTAACGAGGCCCAGGATCAAAGATGTACCAAAGGCGGACCATTAGTTTTTGGATGTGATAAAGAAATTTCTGCTAGCACCAAACACCTGGTTGCTCAAAATCACTACCTGCCAGGTGATTAATCTTTGACTATCAGCTTCAATCATTATAGGTTCAAGGAACTACTGCAAGGCTCCTGCAATTTTTGTGACCTGAAACTTGGCCAAACCCCATCCCAGTTGATTGGGAATGCCTCTCATACAGGGAGGGGGAGGGTTTGCTTTGAACTATTCAGGGGGGGCAGCACCAGTTTGTGATGTGGCTGATTTGTTCCCAGCAAAGGCTGCAGTCAAATGTAGCCATATGGAGTACTTGGTTGTAATTTCAACCAACCATGGATTCAAAGGAGTGGGGCAGATTTGAATGGGAATAGTCACTCCATCACTGACAGCTGTTACCAGTCTTTCAGAACCAGTTCAGAGAAATTGTTGACCTCAACCTTGGCAGCCCAGCAGAATTGAGAAAGTATTTGCCAATAATCCAGTTTTCAACTCTGGAATCTCTTGAATTGAGATTCATTGACTCTTTGTATATTGTTGTAAACTAGGAATTTACTCATCACTATGCCTGGCTGCAAGGGTGCAAAATCAATTTCTTTGCCAACTTGAGTTTCTGGAACAACAACAAAAGTGTTTGGGTATTGGTTTTCCATCTTAATTGAGAGCTTGAGGGTACCTAGGAGCCACTGGAAAGCACTGAAATAGAGTAGTTGGGATGATTGGGGATTTTTGGAACTATGCGGGAGGGCTTTTAATCTGGTTCCATTGTGATGGCTGGTGGGTGAAACTGTGAAGGGGCATAGAGTGCAAAGCTGTATACACTGAAATGGAATTTTGGGTCTGTAGTTGAATTATAATTCCAGGGCATGGGTCAGGATGGGTGTTTTATGTGGCATACAATTTTTTTTGGGCCAATTTGTTTTTTCATGATGTCTTTTTGATGAATCGCCAGGAAAAAGTAATGATCACTTGATGTTAGGTGACCGTGACATCAAGCAGCTTTGGCTGTAACTTTGGCTTTGCTCTGGTTGTACTACCAGCCAAGTACAATGGCCCCTTTGCCCTTTTCAGGGAGCTGTAGTCAACACCAACTGAACATATCATGGGCAGATTTCTGGACTTGCACTGATGTCACCTGTCATCCAGTGATCATTCTTTCCTGGCAAATATTTTCCAATGTGGCAAGCTTTATTGAAAAGCTATGACTTCTGTTGTGTTGCTATCATCCTGTTATGTGTTTTGAGTTTAGGTATGAGGGGGTGTAACAAGTGTATGGTTGATCTGTACACATCTGTATTTTTCAGATAAAAACAGCTGGCTCGATGGTTGTCCTGGGCTTCCGTTAAGGTCACGAGGATACACAGAGACCCTCTGAAGCTCTGAAGGCTGGCGAGTCCCCGGTCTGCGACCGTCGGGGCTATAAAAGCCGTCTAGTGCCCACAGCCTCAATCTGACCAAGCCAAATTCACAAAAACAAACTCAAACTGCTTCACCACCATGCCTAAATTCACTACCACTGCCTCACCAGAAATCTCACTCTCACCACCACCACCCGACTCACCTATCTCAAGGAAATCGAACCTTCGTGCCCGAGTCTCCTTTACGACCCCCACCAGCCCTGGACAGACAGTTCCCCTGGGCTCACCTTCCTCATCCATCGGTTTCGCAGCCCAATCCAATCCATCCAGTCCTCTTCCATCACCCTCCTCGCCCTTCTCTGATTCCAGTGAGTTTAGGCATGGCAGAGGTCGATCGAGTAGTCTCTTGAGCGTACACGAGGTTCAAGATAATTATGACGACCAACTCGATCAGGGGGTCGGGCCTAATCTGAACGTAGATTGGGTGGATTATAAAGGTATCCATCTATCTTGATCACTCTGTCTTTTCTTCTCTTCGAAATTCATCCGCTGACGTAGTCTTTTTTGTTTCTGCTATCTTATCAGGTGCATGGATGATTCATTTGGTCTTGATATTCTCAGGGAAGATACTTGTGGATATCATCCCTGGTATCACTCAAGATGTCAGTTGGACAACTGTCAACATTTGTTATGACGTTGTAAGCAAAATAATTTATTTTCAATCCTCAGTCGCCTCCTCTCCTTCTGACGATTAATGATGTTCCATTCGAATCTCAACTTTATCCAGGTGACCTACATCATGTTTCATTACATCACTGGAACCCCGTTTGAATCATCCGGTGGAGTTTATGATCGTTTGACAATGTGGGAACAGATTGACATGGGGGCACACTACACTCCGACCAAGAAATGGCTCACCATTTTACCCGTTGCACTGTTCGTCTATCCTTCTTTACAGTTTTTGAAAATTCTGATCACGCTCATGTTTATGTACACATCTGCTAAACGCATCCTTCTTCACATTCAATTCGTAATCCACTAAACAGGTTCTTACTCTGTACTCACTACACCCATCTAGACCTACACCCGTCATTGTTCACGCTCAACTTCTCCTGTACTTTCTGCATTGCCCTTCTGCCCAAACTTCCAGTCTTCCATCGACTCAGGTTCAGGTTCTTGGATGGTGTGTTTGGGTGGAGTACCTCGATCAACGAGGAGCGAAGTGGGCCGCCGACGCCGATCGAAGAACAGATGCGTAGAATGCCCGAGCCTGATTTAGGTTACTCCTCAGGCCTTAGTCCCCGCAATGCTGCCAGCTTCATGGCTTCCCCCTCTGGCTTGTCTGACGGGGCTCATGCTAAAATCAATTAATCATTTCTCTCGATCAAATCAGATTCACTCAATTTCCAACTTCCTCAGTCGTCCCACTCATCCTTTTACTACTCGCGCACTTTCAAAAGAATAACTCACTCTTTCTTAAAGTGTGGACGGTTTTGTAAACCACTTGAAAATCAAGAAACCCCAAAACCGCCACCAACCATTTCCCTTATTTTCCTCATTCATTTGTGACAACAGAAGGGAGTGGAGCTTCCAACTGTAGTACATACTCTCAAGACAGATTACAAAGGACATGAAAATCGAAGAAAAACACCACTCTATTGAATTCGATTCACTCTCTGATTGCTTTTCAACGAATTGCTTCACGTTCTCAATAACCAAATATATGCATGTGAATATAAACTTTCATCGCTGGTCACCCCACCACTCGATTTTTTGTTTGTTTGTTTATATAATTACATCCCAAACATGGTCGTTCTCTTGTCTCGATCACCATGTTGTCAAGTATAGATTGCTGAAATGAAATTGCTCCATCGAAGCCGAAGTGACAGAAACCTTTACAGATGAGCAGGTCACCCTGGTTTTGTGGTAGTCTGTTGGCAGAATGTGAGTCCTGGCGCGAGTTTCACCGGAGTCCCCGATACACCCGACTGGGTGATGGATCCTACCGGGGGGTCAGATCGGGGTGGAGGTTATACCACCAATGACATCACTACTCAAGAGTCAACCATCAAGCTGATTCTCAATCCGAGGAAAAGAAGTATACTCAGGGGGATTCACACGTGTATTTGGTGTGTTGATTTCTCGTTCTTTCTTCTTGCTTGAACAAATTTGACGCTAACAACAGTATACTTACATTAGACTCGTTGATAAAAGTCGAAAATTGTCAATACGCCAAAACGATGGACAAACCGACCAAAGTGGATATGTTCTTTGAGAAATGGGATCCATTTCATCTACAGATCGTCTCGATCGCAATCAAGTACGCCAATCATGAAGTACAAGCCAACCAATTTGATGAATCATTTCAACCGCTCTGCTCGCCTACCCTTCCACCATCATCATCACTCACCACAGCATTCCTAGCCGATAACTCCTCAGCTGAAACCGATCCTCCTAGCTTGGAATACCCATCCAAAGAAGTATCATCTGAAAATCATCGGTCGACGGACTGGTTGACTGAGGGGAAGACGGAAGCTGATTATGAGTCTGATCCGCCCCCGATGATGGTCGACTATGCCCGGGTACCATTATCCGAAAAAGAGAAGGAAAGTGAAGAGGAAATCGAAGCAGAGAAGGAAGAAGAGGAAGACGAAGCTACGCACCACGAATGGCTCGACGCGAGAAAGCGCGGATCAGAGGCCTGGTTTAAGTTCCTGTTGATGTCGATGAAAGTTGAACCGGCCTCCCTACCGGAGAGGCCGCTTAAATCGGACCTGACAGAGCTCTCAAAACAGCTGCCCACATCGTTGCACGTGGAAATAATTCACGACCTCGTCATGCTTTCCTTATCAGCTTCTCATTCATCGGATATTTCCGCGAAAGGAGGAAACGAAAACCTGAGCTATTCGGCCTTTGACCGACAACTGATCTTCCAGGTCGCGGAAGGGCTGGGGATTGACTCGACCACCATCTACGGGGCCGAGAAACTGGTGGCCCAGGAGTTGTTCTTCATTCTTCAACAGTCTGAACAAGCTCCCGGAAACCCAGAACAAGTCCATCCAGACCAGCAGGAAGAGGAGTCAGCTGTATCAAATGAGAGTAAGCTTACAAAGACCTCCAAGGCAGCTATCCTCGCAGCGGCCGGGAAGAAAAAGTGGCTGCGCTACCTGGGCGCCGGCGCGGGCGTGATTGTTGGTGGGGTGGCAATCGGCCTCACTGGTGGCTTAGCAGCCCCCGTACTGGCGCCCTTCCTCGTAGGCCTCTCGGGCGGCGCACTCGGCTTCCTGGCCACTAGTGGGGGCGCAATTCTCATTGGTACCTTGTTTGGTCTGGCCGGTGGTGGTTTGGTAGGGTACAGGTAAGAGTTATCCCCTCTCCAGAAACCTCAGAGTGCCTTAATTTATTCGCCCGTTATCTTTCTGCAATCACTATCCTTCCCAGGGCCCAGCGAAGACTGAAAGGGATCGATGAATTCACCTTTGAGCATCTCCCTCATGATCAGTACGGAGAAGTAGATGGAGACTTTCCCTCAATTCCGAGCTTGCATGTGAGTTGAAATAGTGCCCACAGCGCGAGACGACGAAGACTGAGATTTCGGAACCGAAAAAAAAAATGATGGGTGTAGGCGACGATAGTCTCAACAGGCTTTCTGCTGACGCCAACAGAATACAAAGACCCGTGGATACCAACGTTTGGGAAGACGATTGATCGACGGGACGTGTATGCGCTCAAAGTCGAGACCGCAGCCTTACTCTCGGCCGGCAAGGACTTGGAAAGTTACATCCGGGACACCTTGCTCCAACATGGTGCCACAGAGATCATCAGACATACCGTCCTGGCCTCTGTGTGTACTGCCCTCCTCCTTCCCGCTTCTATCTATAAGGCCGCCGTCATGGCTTTGGATAACGAGTACCAACGTACTCGCGATATTTGCGAAAAAGCGGGAATCTTGCTTGCCGTACGAGCTTCTCATTTTTTTTTTTGTCCCCTTCGGATCCATTAACTTTTTTTCTCTTATCAATCGATAGGATATGATCGAGCAAAGAGCTCATGGTGCACGGCCGCTGACACTAGTAAGTCAAGAACCAAGTGGATGAGATAACCAAAATCTGAATGAAAGGGAAAAAAAATACAATACACATAGATAGGATCGGGCATGGGTTCTATCACGGTATTCAAAGCGATACTAGAGCTCTCGAGGCGGGGACGCGGAGCGGGAGAGTTTATGATAGAGCAGGTGATCCTAATCTGCTCGCCGTTATCGCCACGACGGGCGGAATGGAAGACGGTACGTCGGATGGCGACGCGCCGGGTAGTGAATGTGTACAGTAAGAACGACTGGGTACTGGCGGTGCTTGCCCGACTCGATTCGCTTCTTAGCGCGCGCACCGTCTCCCATGTCGCCGGATTGAGAGACCTTTTGCTCCCTCATATCCTCTCCGTTGACGTCTCTGACCTCGTTCATGGTCATCTTGAACTCAACTCTAAAATCCCTGAAATCTTGGATCGGATCGATATTAATCGCTAGTCTTCGGTTTCTTTAGACGTTCTTTTCACTTGTTCGACTTTGATTGTTGGTACTTTACTTGATCGTTCTTTTTTTTTCTCGTGGCATCTTTCTCTGGACTACATTATCTCGGACTCGTATCATCCTTCTTTATAGTTCATCATCCCATTTTTTTAATCACAGAGAATGTTCATTTGTGTACAAGGAAAAACGGTAGGAAGGTCTAGATAGATATGTTTGTGAGATACATCTTTAGGACAAAGTCATACAAACTTGAACTGGGAACAAGTTTGCAGTCATCATTTTCCAGAAAGCTTCGGTGGGAAAGCTTATGATCAAAATCCATATAGAAGTAGTTGGTTGGCCAGTATTAAATGCTGAAATTCAGCTTCACGTTAGAAAAAAAAAAAGAAGGCTTATTAATATTGTTGAGGGTGGGATGAGTGTGAGACCATTGAAGGTGGCAAGTGCCGGGCCGGGTCATTTCCCGGATCTTACGGATAGTGGATATATGACATGTTACACTAAAAACCTTGGAAAAAAAACATCGGAAAACTATGGAGAAATTTCTCAGCAAGGCAATCCGTTCAGTCATCCACTCCTTCGATGGACAACTCGACTCACTCTCAGCGGATGAAGTGAGTGAATATCTAACATTCTCTTTTCGGAACTGTTAAGAATATTACAATTTATTTACAAATTAAATCTTCTGACCTTTCCAAAGACAACGATTGAATATATTACAGATTTGTTATCAGATCTAGAAATCACAAAGGATGAGAATCAGGAGACTATTCAGGGTATTTTAGAGCTTCATTTGGATCCTTCCTCTCACCAAGAATCCCCTCAAGTCGATCTTCCTCATCAGCCTCTCGATAGTACTGGTCACCCCACTGCAACCGATGAGTAAATCACAAAGTATTTCCATCTTGTTTTTTTTAAATCCGACTTATCTCATTAATCTGTTTCCTCAGTCCAAAATATACTCGTAAGAAGACATGAAAATACTGATTAGGATCGTTTATGTATTATTTCTGGTGAAATAGGACGACCACACCAAAAACGATGGAGGAATCGGTGAAGAATCTAATAGAACAAGCGGATTTATATTTATCCAGACGGGAGGAAGAGGGCTCAGAAAGTGAATCATCAGGATCGGGGTCCAGGAGTTCATCGATTGGGAGCTCAATATCATCAACACGGAAGAGAGAAAACGAAGAAGAGGAAAGGATCAAGGAGATCGAACGTAAAAAGGCGATCGTCAATAACTATGGTAAAGTTGAAGTCGATCAATCTAGCTTGGTATCGAAGGACAACCCATCTCAAAAATCTAAAACCGTCGATGGGGACGATGAGGATGAAGTACCTAAGGATTTACTCGATCAAGAATTGAAACTCTTGGACATGAAAAAACGTCAACGTAAAAAAATCGAGTCAAAAAAATATACTAATCCTGATGGTAAGTATTTTTGAGAGAAAGAGAAAAAAAAGAAAAATCTGGTGGGTTGATTGATTGATATATTTTGTGATACTTCCACAGAACTCCTATTAAGACCAAACTTGAATAGTAAAATAGTCGAACATGAAGAGAAATTGAAGAAACAAGAACTAAGCTCAAAAGCTAGACTGAAGATAGAGAAAGATAAAGCCGATCTAAACAAACAAAAGTAAAACGTTTCCCATAAACTACGTACAAAAAATCAAATCAAAATTACTGAACCATGTCTTTTTTTTCTGTTAGAGAAAATCAATTGAAGAAAAAGATGGAAGCCAGATCAAAAGCTAGGAAACTAGAACGACGTGCATGAAATCAACCAACCTCACTGTATTACTTTTTGTCAAGAGTTGGTTAGTTTTTATTACTCTTCTGAATATAGCAAGCTCTGGGAGCCAAACCAACACTGCAAACCATTTGCATTGTTTTTATACATGTACAGTGACTCATCATAAAGATCTGTCACATTGTTCTCTATTACAGAAGCTGAACCACAACACTGAAACTCACAAGGCTTGGTGAAGTAATGTAAAATGAGTTCCAAAGAATGAATATCAAAACATATACACAAAAAAATACGCTTCAAAATTTGGAAAAATATTCAACTTTTGGCAGATTTTCCAAAATCTTTAATAATTGTTCAAAGGACCCAGGAAGATCAGAGATGACAGATTGACACAAGGGAATGATAATAATAAATGAAAAAAAATTGAAAAAATTGACTGGCATGCTTTTTGAAATGTTGTGGAGATGGGCATTTATTGGTCTCAAGATGAATTTTGCACCAGGATCCAATCAAATTCCAAATTTGAACACTATTTGTGTGACCACTAAATTTGCCAGGATATTTTTGTTCAATTTTTTTTCTTTTGTTGCCACTCTTCTCTCATGCAAGGCTGTCATCTCAGTTTTTCCTGGCTCCCTTGAACAATTATTAAAGATTTTGGAAAATCTGCCAAAAGCTGAATATTTTTTCTAAATTTTGAAATGTATTTTGTTTGTGTATATTTTTTCATATTCATTCTTTAGAACTCATTTTACATTACTTCACCAAGCCTTGTGAGTTTCAGTGTTGTGGTTCAGCTTCTGTAATAGAGAACAATGTGACAGATCTTTATGATGAGTCACTGTACATAGTGTTGTGCTACAAGGTTGACAAGATGTGAAGTCATGGGGCTCTTCATATTTGATGAGACTTGTTAAGTAAAACATAAGGTGGGAATTATCTCTTGATTTTAGGGTGGAAAATCCAGTTGCAGATCCCCAAGAGAGGCCAATACTTACATTGACCTCAATACTAAAACAGAGAAAAAATTGATGTCCAGGGACTGCATTGTCCATTAGTAGCACAGGAATAAGCCACTGTGGTTAAACCCAATAGAAATGAAATGAAATAGATGTAACATTGGGCTTGATCTGGTGTTGTCTACTAGCACAGGTACACTTCCTGCTTCATGCAGGATGTTGTTTTGGTGCTCCTACAGTGATGAGTCTGGCAAAATACACTCACTTGTCTGCACACATGCCACTCAAGATGGTCACAGCAGTGGAACTGTTTTCTTCTTCTCTCCTTTTTTCATCAAGAATCTCCAGGCTCCCCAAATCTAGGTACAGAGAATCCTATCCTCAATAACTCATTTCCTTTTTGTAAACTAACCTAGCTCACCACAAAAAAAACATCAACAAGTGACATAGAAAAGTAAGGGGCCTTTGTACTTTGGTGTGTCACTTCATTTTGCCAAGTGATCATTTAGTTTTTTTTGGTGGACCTATTGTTGGAATTGAATCCCTCAGATACTACACCTCTTGGGGGATGAATGTTCTCAATGTGTATTTTTTTGGTTTAATTTTTCTTGACCTAAACATAAACATGTATACCTCATTCCTATCCTGGATCTGAACTATAACACTGTGAGCTACACATGTAACCTCTTTATGTTTCCAAAGCATTGTAAATAAATTATTTTTCAAAGTGGAAATACTTCAACTTAACTGAAAAGTGCAGGGGGAGGCCTCCAAAGGAAGGAGTTAGACACTCAGTTACCTCTGTAGCCTTAGAGCATCTCCAACAGGAGATGTATGTTGAGTAGCTAAAAAGGGTTGTGTAACCACTTGAGCTACCAAGCTTCTGTGGCACACAGCAGTGGTTGCTATTCTAGTGTGTGAACTGGCGCTTGGTGTGATGTAGTGTGTGGATCTGGGGGGATGTCAATAATTTGGTTGTGATGTGTCACAGGACTGGACCTGTGAACCTCGTGGATTGGGGATGTACATTGTAGAGGGTTGCTACATGTGGCGACCCAAGGCTGAAATAAAGTGACCAATGTAAAATGGAGACCAGAGTAGCAACCCCTCTGGCTCGGGGTTTTGGGGGTCGCATCAGTAAAAGCTGAATAGCAACCCCGCTGGAGTTGCTCTTAGAGAAGAGTTTTTGTGACCACTTTTTTAAACCTGCTATCACTGACACCCATCTGTTGTTGGAAGAACTTTAAGGAGTGGAATTGTGAAGTAAGTAAAAAGAAATGACATAATAAAGAAAAAGATTTGTACCTTTAAGGCAAAACAACAATGAAAGAAAAGAAACACGAGACACAGGAGTATGAAGATGAAGGAAAAAGATAATGTTAATGTCTGTCATTGGTGATTTGAGAGATCTGAGGCTGAAACCTACGATGAAGAGGAACCAGAGATGTGAATGAATTTGATTGACAATGAACTGAATGGAAGGGAAGCACTTCTGGTGTGTCGGCGGAGAGTCGACTAAGAAGGGATGTGCTATGAGAACAGGAATAACTACGAGAGTTAATGAATGAATCAAGTCGAGTGAGCTTTGAATGATGTAAGAAAAATAAGATCAATGTGATAGATCTCAAGGAAGGATAATGGAGATGAGTACTCGAGATTCCTTGAGAAGCATGGGAGAGATGGAGTGAATAGGAAACTATATAGTAATCAGAGAGGGATCAAGTGTTTGGTCGAGTGAGAAAGAAGGAGAACTGAGCAAGAGGAACGTGCAAATCGAGTTTGGACCTTGATGACATCATAGGAGAATCAGAGATTGAGGCAATGATGATGTAATCCAAAAAAAAGGATTGAGAGTTCTAGAGAGGACATTTACATCTCAACACCATCTACAGAAAAAACTGAATATCCATTGGATTTATATCCCCGAAAAATTCACCATTTACCCATCACTCATCCATTTTTTTTACTTTCAAAACCTGGAACTATCATGTATGGTTTATACTGACAGCCTCAGAAAACAATAGATCCAATTGATGTGAAGCCATACATCTGCTTTAAGTATAACTTTTATGTTTTTAAATTTATCTTTGAACTGATCAATTCCATGCAGATACCAGCATAAAAGCATACTGCACTGTAAGAAAAACTGCTGCCAGTTGAAGTAGTTTTTCTTACAGTCGCTGTCTTACAAGTTTTTCTAATTCTCTAGGGCCACAGAGGCAACTTAGTGTGTAAGTTCCGCCTGTGACGGTGCCCCCCCCACCCAGGGACTCCAACAAGGGACTTAACTTGAGAAATACTCTATGTGTAACTATAGGACATGTCAAGATAAGTTGAATGGATTATCTAACAATCATCAAAAAATAGGTAGGCAAAAAAAGATTGGTCTCTATGTACCCGGCCTCTGGTTAAACTCAAAACAAACCAAGTCAATATGTGAACTTCTTGGGGAGGAAAAGAGAAGATGTGGAAAAAAATAAGTCGTTAAAATAAATCCAACGAAAAAAAGACCCTATAAAAGAGAAAGAGAAATATACAAATGCTTTTTTCTTTGTTTCTGATGATTAGAATGTATGCAAGTGGATAGGGTGAAGGGCGAAAAAGAAAAAAAAAAGAAGTGAAAGAAGTCGAAATGATCTGATGGTCACTGAGGGAATTGATTGGATCCGAACTAAGAGATAGAGACGTGTCACGAGGGAATGCGTTTTTAAGGAGAGGATCACCAGTCATCCCAGCCGTCGTCATTGGAGGGTTTTTTGGGTTTCTCAGACGAAGAAGGTTTACTGCTAGTTTGAGCTTTCTGTCTAGCGGCAGTTAAGGGAGCAAGCTTAGACCAATCGCCGTTCTTGGAGTTTTCATCGGGAGGAGGTTGGGTGGAAAGGAAAGTGTAATCCGAGCCGGCGTCTTGGTGGTGAGAAAACCCTTCGAGATGGTCGTCGATCTCCTCCTCATTTTCGTGTTGGTCGTCTTCATCATGGTCCTGGGCGAGATGGAACTCGCCATCGATGGGCGAGTACTCGGCTGAGGAAGTGTTACGACGCAAGTCCTGACGACTAAACTCTTCGAGCTGTTGACTGCCGAGTCCACCCAGGTCGTAGCCATGTGCCTTGGCCTGTTGGGAGGCCGCCTTGAGCCCGTCGGCGGCATAGCTCGAACCGACCTTGGTGGCCTCGAGCACCGTGCTCTGGAATCGACTCGCCAGCGACCACACCTGCGACTGAAGCTCCAGGTCGCTCACCGTCTCCTGAGCCGGCTTGACTACTGCTTCATTTAGCGTTTTCGTCGCCTGTGAGAGCGTCGAGCTCAGGAAACCCCAGCCTTTGCTGAGGACCGCCATGCTCGCTGGTTCATCCCATCCGTCCCCGCCTCCGCTGTTGGTCGTACTAGAAGAGCTCCCAAAGCCAACGTATTTCCCTCCTTGAGACGGCGGGAGATCTTCAGGACGTTGTGCGTTCAAGGAACCCAGAGAGGAGAAATACGCTACATTTTCTGCCTTCCGGGTCCCGGGTGAAGGCGTTCCTGCACGAGACGAGCCGGCCGAATTAGTCCGGGAGGATATCCCAAGCTTCTGGCCCAGTTGGGCGCGCGGTTTTCTCAAGCCCATCGAGCCCTCTGGCTCCTGTGGTAGTACGAGCGTCGGAGGGGTGTCGGAGGGCGACCATGCTCGACCCTCTGCTTCTGCCGCTAATTTGTCTCGATATTGTGCCGCAAAATGTGTGTTGTAAAGTACCGGGATCGACATCTCACTGCTGTATTTTTCGGCCGCTCCATGCTCCTTGCACCACTGTTTCCATTTACCATTTCCTCCTAGTTCTGACTCAGAAAAAAAAAGTTAGGAATTTTCTCAATCACTTAAGAATGTGTTGGTCAAATATCAAATTTTGTTTGCTGATTTCAGATTGGTACTCAACTCATTTTTTGTAGTTGATCTTCTGACCATTTATCCAATGAAACACTTCGGACGAAAGAGAGATGGACGCCCAAGCTCCGATGCGAACCTGAACAGTTCAAACAAAAGAAAATCCCGTAAGATACTGAAGCCCACTATATTTTTGAAAGAAAGAAAAAAAAAGGCTTGTCAGTTGTCATGCATGTTGTTGTTTTTCGTCTCCCAATCAAGATCTTCAGAAAACACAGTGAGAGTTTTGACTCAACTTGAGGAGCGGGTGAGTCACAGCTAGAGAAGTGGATAGACAAGAGCAAGGATCAGTATGGGGATGAAGAACAGCCAACGAAAGTGGTATGTGACTGAACTCGACACAAGTCTTGTTATCAGGCTTTTGAAGAAGATTGGCAAGGATGGTTTGAAACTCGGGCGGAGGAGGCATGGCTGGACAAAGCCTAAGGTTAGATCTGGTTGGGTTGCGTTAGTTTTGAGAGTGGTAAACTGAGAATGAGGCAGGACTCACAGTGATGAGGTGTTTGGTCGAAGTGGTTCTTGATGGAAGATGGTCGAAAGTCTGAGTGAGCTCGCTAAGACAACGCCCCAAGCCAGCCATCTCGAACCTTATGTAATCCCAAACATGTAATCCCAAACTCAGATTTCTCTATTTCATGGCTCACTTTCTGTTTTTCACTTCAACATTTACTGCAACAATCTACCAAACAACTCAGCTTGCTACTAGTCCAGAGACAACCTGACCAGCATAAACAAAACAAGTAAAAAGTGGGATTTTGTTGGTCAAAAATACACTGAGGAGAGAATCAAAAGCCCGTTGATAATAAATTCCAGTTTCTTCAGCTAGGAAACAGAATGCAACACTAAAAGATTTGTTTGCTCTAGTGACACCGGCAATGTGGAGAAAAGGCAATTTGTATTTATGTGCAGTCAAGTAAGAGGATGAAGTGGTATGAATAAAAGAGTTTGACAGAGAGAGAATGAATCAAAAACAATCCTATGATCTCACCCTTGTTGTTAAATTTGGTCATTGTGGTAAACTTTGAGTTGGCTGGAGTTTGATTTGGATGAAAAATTGGACTGAACACATCTGTTGTGGAGGTAAATTTGTAAGGGGATGAGAATATGTGAGTTTCTTCACCACTGAGCGCTCTGTTCCACTGTGTGCTTCAAGTCAAGTTCAGTTGCTACCAGGTATGAATGAATACCAACTTGTAGTTCTGCTACGCAATTGAAAAGGACAATAAAGATAGAGAGGAAAACATTGTTTGAAGTGTTGGTAACTCTACAACACACACAAACACACTCCACACCACTGAATCCCTTTTTTTGGTAAAAAGATAGAGAAAAATGGAAGACTTCCCTTCACCATCTGCAGCCCCAGCAGATCTCAATTCAGAAGAAGAAAAAATCTCAATTTTTGAGCTTTTCAACTGCAAGTAATATTTCCCATGTGGCTGTACAGGGGGGGGCTTCAGATCAAAGAGAAGTGATTCAATGATTGTCCTGATTGTCTGATGTTGTTGTTTGATGATTCAGTGATGATAAAAATCCAACCACCATGTTCCAAAGCTGGGTTGCTATACTACCCATTGGGGGTGGCGTAGCATAGCCAAAAATCACTAACCGCTAATGGCTTTAAGTCTTAACCGTAGCTGTTAGCTTGATATCATTGCTGTTTCTCCGTCCTTTTCCCCCTGAAAAAGTGTTTTAAGTTGCACTACAGCCCCTGTTAAATTGTCTGAATACATTTCATCATCATTCCAAATACTTAATTCTCCTTGGAGGTGTAGCATAACTTGTGATTTTCCCACCTTAATATTTACACAATCTACATAATGTAACTCTTGATTGGATGTTCAAAATGGCCAACACATTTCTCAGTACTTCATTCATGAGACCAATATAGCTCCTCATTATAAATCTGGGCACAATATCATCAACAGAGAGCATTTGTGAGGTGTATTTGTTATCCACTATTATGACATGGACAGACAGATGATAAGTCTTGAGAGTTTTGACAGAAATAATGAGCCGCACATTTTCCGTCTGATGAATGATTATGTTAGAGTCCGCTTTTGGCTCTTCACTGTTTGTTCTGGAAGAAGCCATAGAAGGCTGGGATGCCAGGGCTCGAGCCTCTAGGACCAACAGTGGGATGGAGAGGGAAGAACTCTCATGAGTACAACTAGAAACGGGAGAGAAAGGGAAGAGCAGGAGGAAGACAAAGTAGAATGAGAGACATACCTAGCATTGGAGAGGGAAGAACTCTACCAAGCTAGGAAGGGGGGGAGAAGGCAAGACCAGTTCTGCTGAGGATTACACAGCTTGTGACAGTCTAGTGAAGTCTCCAAGAGGGGGCTTCACAGATCAATGAGAAATTTGTCAGGGTATGTATCTGGAAAATCCAATCAAAATTTATCTTATTTGGTTTGTGAACATTAGGCTCAGCTTCTTTTTGCACACCAAAAAAAATCCCTGTGCTCCAAGGTTTTCCAAGCATTCCTTGGAGTGAACCTAATAGTTGACAAAAAAAAACCAAATCTTTTTTCTCCAAGAAATGTTGGAGGAGTGTGCATGTGAGCACTCCAAAAAAAAACTTGGAGTACACCCCCACCCCTGTAAGCCCCTTTCTCATGGGTCTTACAAGACATTTCAAAGATTACATAAGCCCCAGCCTTACTGTAGTATTTAGTCCTTGTGTTCCCTTCCCCCTCCTAGCTCAGTAGAGACCCCGGACTGATCCATCTCTCACTGGGCTAGACCCAAGTAATGAAAGCCCCTCTCAGTTAGGTTCTAGAACTGTTCCCTTCCTCTGTTCCTTGCCCCATGATGCCTTTCAACATCGATCAGTGAAGGACTCGACAGAGTCCTTACACCCCCCCACTCCAAGAGAGAGCACTCTCAAGGACCAACTGGTCTTGGAGGGAAAGGAAAAGAGAACATACACTCTCCTCCCTTCCCTCCAAGACTGGTTGGTCCTGGAGGGACGAGGAGAGCGAGCACACTCTCTCCTCATTCTTCCAAGGCCGGTTGGTCCTGGAGGGATGATGAGAGATCAGTACTCTCTTCAGTTTCCTCCAAGGCCAGTTGGTCCTGAAGAGATACCAAGAGTGTTCTCTTCCATTCCCTCCACCAATGACTAATATTTCAGGGAGGCAAGAAAGGAGTGGGTGTCCCACACACTTCACATATAATATATTCCTCATTGGAGTGGTGCCTTGTGCACTGGATGAAAACGAGATCTTTGGAGTACAGAAAGTGCCCTCTGAGTATAGGGACCTTGGAGTCTGCAACCAGGCACTCCAAGTTTCTTGGTGTTTAGCACACCTTTTTGGTATATACAGGGGATTTCATTGGTGTTCAAAAACGCTGACCAAAAAATTGGAACTCCCAGGAGAATTGTGTATGTATGCAGAATCGTTCTGAGATTTATTGAGAGCCTTGATTGGGTACATTGTATCATCCTCATTAATTAACAAAATGTGAGGTAGACAATTGGGCCCCAATCTGGGGTAGTAGTGACAGGGGGATTAAGGGGCTAATGCCATGGCCAAACACTCAGACACCAGGGCCCAAGTTAGATTTGCACCAGGATTGGTTTGGTCCTGGCTGTCTCCAAGACCTGGAAAAAGAAAAAGATTGACCATTGATTTCCCAACAGCTATACTGAACCCATGGCTGAAATTTGTGGTCCTCACAAACCACACCCTTTTTGTTTTGTTTTTTGGCTGGAAACAGAATGTGTCCTCACTGACACAACCATCTCTTTCTACTTTTTCTTTGATTGTTGTTGAGTGGGTGAGTGTTCTCACAACACCACAAAAATACACCAGGAAAAAAGAAAGGTTACTTGATTGATTGATTGAAACAGAGAGACAGAAGAAAAAAAAGGGAAAATACATGAGAATACGTATGTATATGTAGTATAAATATATGAGAAAGAGATAAGAAGAAAAAGTATGTAGCAGCAAATCAAAGTGTGCATATGTTAAATTGTAAAAAAAAAAGTAAGGTTTCTTTACAAAAGGAGGAGGTTGTAAAGTGTAACCAAAACAAACAAATTGAAAGACCAACAAATGTGTAAAAAAAAGTATAAATGAAAATGGATCCATAAAAGAGAGTCAAGAAAGGGTTATGAGGAAGGAGAAACAAGGGAGGGGGATGGTCTACGTGAGATAAGAGAAGGAGGATCAATGGTGATGTCCGCCGACGAGGCGAGTGAGTAGCCAAGGACACCACATGCCAGTCGCCATCAAGATGCACGCCAGAAGGGGGCGCACGGAGACCTTAGGGGCAGGAGCATCGAGCGGCGGATGAGGATGGACGGAGGGGACGGGAAGAAGGTGGTCGGGCAAAGGAGGGGGAGAGAGTTGAGGACAGCAAGGGTCGACGGGGTGTGAGGAGGTTTGCAACGCATGGGTGGCGACGAAGAGGAACGTGCCCGCGGAGAAGAGCAGCGTGACGCCGATCCACCATTGCGTGTTGAGGTCGGAAGACGCGTCCGAGTCCGGCACGCTCGAGAGACGGTCGACCAGGGCCAGGCCGGTCCATGTCGTCAAGGCCCCCATCGGCGCCGCCAGACTGAACGCTAGCAGGATCCGGCGGACCGTGCCCGGGGACAGCCCTTCGGAGAGCAGCACGACCACCATCCCAAATGCCGCCGGCGCTTTGTGCACCATAATCGCCAGGAAGATTATCAGCGGTAGCGACAGTTCTCCGTCCGTCGCCCGACTTCCCGCATGCGTCGAGGACGCGCCCAGCGCGATTCCATCCGCGACCGAATGCGTCAATAGCCCAATCACCGTCGAGAATGAGTGCGACTGCAACTTATTCTTCTTCTTCTTCTTGCTCTTGCCACTCCCCTCGCGCGGATCGTCCGACAACCCTTCGTCTTCTTCTTCTTCTTCTTCTTCTTCTTCTTGGTGGCTACTCATCCCCGCGTGCTCGAGGTCGGTGTCTTCACGGTCAGCGTGACCAGATGGTCCAGACGGGTGATGATCTGTTTATGCAAAGACAAGAGAGAGATTAGGCACACTCTGTCCCAAACTCACACGCTCCTTCGATCTCTCGTACTCAACTAAACCGTCTTCTGGCCAGCTGTCCTCGGCCGCCAGTAAGCCGGCTGTTTGGGAAGAAGGTGTGGACGATGAACGCCCAGTTTTGGCTTGTCGAGTAGGGCCACTACTGGATGATGATGATGCTGTGATGGTTTTCTTCTTGAGCGTTTGGATTCTGGTGACTTGGTCTATCAAGAACCTATCAAGAGAGATCAAAGCAAAAAAAAAAACTAGTGAGCAAGAGAGAAAGAAAGAGGGAGAAGATTGGTTTACATGAGCATGAAACCTCCCATGAGGGCCAGACCGATAGCCGAATGATGATGATGGGTGTTTGGAGGATCATGTTCGTGTTGGATGATGGAAGAACCGGTTTGATTGAGAGGAGGGATGGTTGAGGAAGCGTAGATTGTTTCGATTCCTTCTGGGATGACGATAGTGAGTGCGGCACCGATGAGCAGACCGACGCTAAAGATTGAGAGCTGATGGAATCGAGTAGGGGAGAGTGAGGTGGATAGACTGAGTGGTAAGATGCCGATGATGAAGGCTGTAGGATCGATGGCCTGGTTAGTTGGTCTTGTGGAATGAAAGCTGAGCAGTCAGTTCACTCAACTGGATAAGAACATGACCGACAGGAGGATGAAGAGTTGTAGGAAAGCCATCGTGTTCGTGTTCTTGGTGGTTGTGGTTGTTGGCTGTGTTTGCTGTTTGAGTTGGTTCTTATACTGTACAGATGGATAACCGGTGGAGTCCTAAGTGCATGCTCTAAACCCATAACTAACCACTGCCCCTGCCAACCGAATAATCAAATCATTGTAAATACATTAACAGATTGATTGATTATGATTATTTTCTTATAACTTTCATATAGCAGCATGTCTATTACAAGAACAAACAAACAAATAAAATAAAACAGCAGGAAACCTTGGACCCAATCAACCTCCAACAAAATATCTACGATGGATATTGTTGAGCTTGATACATTAAAATAAATAAATAAATGTTTTTTTTTGAAGAAGAAGAAAAGGTCCATAAGTTATCCTAATCGACGGACCGGGGAGAAAAAAAAAACAGTTGATCAGAAGATGTGTTCGTAAGGAGTAGGAGGAAAAGAGAACTGATGATTTCCGGCAGCAGGATCGAAGCCGATCTGATTGAGAGGAGGCGGCGGGAGCTGATAATAAGCCGAATGATAAGAGCCAGAGATATGGTCGCCAGGATGATAAGGCGCAGGGAACGGGTACAGGTAGCAAGCAAGGTTAGGCTCGAGATAAGATCGATAACCATGTGGATTCTCGACTACTTCAGCCGGCTCGAGTGAGCGCGATTGGTGGAGGGGTGGGTGGGATGGTAAGGTCTGGCCCCATCGCATCAGGTTTCCTATCATCATCGACTCCAGCTCCCGATCTGCGCCGCCGCCGACCTCTCGAGCCACTGGGGTGATGTTCGACGTCCGATCCATCATCATCGGCATCCGTCGCTCGCCGCGTCCGTCCTCTAGTTTTCCCCTTTTTAAAAAACACCCACAATCAGCTCTCCTGTATTCATCGTCTTTCTTGCTTTCTACACTCAACCTGTTCTTCCGTTTCTTTTTGGCTTTCTTGCGCGGTCCGACTGGTGACTGAACAGAAGCAGATCCTGATTCGAGATCAAGATGATCCAATAACCGTCTTCGAACAAACCAAAAGAAAAATAACTAATCAGACATCTCACAAAGTACTAAAAATAAGAGATGAAAGAAGAAGGGAATAAACTTTGGTCGAGTAGGGTGAGGATTGGAGTTGATAGTAGGGTTGGTAGGAAGAGGTTGATTTTGAGTAGATGGTTCTGGTTGAAGGGGAGAGCGATTGAGGATGATGATCAACTGGTCGTCAGGGGATCCGGATCGAGTGAGGTTCAGAGTATCTCCAGAGTCGTTCGATCCAGCCGGCTTTTGCTGATGGATCGGGTTGGATGGAAAGCCTTGGTCGAAGCAGATCGAAGCCAGGAAGGGCGGAGTGGGTTGTCGGTTGTGGATCTGGCTTGTTGTACTCTTGGTGTAGTGGTTGGTGAGGTCTCGTTGGATGAGTAGGTCGAGCTTGAGCAAGGCCTTTGAGAATATCAGATCGAGTTTTCGTTGGATGGTTGTTGCAGTTGTTGTTTTTGGTTGCAGTTTCATTTTGGTTGGTTTTCAGTTTCAATCGAAAGACAACTTCACTTTAAATAATTTCAAATCAAACACAACAACACAACAAACCACTCATCACAACAAAAACATAATCAAAAACAAAAACACTGATATCATAAATGGATGGGTCAAGAAGTGCCAAGAGCAGTACGAGAAATAACGCGTTTTTCGCGTTCACCAGAGATTGAGATCAGGCCTTCAGAGACGAGAGACTTGAGCACCTCACCAAACTCTTGAGGGTCGATGGCGATCGAAGACTGGTTGGCAACGAGCTCGAGCAAGACCGGCCAACGAACGCCCCTGCCAGTTTGGGCTTGAGCACTATCCAATAACTTGACTATTTCCCGCTTGAGATCTTCGAGTACCTTGCGTTGGTGGATGCCTTGGCCGGTCTGTAAGAGATCCAGATCTATTGTTTCCGATGAAACAGAAATATATATAAAATCAAATCAGATTTTTCTGACTTTTTTTTTTTGCAGAGAGAAGAATTGAGGTATGTACCGATTAAGCCGGTGGTAGGATCAGTGGCACTTTCTTTGAGCGCCTCCCTAATCAGTCGATTAGCCTCCTCCACATCCGCCACATCAACCGTCTCACTGAAGCGCATCCTAGCATGGGCCTCACTCAGTCGAACCATGCTTTCGAGCTGTCGGGTCGTCGCCGTAATCCGTCGCTCGCTCGTCCGACTATCCTCTCCCGCCTTCCGCATCGTCACATACGCCCGCACTAACTCATCACAGGCATCCTCCGTCAATACCGGATGGATATGGTTTCTCGCAAATGAGATATAGGCCGTTAAAGTTTGCACGGGCTGATTCCCCCCAAATAAACGAGTGAGAAAAAATTCGTCTCAACAAAAATCACGATCTGACAAAAAATGTCTTACGTACCAGAATGTCTAGACCGCCTGTCTCGGGTCGATCCTCTAGATAGAGAGCCACGAGATGTTTGGCAAGTTTACGATCGGAGGCTTCGTCGACTTTATCGAGAACGAGGTAGAGGAGATCGAAACGAGAGATAAGAGTGGGGGGCAAGTCGATATTCTTAGTGATTGGCCAAGCGAGGTTATACTTAGAGCCGACCGGGTTAGCAGCCGCAAGCACAGAGGTACGGGCGTTGAGGGTGGTAATAATCCCTGCCTTGGCGATCGACACTGTCTGTTGTTCCATTACCTCGTGCAGCACCGACCGAGTCGCATCCGACATCTTGTCAAACTCATCAATACAACATACCCCTCCATCACTCAATACCAGTGCCCCACTCTCTAATACCAGTTGTCGAGAATCTGGGTCCCGTGTCACATACGCCGTCAAGCCGACCGCTGACGAACCTTTTCCTGAAGTATAAACCCCTCGAGGTGCAATCTTGTGTACGTACTTTTATTTTATTTTATCCACATGTTAATAATAATCAATCACATCATCGTTTCAAGAAAGGATAATAATGATAATGAGGGGGATTTGACAAACCTGCAAGATTTGACTTTTACTGACACCTGGATCACCAACCAGAAGCACATTGATGTCACCACGATAACGTGGCCCACCAGAGCCATTCCGGTTGGCGGCAGAACCGCCGATGGTCTTATTAGTTCCACCAAACAGTTGTAACAAGATACCCTTTTTGACGTCGTCCATTTCCCAAACACTAGGGGCCAAGGATCGAGAGAGGATTTCATAGATCCCCGGTCGACGAGACAACTCCAACAGTTTCTCTTCTAGTTCGGCTCGGTTACTAGGATTGTTGGCCCCTGTTCCGAACAGATTATCATCTGTAGTGTGTCCGCCTCCGCCCTCTTCTTCTTCGTCTCCGCCTACTCCAACCACACCATCGGACGTTCGACCATCACTCGTTCGTGTGCTCAGGTCGACCCCCAACCGTCTGGAATCACTGCGCTTGATGTGAAGGACGTCAAGATAAGTTTTGAAGAGGCTTTTGATCACCCGTTGTTTCGGGTTAACGCGTACGGCGACGCTTCTAAAGATACCCGTGATTTCGACCCGGTCACCCGGTTTAGCCGAGTCGACCAGTTCGTCGTAGACGCATAGACTGACGCTGTGAGGGGTCTGGCCGTCGGGCACCTCGTCGGGAGTCTCCTGGAGTCTGATCACCTGTCGATCGGCAAACTCGCAGCGGTTGTGGATCAGACTCATTCCTCCAGGCTGGTCGCAGACCTCGCGCGGACAGCGCTGGGGCTCGGCGATCTTGCCCCGGTCGATCTCGACCGTCGTCACGTGGCCACAACTGAGACAACGAAAGAAGGCCAACTTCATGTCTGGAATCACCGGCGTGGCCCGAATCACCAGTCCTTTGATTGCCACGATCTTGTCAATGTCTCCAGGATTGAGCAGTCGCATGTTCACCCCTCGATGGACCGGTTGACCGGCGCTGGCTGAGCTCAGACTTTCCGGCGACTGACCCGCATAGCCAAACGGTCGGATCTTGTAGATCCGACCCTCCATATCCGCGATCTCTTCGTCCCCCACAATCGCTGCCGAGTCGAGATCTCCCCTATCACGATCTTCTTCCGCTAGTTCAATCACACAGTCCTTCAACACTTGATCACATATCGGGATCAGCTCTTGCGGATAATTTAGTATTTGATTGTATAGATTTTTGGTTGGTGGGAACGCCAATAAATTGATCAAGTCCAAGTTCAAGTTTGTCTGTGACTATGACAAAAAAAAAGGAAAGGCGCATCGACGAGAGGATTAGTTAACCTCAATGACGCAAATAGACCGGGTTAGATTTTTTTTGTGGTTGCTCAGTGAGCTTACAGTGATGCGCATCTTGCGCATGTAATCCACATATACCAATTGGTCGGCGTTGACGAGCATCGAGGCGTCCTCGAGAGGGATTTTGAGGTCGAAAGCCAACCTGTACTTTTTCTTGAAGCCTTGCAAGAACTGACGGAAGGTCTGCATAGAGTCCTGGAGGGAGACGAGGGTACCCCAGATGACTGTCTGAGTTTCAGGCTCGGCAGGCACGGCCTGGCTCGAGTTGAGATGCTGGGAAGGGGCCTCCGAGCCGGGCACATTGGGCGTTTGACCTGTGCCTGTGCTCGAAGATGGAAGTTGGTGATGGAGCCTGGACTGGACGGATGGAGATGAGATCGAGGGGACGGTGGAATGGATATCTCCTCGTCGGTTGGATGGCCGAGGAGCACGTGGAGTACCTTCGGCTGAAGATCTAAATCGGTTGTAAGGTGCACAATCATCTCAGTTCAACCTAACCAAGTTTCCTGGAATCAATTTATACAAAAAATTCAAAATAAAAATACTTGCGGTGGGAAAAATAGCGGTTCGCTAGAGGGGTTTCCGCGGCCCGATCGCCTGCCTCTGGCGGTCGAGTTGGAGCTAGAAGGGAAGCGCAAGGGCGATGATGAGTTGGCAACTGAACGCAAAAAAAAAAAAAATATCGATAAGATTGTGTGTCTCTATACATCTTTCTCAGTGAAAGTCATGTCTATTCAAATTGATGAAGGGAAGTGTGACTGACTGTTTTGGGCGGCTCGTCTGATTCCTTGAACGCGTGAGCCTGATTGTGGTGCAGCATCACTAGTCGGATGACCGGCCGATGAGCTGGGGAATACCATCGGGCTACTGCTCGCCTCGGGTACCGACGAGAGCTGGAGTCGCAGCCGCTCTTCATTATTCAAGGGAGTCGACATCCTGATGGTTGAAGAAGAAAAATGTAGTTCTGATCTGCTGTTTTTCTGTTTTGTTGTTGGGGCGGACTTGGTGATGACATAAGCCAACACGCGCACGCGTCAAGAGAAATGCAGCAAAACACTACTAACTTTAACATGGATATATTTTTTGATGATGATAACCCAAGAGCTTTCCAAGAATCATTCAAAGCAGCACATGAAGACATTTGTCTTAACTGTGACTTGCTTGAAACACAAATCCTGACAGTTTTCATTATCATGCTGTTTTGGGATGATACAATCAGCAATTCATTTCTAAGGAAGGAGCTTACCAGCATCAAGGGTGTTCTGGTTTCTCTGAAACTAAAATTACAAAAGACTAGTTGGGTGGGACTTTCTGTGGGAGAGCAACTATTTCATTCACATTCAGTTCTCATCCTGGCTTGAGGAACAATCAGGGCTCTAAAATTCATCATCCTTTTTTGTGAATTTCAACTTGTTGGGTGAAACAAAAAATGAATTATTTATTGGTGCAAACATCTTTTTGAAGTAGCATTCCTTACAAGACTATAGGTATCCTTAAATGAGACAAAGGATTGCACTTAAATAGTCATATTGGAATCAGTGCTTGTATCTTTGAGTGGCATCAGTTATCTACTGGAAAAAACACAACAGTTAATTATTGACATACTTGTATGGAAGTAAAAGAACTTGCTATATTTTAATTTTAATTCCTCGACAATATTTCAATTGGAAGATGTAAAATGATTTCATTCATTCTGATAATATGAATGTTTACCCATGATTTTATTTATAATTTCTTCAACTGAGTTTTTTTTTTTTTTTTGCTTGCTGAAGTTCATTAGTTTGACATTAATAAGTCTGCAATTCAGAATTGGAAAACAGATTGTGTGATTTTTTGAAAGAAGGTATTTGTATGTATTAAATCAAAAGAATTTTTCATCCAATTTTTTTTGATTCTTTATGCTTCTCTCTTGATTGGATGACTTCCTTTCGATCTACAGCCCCCCTGTAGAGCCAGATGCCAGAGCTCAATTGCAGTCAAAAAGCTAAAAATTTAGATTTTCCACTTTCAAATTAAGATCTGCAGGGGCTACAGATGTTGAAGGGAAGTCTTACGTGGTCATCTGGATTTTTTTTTGGTCTCCTGTAAATTTAATGATAGATTTTATCTATCTAGTTCCTCAATGAGGGGGTAGCTTAAAGACATTATGTTGATCTTTTCATCCAATCTATCTCCTTTATCAAGATCTAGAAATTCTAAGCCATAATTCATTCTAGAGTTTCTAATCTCTACTTCATTTGGATGAAATGCAATATAAAGAATTAACTAATCTCTTGAATTTTGCATCTCTCTTCTTATCTTGGAAATGAGTGAAACGTCCTTGAGTTTCTTTTTTTGATTTCAAAGTCATGTGGATCCTGATCTATCAATTCTTTCAGTTCAGTTCTTGGTAAATAGTCTTCTGGATGATATTTTTCTAATGTACGAAATCACTGTTTTTTTTTCTACAAAGAACATGTTAGTTTAATCCATCCCATTTAGTTTTCCAGAATACTCTTTGTTATATTTTCATCTTGTATTCAATAAATTTTAAAGTAAATTTTTTGAAACCAATAATTGGGAGTTTTTTTATCTCGTAGATATAAATAAAAGAATAGGCTTGGGGAGCCAAACAGCCCCTGCAGCCTTTGTCTTGGCACAATCAATGCAACCCATTTGACCGGTGTTGGAACTTTAGGTTGCATGTCCATATTGGTGTCTGTCTGTGTCACACTTTTTTGTTTTCTCCTCACAAGTCACAGGCAACTCAACAAAGGGCCAACATTGCTGTTTTTCATTGTGAACTCCTGGGCTCCCCAAATTTGGGGACCAAGGATCTTGTCAAAACATCAAGAAATTTATAAGCCATATTTTGAATTAAGGACTCCTAATTAAAGATCTCCAATGAAATTGCCTTCACACAGGGTCCTGTATGTAGTGTTCTGATTTCCATGCTTGAAGGATAACTGTTGCCTAACTTGACACAAGTCCCTCGTCGCACACGCAGTCGTCGCAGGGCGCCTCTCGCGAAGCGAGAGGGACTTGTGAATTAAACGGGTTTCGTGGCTTGAGAGACAAGTGGCAAAAAGCCCTGTTTTCACTTAAAAAAATGTAGCTCATTAACCACAATACCAAATCCACCTAATAATGGACCGGAGATAGGCCACCATCTGGGCTATCATCCCATGGCTCCAGTTTTTTTTTGTACCTCAAACTCCCACTTGTTTCCGCCTCCCAAAAACTTGTTTCTTCCAAAAAAAGGTCACAGGCCTCTTGCCTGTAAACCCATAGTAACCCAAGACGTTTTTTTCTATGTCTCGAGCCGTGGTCCGAGCGTAGCGTTTGTAATTAAAAGAAGAAAAAAATCAAAAAAGATCGACAGCCAGCATATAGGAAGCTCAGCTAAGCGATTGATCGATTCAGTATCTTTGAATCTTTTGGCGAGCAACTCTGCCATCCAATTGTCATTGATCCACAAGAGGCCTTTGGGATGAACGAACCATGAAGTATTACCTTGAGGGCAGCCGATCACTGTTGATTTTTTTTTCAGGATGATTTTCATGGGTTACGCACGGCTCTGGTGTCGGACCGATTTCAGTGTGAGAAAAAGAAAAAAAAGAAGAAAGAAAAACACAAAACAGGATTTATAAAATCAAAGAAAAATATTCCGAAGGAGTGGAGTACATGGAAAAATGCGGAGGATGCTGGCGGAGCTTGCATTCAAAGATGGGAGTTGAAGCGCCAACAACTGGCGCTGTAGATCAAAAAAAGGCAAAAGTAGCCTAAAATCGATCGTTCTCTCAGGCAAAAAACCTCGTTTAACTCATAAGCCCCTGCGGCACTTCGTCCCGCCGGGGTGCATGTTAAGATAGAACTGTAGCCTGATTTGGAATTTTGAATGCTTCTGGATTTTTCGGTGCATTGTCAATTTCAAACCTAAGAGACCAGATTTCTTTCAGAAAGCTCCAGTGTTTTCTTTGTCTAATAAAACTCTCTATAAGCCTGCTCTGATATCAATTTTTGATTGTATACATACTCAATTGCTTGTAATATATCACTTGCAAGTTTGAGTGACGGCTAGAGTGGAGAGGCCATAGCTTACATGGACCATAGCTTACCAGGACTTCAACTTGTTATATTCCAAGCTGTCCAGTCCTCAGGCTCTCCTTCCTTGAGTAGAGCGACCAAAGCAGGCATTCATAGTGCACAACATTAGAAAAAACCCATTGAGATGGCTTTTCACTATCAGAAACTTAGAGGCCAGGATGTCATGGGTCAATAGGAGGACTCATGATGGGGCAAGGACACAAAGATAGTTACATGTCAACGAAAGCGCATGGCACTAACTTGCACGCTGGGATACAGATGTTATAAGGTACACGGGTCAAATGCGTTTCCGGATGAAATCTAGATGGCGATGATGAGAGATTCCAAGGGTATAGCTTTGATACAATCAGATAATACATACGTAGTTGCGTGTGAGTACAAGTAGATAGATGCGAAAAAAAATCAAGGATATTAGTAGAAAGACGAGGATAAGAGGTGGTATGGAGTAAACAACAGATTGGGGTGGACATGATACAAGACGTGAGAGAGAACAGATGCTGAAATCGTGGATGTAGAACTGGAAAGGAGTGGCTTAGACGATACAACAATCGTTCGATGAGTTAGCCTTCGAGCCTGGGGCTTTCTCGGTTGACGTTGGGAGATGTTTCTGATGCTTTTCTTCTTGCAGTCTACGGATCTCTAGTTTATCTTTCTCAGTCAATAATCTTGACCCCCCAAACGAAACCAAAAGTCAGCCTAAAATGTCATTTTCATTTTCTTCTATTTGTTTGTAACAAGACAAAAAAGAAAAGAATGTCACGGACTGGTTCTTGATCCGAAACTCGAGCGCTTTCTGTTGCGATTCAAGCTCAGCTTTGAAGCGTTGGTTTGATTTGATCTTCGAGAATTGCTGCTTGAGTGAGAACGGATTTGGATCGATAGATGGGGTTTTCTGATTATCAATTGATGAGGCTTTTGAAGCAGCTACTGTAGCGGAAGGAGGGCTTGGTTTGGAAGTTGAAGGATCGAGAGGATTAACCAAGTAATTCTTGACCAGGTTGGTGTAATTTAGATTCTTTCCTGAATTATTCGAGCCAGAGCCAGATGACGAGGATGAATTGAAGGATTTGCATAAATGGTCCTGTTCTAGACGGTGACTGGGACAGTATGAGAGTTTACAGCTGGGACAATTGATAGGTGCTAACATGATCGTCTTGCATTTGATATATGAACATTTCTTGTTCTGGTTGGCTCCAATTGAATTTGGTATCCTGGCCGGCTTTGTCGAATTTTCGCTTTGCTTGGACTGTGCAAATAGACTCTGCTCGTCAATAATTTTTCTCCCTCTTCCCTAAAGAGATATTATGAGAACAAACTTACTTTCAAGATCAGTTGTTCACAACGATGGTCTAGATCTAAGCTAATTAAGGATGGTTTGAAATGGCTCGAACAAAAAATTTTATGACATTCGGGGCACCTAATCAAAGCAAAGTTTAGTTGATCAGCCAACCGAGTCAATGAGTGTAGAAGGGTAGACTTACTGGAGAGGTAAGAAGTCGAGCAAGTTGCAGGTCGCCAGAGAGCAATGGGCACCCCATTCTTCGAGCTGATGTTGCTTATTCGGCTGGTTGTTCGAGGTTTCTGAAGTTGGGAAAGAGGTGGTGGCGGTGTTCATGGTATTCAGCAGATGGTAGAGAGTGGGAATGGATGGGATGGAAAGCTGTGTGTGTACACGGTAAACATCTAGCCTGGATTACATAAGCTGGTAGCACCCGAGGTCCCGACGTCCTCATGAGCGCATCGTCGGCCGGCCGGCCCGGAGCTCTTGTCGGCGACGGTCGGCGACTCGGCACCAAGGCGGCGGTATATAAATTACTTCATTTTTCAAATTTTCACCACCCGCCTGGAAGAAGCGGCCGCAAGGAAAATTAAAGGAGATTCAGCGAAAAACTCAAGATACACTTGATTACTAGAAAAAAAGGAAGATGGATCTTCACGCCAGAGAACGTAGAGCGGCTGATTTGTTTGTTAGATCGAAATTAGGAACAGACCGCGGTCGCCGGTGACCGCGGTAGGATGTAGGCCTATCCAACCTTGCATAAAGGACTAAAGGAAAATATGTAGGGGCTCGTTTATTTACATATTCCTTTGCAGATTTCCTGAGATTGGTTGGTCAGATGAATTGCAACTTGCTGGAACGAAAGGAAAGAAGCGATGAAAGGAAACAGCTGTAGAATGATTGCCATGTTCTATAAGATTGGCACGCGTTCCCCAAGTAATCTGATTCTCCCAAACTGCCCTTTCACTCTTCAGAACATCCCCCTACAGCACCGCTTCCTCAGAGTCAAGCTCACTCCTACCACATTACGGCTCCTTATGAATCCACTATTTCCAACCGTCTCCTCTAACTTCATTGGTCCTTATGATTCTTTGAACAGCCTCGATGACAGTGCCATTCGGGATGCCATAGATATCCCCTACCGTTCTGCTAGACTTTACTCCACCAGCAATTCATGGTCCCAGATGATGAATGAGCTGATTCACGAGAAGCGTTTTCTTGTGGTGTTGTGTTGGGCCGGTGCTGACAACAAGAAATTGTGGGGGGACGTTGGTAAGATTATCAGCAAGTGGTCGACGGGCTTGGTTGGACTAGCTCGTGGAAGTTTTGCGCTGGTGGCAACACCAAGAGGTAGGAACTCGGTGTCGGCATCGGCGCCAGCCGAGCAACACTTCCATGAGCCAGTCCAACCAAGCTCTGGAACCGCTTCCTGATAATCTTATCAGCGTCTTCGAACCATTTCTTGGTGTCAGCATCGGAACCACAAGAAAACACTTCTCGCAAGTTGGCCCAATCAACATCTGGGACCACTTACGATTTACTCTCCAATTATTGGGGTGATTCTTCTTCTACATTGCAAGCATGTTGAGTTTTCTTTTCATGATGTTTCTACGAGGATGTCCTACTACTGGTTGACAGCCTGGTTTGCATACGAGCCCGCTGAGATTGAAAGCATGTAAGCTATATAAACACACGATGTGATATGCTGGTGTTTGAGGGCGCCACCAGGGCCGTAGAATTTTCTCTTCCCATGTTGAAAACATTTGGACGTTCTGGTGGGACATGAATAGCATACTCCAAGCTCTATGCTTGATGAAGTGAAGGAACTAGAGTACATCAACTGAATGTTAAAGTGGGTCAATGGCCCAAGATTGATTCTCTATGAACCTCGCTCTTCAGACCATCCAATCACCCACTCCACAGTCCCCTCCAGGCTCAGACATATTCATCACACCATGGAATTGCGATGTGATTGCCCACCTTATTCCTCAAACTCCACTTACCAGTCCCTAAGACTTGTGTTTGATAGTTACACTTTAAATTCCTTATGGGACAGTATAGAGAATTCTGCTCAAGTCCACCAAAATTCGACCAGATTTCACAAGTGTGCTCTGTTTCTACGCATGTAATACAATGTCGCTCCCAGACGGAGTCTTATCCATGATCAATCAAACTTCATATGTAATCTTTTTCTTTCTTTCTTGATATCATGACATGAAAATGTCTTCTTTTAAGGGGTTATTGTCAAAAAACAAAAGGTTCATAAATGTGTGTGTGTGTTAAAAAACAATTGAACTTTTCTTTATAGAAAAAAAGAAACGCGTGCGTTTTTTTCTGTGTTTTTGAAGTGTATGTATGTATGAACCAAATTTAGATCCCCACTGACCAAAAAGAACAAGAAGACCAAGATAAGTAATTCATAACAGAAGAAATTTATCCATCCACCAAAAAAAAAAAAAAAAAAGGTCAGATACCTTTAAAAAAAAGTGTAAGAGAAGGATGAGTGTATCAAGTAGAAACCAGCGAGCCGAAATAAACCGTCAAAGCTTTACACTTAAGATTCATCCAATTCTCTTCGACTTCGATTTGACCCCCACGACCACCATCATCAGTAGTAGAAGTAGTAGTAGGGGTAGAAGATGCGTAAGAAGACGGGAGTTTGGCGAGATGAACGAGGTCGGTGTGGCGCGGCAAGTACAAGATGATCCGGTCGGTTATCGGCCGAACACGCGCGAACAGGTCGAAAGCGTCGACAGGTTCGAGGTCGTACAAGCTGTAATAATGCGGCTGATTGTCGACGGTGTTTTGGCCACCATCCGTCGACTCCAGATAATTTACTCCTCCCCATCTAAAACACATGTGATGTTGGGCGTCATCTTTCGAGGATCATAACGCGGAGGATGGCAGGGCTTACGGGGGAGACAAGAAGATCGTGTCGATGGCCGCTTTCTGGGCGCCCGATAACCCACCTATCCACTCCAAGAAATCGGCACAAACAAACTCGATCTTGTCCAAAACGCCATATATCTTTGCATTGATCTTGGCCAGCTTGATCTTGTTGGGATCTTTATCGATAGCAATCACTATTTTTTTTTAAAAAAATGCGGGTTTCCCCTCTTAAGATCAGTTTTTTTTTGGGGGGAGTGGGGTTGTAGATAAAAATTAACGGTGATGATGACCTTTATCGCATGTGAAAGCAAATTGGATCGCATTTCCACCAGCGCCACAAAACCCATCGACGATCACCTTCGATCTACAAAAAAAGCGCACCGACAAGTCAGTGTGAACCCCACCTGATTCAACAGAGTGACATGAGGGCAAAAAGATGGAGACGAACGCAGCTCGCGCGGCTATTTGTTTGGCGATCGCTTCGGGCGTGACCGAGTACCACGACTCCAAGTCCATTTTGACGCCTTCATCGAACCTCCAAAACAGGCGTTTTCGCTGGGCCCAATCTGTGTTCGATAGTGTCAGTGTGTGTGAGCGAGAGAGAGAGAGAGAAGGGAGCAATACATTTTTGCATGTTGGCGGGGAGGTCTTCTTGGCCGAGATAGGTGGCCGGATGGTCATCTTCGTGGGCGACGAGTGGACGCGGCCGTTTGGCAGGCTTCGGCTGGCGGTCTTCGTCTGGCGGGAGGGGATGCTGGCAGTCGACCAAGTGTTGTTCGGCGGCCGCAAGGGCCATCGCCTGGCGCACCGCATACGTCAAAATCCGCATCACAACAACCACGAATTTTTATGGAGGACGGTCGCTCGCGGAAGTGGGACGACCGACTGGCACGCATTCTCGCAGAAATGTTGGCCCCGTACGCCCACTCTACCCAGCCCAGTCTCGCGCTCAACCTCAGCTTGCTTCCGCAAACTACCCCCAAACCGTCGCATCCTCATTCCACTCATCCTCAATCCATCCATCCAGAACCAAAGCAGAAGAAATGAACCATGAAAAAAGCTCGTACAATGACTGTTTGGGGTGTAAATTAACCAGCTCTTCTGTCGCCATATTATCTGGAACATACATCATCCTAAACCGATCTACTCAACAACCTCATAACAATCTTAAACCTTTATTTCCTATCACTTCCAAGAATCTCTTCGGGCCTAGAGTGTTCAAACTCGTTGTCGGTTCGAGTTCAGTCTTTTCTTTTCTTTTCTTTTCCCTTTGGTTTTCAAAAAAACTAATTAATTCGGGGGTTTTTTTTGGAGATAGCTTTTATAGGTCTTGGTCTCGCTAGGATAATCTCTTAAAATTTCATTCTATTTATTCTATCAAAAAAAGCACTCTATCCTTTTTTTATATACCATATATCATACAAAAGAGAGATTCCAACAAAAACGGAAAAAAAAACTTGTCTCTTGATTCAGTTATCATTGCCTCTCTCTCTCTCTATAGTAATAATAATCAAATAAACCAACTCCACCAGAGAAAAACACACAAAATTGTTTAAAGAAGAGCTTGAATCCGAGTGATTAAATCGATATTGTCGTTACTATGTAATATATAAAACACATAAAAGAGAGATCATGACGCTCAACACCGCGCGATTTTCTCCCCTTTAGTAACGACTAAAAACCATACAACGGGAAAAAGTTAATGGTTATTAACAAAGGAGAGAATACGGAGAGAAGTGAGACCGACAATCAGCTTCGATTCGAGTCCCACTTTCGACCTCGCAATCTTTCAGCTCTACCCGGTCACCAATGACGACGGCATTAGTCAAGATAGAGTTTTCGATCTTAACGCTACGAAAAAACATCAACAAGTGTCAAAAGAGAGCATAAGGGAAAGTACGAAACTGTTCGCCAATAGAGACCCGTTCCATCAGGATCGAGTTCACCACTTTCGACCCTTTGCCAATCGTGCATCCTCGGCCAACGATGCTCTTTTTCACGCTCGATTTGTCCATCAGAGTCACGTTGGGTCCTACCATCGAATCCGCCCCCGCCGTGCCTGTTCCTCCTCCTCCTCCTCCTATCGCTCGATTCACCGGTGGGTGTTGGCGGTCATGTTCTAGCTTGAGCGCCTGCACGAAACAATCCCCGTTATCATTCGGAATGCGCTTTTTTCTCCCACGAAAATGGCAGAGAATGTGTCTTACCGATCGGTTGATTTCTGCATACCCAGCCACTGAATTCGCACGACAAACAAAGCCATGAGAGGCCGGCCAGATGACGTATTCACAACGGAACGGGCCAGAAGAAGAACAGGAAGAATGATGGTCGAGAGCAGATTTGAGAGAGAGATCAGAGAGAGGTTGGTGGGAGAATTGCTCGACCCGAGCGTCGAGTGAAAGGTAGCTGAAGTTGCGCGAGATCGGGGGAGAAGAGGCGGCTGTCAAGGGAGTCCTCAGTCCTTTGATCCTCGATTCCGCGCGATTAATCGTCGGTCGTGGGTTGGTGCTGGACCGGATGAGAGCTTCGGTTAGTGGATCAGACGGGTGGTCGAGCTTGGTCGAAGCTAGAGGAAGAATAGGAGTGAGTGAGTGCATTTGCATGGAGGATGGAGACGAGGAAGGGCGACTGAACCGATGGCGGTTTTTTTGAGAAGCCCAGGCTGCCATTGGTTCTTGGCTAACCAGGGCACAAACTGGTGTTTGAAGCTCGTCAATTGGGGCAAGCCGAGCAAAAGATCGATGACCGCAGTTGAGCACACAAAGATGTGGGCGGGCACAAGTGTGCTGCTCAAGATACTCGTCTGATATCGGTCGATCATCTTCATTCTGATCTCTACCTCTGATCCGAACCCGTCTAGCTCTTGGAGGTTTAGTAGGACTCCCGAACGTGGATCGATAGTAACAAGATTGAGTGATGGTCCTAAAATAGTTGTTAAAGAAACCACGATTGTTGAGATAAGTTAAGAGCCGAAGTTTTAAGGGTTTGGTTGGTAGGGGGTCTTACCGTCTCTAAGGTCAAGAGTATTCGCATGTCGTTCGTAGAAGACTGAAGTGATCAAGTTCTGGTTGGTCCGATGTCGCTCAACGATGGCCAATAGAGTACGGTTATAGATCGGCTCGACTTGGGAAGACTTCAGACTAGAGGAGCTGTCGTCGATGGTAGAAGAACGACTGGGATGGAAGTAAAGATCGCATGGCAAGACCACAAAAGCTGTCTAAACCCAAAAATCCCATCCCCCAAAGAAAGAGTTGAGATCTGTGGGTTTGTTTCTCGGATAGAAGAAGACTCACTTTGATCAGATTCCGGTTGATGGCCCATCGTAAGCTTCCCGAAGTACCGTGGCTTAAGAAATCTACATCGGGTATACATTCCAGCTTGATGGTCAGATTTGGGGCCGAGCCTTTCCGAGTTTTGGTGACAGAACTGAGAGAAGTTCTCTGAGATTCGGAGGCGAGTATGAGGACATCTAACGAGAACAGAAACAAGGTCAGTTAAGTTGAATGTGAGAAGGACGGACGAGCGTACCAGAGAGACCACTTTCTTCGATCCAATCGAGGGTGAATTCGATGATAGGACGGTTGAGGAGAGGCAAGGCAGCCTTGGCCAGCGGAGGACAGAGGTCCGGTTCGTCGGTCTCGCACGGTTGGTTATTGATCAGCGGGAAGAGCCCTTCGCCGGGGCCGGCAAGGATGACGGCCTGATAGTTGCTGGGCTGTCCGGGCGGCATGACTGGGGTGCTGGCGAAGGGATCTCTGCTCGGATACTGTTCCGGTGCTGGTGGGCGGTCGCTGGTGGGCATTGTGGTTCTGGTTTGTACTGCATAATCTTTGTCAATCAAAAATCTACTTTTTGGAATCCCAACTATTTTCTTGTCATCACAGCTGTCAATAAATAACTGCCCCCCTGAAGGAGTAACTGATGATTGCAAATACAACACACATCATCTCTCTTTCTAAAGATGTTTTCATTTTATTAAATTGATCATTTTTTTAACCTTACAGTTAGGTTGTTACTGGAATAATTGGTTGGAGAATTTCCCATGGGCATCTGTGACCCCCTAAAAATTCTAATAGAGCACTAAAAAAAAGAATTTGCAGGTCCTCAAGAAAGACCTCTAATAGCAAGCTGAACATTGCCTGCCCAATTTTCAGTAGGGCAAGAGTCCGTTTTTCTCGTTTCACACTAGCAAAGCAACATCTTACCATTTTTTCTCAAAGACTGTGTTGTCATCCCGTACCAAAACAAAAGGTTTCTTCACTGGATACGAATTACTCTGACCTTTTATGGCTAGATGGATGTATGAAACTGGGTATTTATAAGGTTTCTGTTGAGAGAGCTTGGAAAGGCTGGGAGGGGGGGACATGAGGCCGGTTTTCACGTCCAAGGCATGCTTGAAGATATGATATTGGCGAAAGCGAATGCTTTTCAAGTTCCTTACAATGAGGTCTTGATTGCGACTACCTCGTCCTTGTTATTTCTTTCCATCCCAAATCTCAAACGAGTCTAACGCAGCTCCAAGTAAGTCAAGCTGATTCTCTGTCTGTGTCGTCAACGGTCTTGACGGGCGAAATTCATGGTCATATGTATGATCGAATAAGCTTAATCTGAACCAATTATTTAGACAGATTATTCGAACCATGGATTCAACTTTTTTTTTTTGAATATATATATTTGGTCGGGGAGCGAAATACTACGGTCGGATATATATCGAGAAGTACATTCTATGTAGTGTTGGGGAGAATCAAGGTGTAGGATTGGGTTTAAGAGGCATGCCCGTCACCAATTCAATTCTTCGGCACTCTATATTGTATTCGAACACATTTTTGAATTGTTTGGTTAGTTTTTCAAATAATTGAAGAAAAGCACAAGACTATTATCATCAAACGGAGACAAACAAAATACACGAGACTTACCGATTTCAGTCCTTGATGGATCAAACGGTAATTGACAGAAAAATCTATTAAAAAAACAGAAATCAATGATAAGATTGCCGCCGAAGAGATCAAGATAAGTTACCCAAGTTTCTGCATGTATTCAAACAGGTGACGACTTTCAATAGCAACTGAGATGCAATCATTTTTACGAGCACTACCGGACGGACCCGAGCTTCGACACAATTCGGCGATCTTGGCGCCTCGGTGAGGCGCATCAAAGAGATACACTAGGTGTTGTTTGTTTGTTTTGGAACTTCAGCGATGGAAATCGGGTGCGATGGATGACTACGAGAGAAGTAACTGACTTGAGTTTGGCGACTGAGTGACGAACTATGTCGTACGAATTCCCCCCCCCCCCCCCAGAAAAAAAAAAAAGGATCAGAATCATGTTGATGAGCAGTGTATGTAAGCCAACGAATTACTGACCTTGTCGACCTTCGCCTTTTCTTCTGCTGGGAACTTCAAGGTGGACATTGTCGTGGAAGGGTGAGTTTCGATGTTGTTGAGGGTGAAGGCGTGTCAGTTGTGGATCTGCTGTGGTGATGTCACAGCTGGACTCCTGCCAGCTTGCATAAAGAATTGCATAGCGGACGCGCTGCATCGTGTGCGTGGGTCGACCACATGACCGCCCTGGAGTCCTCCGACCACACCGTGTCAGGACGTCGGGTGTCAACTGCTACACTTGTCCTGGAAATGAGTCCAGTTGGTATCGTTGCAGATTACTGGAGGACTTCCCGTCAAGAATCTGGAAGGTGAAATTCTAGATTCTAAACTTTTTTTAGTGGTGAAGCCTCTTCCAGATTGAGTTTTCACCACCAAATAAGATTTGGAATCTGGGATTTCAGATTCTAAATTGGCGACGGGAAGTCCTCCACTGTGCCAGTGGAGTCAGGATGGAAAGCATGGAAGTCAATCCGGTGTGAACAACACTGTGGGGTTGTCAATGAGCTGGCTAAAGTACCAACATCTGACCTCTTCTGTGGGGGTATTGGAGTCCATAGCTGAGCAGCCATGTAGCTGACCTGTGCCCTCCAGCTGTCAGAATTCTGAATTCACCTTGTGCTCACATTATCTATCCTACGTAATCCAACCCCCTGTTTAATCATAATTACCTTTTCCATCAGATTCAAAATGCTGTTTTTATCTTTCGTGTGATGTGTAACACAAACTATCATGATAAGAGCATCTCCAACGGGAGATGTATGTTGAGTAGCTAAAAAAGGTTGTGCAACCACTCGAGCTACCGAGCTGCTGCGGCACACAGCCGTGGTCGCTATTCTGAGATTTAAAAGTGTGTGTGGATCTGGGGGGGATATCAATAATTTGGTCGTGATGTGTCACAGGAATGGACCTGTGAACCTCGTGGATTGGGGATGTAGAGGGTTGCTACATGTGGCTACCCAATGTCAAAATTATTGGAAGTAGATTGTCTGCCTCAGTTGCAGCTTACCACAATGCCATGTTATAATACCTCTGGTCATCATATTGTGTGTTGTGACTCCATTCTCATCATCATCATCAACAACAATGTGTACTTAGCTCAATTAGTTAGAGCATCACTCATGAATGCTGAGGTTGTGGGTTCAAGTCCTTTGGTACACGAGGTCGTGAGTTCAACCCTCACATCACTCAGAGTTATCTTTTCACATAGTTCAATAAAAATAAAGTAACTGATGTAAAATGAAGACTGGAGTAGCAACCCCGCTGGCTCGAGGTTTTGGGAGTCGCGTCATTAAAAGCTGAATAGCAACCCTGCGGGAGTTGCTCTAAGCAAGTCAGGCCAACAAGTGAGTGGCAGTGGTGGGCCATCTGTGCTACCTGACATAGAAGGTTTAGCATAGACTAGCTTAACACCAGCCCCTCAATTGGAGGGCTGGTGACCTATGGCTGGCGTGTGCCCCTTGCAAAGTGAGGGGCTTGGGACTAATGTCTCAAGATTTGGCGTGAGAGCTGAACCAAGTTTGGAAGGGGGAAACTTGCTTTCCCCTTCAGGCAATCTTTCCCCCACATTTTTGGTCAGCCTTTTGGACCATTGGAAAGGCTTCAATGACACCTACCCACGGGTCCAAAATAGATCCCCCACTTCCCACCATCACCTTTTAATATTTGATTGAAAGTTGAGACTTTTCTGGCCTGGAAAGCCTGTACAAGGAAAATGCAGGCGAACTACAGCTTTTCATGTGGGGTGCTTCCCATGGCAATTGCTGAATCTCCCTTCCTTTGATGGCAAGGAACACCATGAACGCTGGTGTGTCTCTTGCTATACAAGCAACACCCCAAAGTACAAAGGGGCCTTTGTACCTCAACATGTTGCTTGTATAGCAAGCGACACATCATTTTTCATGGTGGAAGGGATAGAAGTATTGGCCGCCCATTGAAGGTGAGGGCAGCATTGAGGCCTATCAGGGCCTCTTTGCAGCATCCTTTCAAGCCGCCTAGTTGGGCAGGACTGAGCATTTGATTTGAAAAGTGACTTCAAAACAGCCTCAAGCCACAATCTCTCAGGCCAAACCTGGGACATTAGCTGCAAGCCCCTCCTTCAGAGACTCGCTTTGCGAGTGGCACCCACACCAGCCATAGGTCACTGGCCCTCTGATTGGGGGCTTTTGATAAGCTAGTAGCATAGCATGGTGTGGTGTTTCAATCCCAACAGAAAGTGTCCAAGGGATTGCAATGTAATATAGGATAAGATATATAAGAGAAAGAACCATTATTCTATAGCTACATGTACACAGCTTTGAAGGACAATAATCAAGGACCAAGGAAATTATATTCTGATAACTACAAAAAAAAAACAGAACTAAAATCAGATGAAAAAATTGAAATTAAATTCTTTGTTCATTATGTATTCACTTTTTTGCTTTAAGTTGTACCAAGATCAGCCAATCAGCTGCAGTTACACACTGAAAAAACAATCAACAGCCATTGATGATCAGGACAATCATTGTCCTGAGTCATGATCTCTTTGTAAAAACTGTAACAAGCTGAGTAAAGAGTGCTCAGGAAAAACAGTAAAAATTCTTTTGTTTGCAATAATATTTTAAGGGTCTTGGTTATGCGACTCCCAGAAATTGGAGTTGCCACTCTCCCAACCACCACGATGTCAGATTTGGGAGTTGCAGCTCCAATTCATTTTTTAATTTGGGAGTCGCCTCCCTAATTCAGCCAAAAATAAAGGGCCTTGGTTAAATGACTCCCAAGAATTGGAGTTGCGACTCCGGATGGTAGCTCAGTGAAATTTTGAAACAATTTCACCCGTCAGTTTTTTTTTGCTTTTTTTTTAAAAAAAAACTACCTTAATCCCAAAACCCTCCAAAAATTTTCACTGAACACCTCCTGGTGTCTCAGAATTCCACACCATGGAGGAAGTAAGCCATTGTAAGATTAATAGAAATACCAGTACCATGGAATAAACCAACTTGAAATGAGGCGCATAAGAATAGTTGATTCTTATGCACCTCATTTCAAGTTGGTTAGCTCCTTAGTGCTGGTATTTCTAGTAATCTCACACTTACAATGGCTCACTTCCTCCACGGTGTGAAATTCTGATACACCTGGAGGGGTTCAGTGAAAAGTTGTGGCGGGTTTTGGGATTAAGGTAGGATTTTTTTTCTTAAAAAAAGCAAAAAAGAGACGCCCATTAATACCTCTGTCCCACTTCCAGCACCAGGAACCTTGGCAGAACCCAAGAAGAAATTAAAGGCAGCCATCAATGTTCTCAACATATGTGATGCTATTGCCAAACAAAACCTTGACCCCAAGAAGTTCATAACTGCCTTTCTGTCACATGGGGTCTTGTACAAGAGACAGGTGGGCACTATTGAAGGGAGAAAAAGAAAGGAGATGGTTTTAATAGGGGACTGACTGTTCAAAGGTCTTCTTTTTTTCAAAGAAGAGTTACTTAGGCTCAGCGGGACTTAGAGTAAGAACACTGAAAGGGTTCACAATTGCAAGGCTCAAAGAAGGCGGAATCAACTTATGCTGGAAATTATAATATTATTTTGATGAGTAAAAGATGAAAGCATAGAAGTAGACAGCTTATATAGGAAATATAACTAGTACTACAAAGGTATGACATGGTTTTGGTTAAAAACTGGTAAAAGCAGAAGAAATGAGAGAAGGAGGTCATAGCTTCTGAGTTCAAGCAACCAGGGAAAGTCCGTGGTGTATTCCATGACTGAGGCCCAAGCATTTGTAAGTGCGGCGGGTGCGAAGAATGTTGAATCAAAGTTCAAAGTTCGAGGACTGTGTGAGTCGAAGTTCAAAAGTTTAAAGGAGAAGCGCGCAAATCCAGAAAGGAAATTAAGCACATGAGAAAGTAAGGCCGGTAAGAGGGTTATTGGTCTTGCCTTTGTTTGCATGGCTGGAAAGCAACATGCTTTTGAATCATCAAAGCTGAAAGTAACTTTGGGGAAAGCACTGAAGATTGCTGAGGGTGCATATATGTACAATGTGATATGCCACCCAAGGATTAACCAAAAGCTTGAAAGTTTCTGAGGTTGTGAAGTACGGTAGAAAAGCATCCTTAGTAAATGCAAGGAAGATCCAACTGCGAGATCATTAGTTCTGATTCTGTCATATGACAGTTTCTCACTATAGACAATTCCGACATTGCCTACAAGCGCCGATTGTGGGGTACCCCAAAGAGTTGATGGATAAAATTGCTTAGCCTTTCTTATCAATGTTGGATTTTCAGATTGATGATACATATTTAAGTAAGTCAGGTACAACCTCCTCCCCATCGCTAGTCAAAGCAATTTGACACTTGCAGACAAAAATGACAATGCAATTAGCGGTCAGTGCACTCAAGACAGGTTTTTGGGGATTTTTGGGAGAATGATTGGTGGATTTCTGGGGTGTTAGAATTACAACTGAGGAGGGAGGCAAGGTGAAAAATAAGACTTGGTTTTAAGAGAGAAGGGGACAGTGAGACTAGAAATTATCCTCACCGGAATGGCTCAAGGGTAGCATGGAAAGAGAAGGTGAAGAATCAATGTTTTTATTTCTTGGTCTAGGCTATGGATTAAAATAAACTAGATAAAAGTGATCAAATTGTGGTTGAGTTGAAAATGAATACAAAAGAAAATGAATAACAAATGAATAATCAATCTATTTAGGCAGACTGGAAAGAGACACATCAACTACTAATCAAGGTTCAAAGACTACATGATTGTGACTAATGATCTACTGCCAAGCTACTAAGTAAGCTACTTAAAAGGTAATTAAATCATTTGAGAAAAAGAAAATAACAAGGAAGAAATGTAAGCCATGATTGAGGACTGGGGAAAGAGAATAATTTCAACATGGGGTGATAATAATAAAGAGCATGAACAAAAAAAAATGGAAAAAAGAGAAGAGTTTTGGCTTTGAAATGAGCCCATACTTGTAGCATTTGGCCCACTCTGTGCAACACAATGGCGATTACAAAACAGGCATTTCCCCAATACTGCTCACGTCCAAAAAGGCAGATAATTCATAAGTCCACTGGCAAGAGAGGCACAAGTCCTGGGGGTACTCCTCCGGGCTGCCCCCCAGGGGTGGACTTAGTTAAATTAGCAGGGGAGGCACAAGTCCCGGGGTTACTTCTCTCGGCTGCCCCCCAAGCAGCGGACTTAGTTAAGTTAGAGTCGCACCCCAGGGGTACTCCTCCCAGCTGCCTCCCAAGCGGTGGACTTAGTTAAGTTAGAGTTGCACCCCCAAATCCACAGTCAGATTTGAGATTCGGCAGGAGAATTCCAGGCAATCGTGTGAGCAGGGGTGCTGCCCCCCAGCCTGAGAGTTGATTGACTGAGTTTGAACTCAGTCAATCTGAGAGGGGTCACTTCAAAATCAACGTAATTGAGCGGCCGACTACCTCAACACACTCCACACCACCATCACACACACCAAACACGTAAAACCCCCACAAATCACCAACCATGCATCCAGAACAGTCCAACCTCTTGCCTGAAAACCTAGACCCCTTCCTCCAGAACATTGTCAGAATTCTGTCCTATCTCGGCTCACATCCTTTTCCCCACTTTTCTCATTCATCTCATTCAAATATTCCATCACCATTTGTGATGCATCATCCTGATCCATCATTAAGTTATGATGCCATTTTTCCTTTCCATTAAATTCTGTAATGCCTTTTTATCATCCATTGTTAATTCACAATGTCCTTGTTTTTCCATTGTAATGTTACAATGCCATCATCCATATGTTATTTAGTTATTAGCATATGCTTATACTTGTTTGTTAGCTCAACCACAGCCTGAAGATCTTGTAGTAGTCTACTTAAACTGGTTTGTGTGCCAGTAGTAATTCAGTATCAAGTTTGAGTCACCTTTTATCCAGCTCCTTGATCCGGTCACTCCTCAATTTCCGTTAGACCCTGTCCTTGAGTCTCAAAGTATTGAATTCAAATCTTGACAAACATTACAGAAGAAATACTTGAAAAAAAAAACCAAAAGAGTGGAAAGAATTGAAGAAAAAATTGAGATTGAAGATTAAGATGTCAAAAACTTTGTGAAGATGAGAAAAATAATAAAAGACAAGATGAAATTGAGATAGAAGAAGATCCTGAGAAGAAAATCATAGAAGCTTGTATCAATTTATTAGGAAAAAATGAAGAAAACCTAGAAAACCAAGAAGAAAAAAATGAAGAAAAACCTGAAGAAAATCCCCAAAAAAGTACCGAAAATGAAGAAATCTACACCAATCCTGAGCTGCTTAAGACATCAATAAAGGAACTTACTCAACTCCACAGCTACACAATTGAGATAAATGAAGAATTGGACTCTGAAAAACATATTGCTCCTCCTCCTGACGGCATCTACACCAATCCTGAGCTGCTCAAGACATCAATTAAGGAATTTACTCACCTCCACGGCTACTTGATTGTCATCAAAAGAATTGTTCCTGGTAAAAGTATCACTTTTAAATGTGATAGTTATGTATTTTTGATTTTTTCCTTTAACCTACTATTTTTTCTTTTGATTGTTCTCTTTAAATGTGATAGGTAAGTAATTTCTTCAATCTTCTTCTCTTTATCTCCACTTTTTTCTTGCAAAATACTTACGTATTAATGTTTGTTTGTTACTTCTCTTCCAATGTGATAGGTAAGTACTTTTTTTCCTTTCCATTATCTTTTTTCTTTCAATTTTCTGTTGGATTTTCGCTCAAATAGGAAAGAGATACAGTGAGAAGGGGGCTGATGGTATGGGGCCTGTCAGGACCAACGATGTAACTGATACGATCCATGTATTTTTCATGTATCTGCTTTCAGATACGATACACATCTTCCCAAGATTGTGTATTTTTACTCCCAATACAATACAATACATGGTGTATTGGCGCAAATACACATGGTATTGTATCGAAATACATGTATTTCAGACGTATCTGTTATCAGATACAATACACAGCTTTGGAAAACTGTGTATTGGAGATACAGATATGATACATGTATTTTATCAGTTTACCTCTGTCAGGACCCAGGAGCTAATAAAAGTAAGTATGAAAAGCCCAAACTGGATGATTTTATTTCTTCTGGCAACTAGACAGATTAAATAAAGAAATACAAGAGAGGCCAGATTGTGGGTGATGGGTGTTCTTGGTACAAGCATAGCTTATGGGAACTAAATGCATAAGTAAGTAATAAAGATTGAAGACGTGCTGGAACAGCAGAGTGACACAGATAACAAACACTGGTGGTACAGCAGGATAAAAAGAAAATGCTGGTACAGCATAGTGAGTGAGACTGGAACAGTCAGATAAGGAATGAGCAAGCTGGAAAAGATGGACTGATATTCCAACATTTTCTTCTTTTGATTTTTGCTTTTTTCTTGCAAAAAACTGATGGAAGAATTTTTTGGTCATTTTTTTACTTCTAGGGGTGGAACTCCTGCATGAAACCAAAGTTGTAGAGGCAACACAAGACATCCTCCAAACGTCACAAGATTGATAAATTGTCCTTTTTCCGCGTCAGCACATTTCCAGAAGAAAATTAACCACTGGAAATTCAAGGTCACCAATCCCACTCACACCCATTTCAACTCTATAGACCCCACCACCCACACTGTCAACCAAAAACTGACTGAAAATCTGTATGAAGAAACGTAAAGACTTGGCGATGCTGGAATGAAGCCATCAGCAATTCTTGAAGCATTGAAGAAGACCCATCCCAACAAAACAGTTCTAGCTACTATCAGTAAAATTTACACAGAAAGAAAGAAGGCTCAACAAGAATTGCTTCAAGGAATCAGTCCAATAGTCCATCTCAACAAAACTCTGGTGAATTCTGACTTCACAACTCACACAAAAGTTGATCAAGACGGCGAACTCAAAGCTCTATTTTTCTGTCACTTCCACTCTGTCAAACTTCTATCCCACTACCACTACATCCTCCTTCTTGATTGAACGTACAACACAAACAAATACAAGATGCCTCTCCTTCACATCACCGGCATCACTGGCTCCAGCAAGACTTTCAGTTTGGCTTTGTGTTTTTTGGTTGAAGAAACTCAGGTGTACTATCAATGGGCCCTTGAATGTCTTCTCACTATTTTTGACACCACCAAAATTCCAGTCCTTGGATAGGGTTCCTTGTTCTCCTTCATGTTGTAGTAACACGGCTGCAACTTCTGATTTGGTTATCATAGGAGAAAGTCTTGAATCTGTGGCGGTCCTTATACCTGGATCGTCATCTTCTTAAAGGGATTCTTTTGGTTTTGGAATCTCTTTGCAATTTTGGCCTGCGGGAGTGGGGAGGAGCGGATAGGATGTCCCGGTCTAGCTTATCACAAGCCCCTCAATTGTAGGGCCGGTGACCTATGGCTGGCGTGGGCGCCACTCGCAAAGCAAGCCTCCGAAGGAGGGGCTTGGAACTAATGTCCCAGGTTTGGCCTGAGAGATTGAGGCTTGAGGCCATTTTGAAGTCATGTTTCAAATCAAATTCTCAGTCCTGCCCAACTAGGCGGCTTGAAAGGATGCCGCAAAGAGGCCTCAATGCTGTGATTCCAATGGTGCCCTCTAAGGGTGTGGCCCAAAAGGCACCCCCCGGGTTCAGGTGGTCGGGATGGCGCTTTGGACAACCCAGAACACCCGGGTGGTTGGGCAATAAGGAAGTGCACTTCAGGAACAGTGCCATCAGGCCATTTATGTGTAGGTGACAGGTCTGATAAATTGTCAGACCCGCCAGTCCGACTTGTCCAAGCAGTTGGTCCTGCCTTCCAACTGCTTGGTTGGGCTGTTCCAACCACTTGTCAGAAGTGGTTGGAGTTGTCCAATAAGATGTTGGACAGGCTGATCCAACGTTGGAATAAGATAATTAAAATGGAAAAGTTTTTGTACATACAGTCTACAAGGGGGAGTCCAATTTCTGGTACTACTCCTTAATACAGAACAACTCAACAAGTGCTGAGCGCTGCCAAGAGAGGATCTGTTGACCTTTTGAGGATACTCGCTTGGACGCGGCGGGTGGTTGTCGTGCCTCATGGGGCGGAAGTGGTTGATAAGACAATCATCTTTGTGGCATGCCCCACCGGCCCCCACCTCTAGGGGCTGGAGGCAAATATCTGCAGTACCACCCGGGTGGATTCAGATTTGGGGAACGGGATGGCCTGGACCACCTGTCACGAACCCTGGGCCACAGCCTTAGTGCCCTCACCTCCAATGGGTGGCCAATACTTCTATCCCTTCCTTGCCATCAAAGGAAGGGAGATTCAGCAATTGCCATGGGAGGCACCCCGCATGAATAGCTGTAGTTTGGCTGTATTTTCCTTGTACAGGCTTTCCAGGCCAGAAAAGTCGCAACTTTCAATTGAATATTCAAAGGTGATGGTGGGAAGTGGGGGATCTATTTTAGACCTGCAGGTAGGTGACATTGAGGCCTTTCCAATGGTCCAAAAATGTGGGGGAAAGATTGCCTGAAGGGGAAGGCAATTTTCCCCCTGCCAAACTTGGTTCAGCTCTCATGCCAAGCTTGAGACATTAGTCCCAAGCATGCCAAACTTGAGACATTATTCCTAAGCCCCTCCTTTGGAGGCTCGCTTCGCGAGTGGCGCCCACACCAGCCCTCCGATCGAGGGGCTTGTGATACGCTAGTTTCCCGGTACAACTCCATCTGTAGGGAAAATGTCATGCGGGAGTCAGCTCCGTCTGCAGCTCGGAACCTTGAATGCTGTTAGGATGTATATCCAGGTAGAATCATTGTTCTATTTCACTGTGTTTTCTAAAAATATATATATTCTATTTACAAGTATGCTACACCGCAGTTGACCCTTTCTAGGGCTTAGGTATCTGTATACCTTTGCCCTAACACCCCCCCTGTCGACTAGGGGGAGTGTCTTGATGTTTTCCTAAAATTTGTTTTGTTAGTAATGCGTGTTTTTCTGGGGTCAAAGATTTAGTTAGTATGTTGGCTAGCTGTTTGTCAGTTGAAATACAGGAAAGTGATGCTCTGTCTTCAAACAGAGCCTGATTGGTAATGTAGAATTCCCTTTCTGTGTGTCTTGTTCTTTTGTTGGAACTGTCATCTTTTCCTACCTTGATTGCTGCTTCATTGTTGCAGATGAGATGCCCCTTGAAGCGATGTCCAAGAATATCTTTGATTAGGTTTTGCACCCATAGTAGTTGCCTTGTCGCCATCCCAAGTGCCATATATTTGACCTGGCAGGTGGACGCCTCAACTGTGCGCAAGCGCCTGGAAATCCATAGAATTGGTACACCATAAAAATATAAGAAGATTCCATACGAAGAGCGTTGGAATTCTCCGCCCCATCCAGCGTCACTGTAGAAGCATAAGGTTTTGTCAGTTTCAACTGGTTCAATGTAAAGAAACTCATCTTTTGTCCTTGCTATGTAGTTGACTACATGACGGAGTGCTTTCCAGTTTCCTGGAGTGGGATTCGAGATGAACCTCGCCATGTAATTTACCGTGTAGGCTAAATCAGGCCTCGTTCCTACTGCTAAGTAGCTCATGATGCCTACAAGGGATAGAAATTCAGATGTTTTGGATGGATCTCCATCTGTTACCCCTTCTGTTGGAGCTGTGTACCCGGTTGGGAGAGGGAGTCTTATCCCAGTGTTCTGTAAGGATCTTTTCAATCAGCTTCTTTTGTCTTAGACGGAACCCACTGGGCGTTTTCAGAACTTCCACTCCAACAATTGTCTTGACACCATCCTGCCATTTGATTTCCAGGCAGTCCTGAATATTCTTCTCCAGGTTGTGTAAGATGGTGTCGCTAGAGCCGGTGACAACACCATCATCAACATGTACCCAAATCACGCCCTTCTTGTCCAGGTGCTGTAGGATGTAAAGTGAGCTGTTGTATTGACTTGGTCGATAACCTAGGCCAGTCAATTTTCCTTGCAGGTGTTTCCACCAACAGCGTGCTGCCTGGCGCATACCATATAGTGCTTTTTTCAGGCAGCATGCGTGGCCCTTTGGTACGTCCAATCCTTCCGGGGGTTATACCCATATTTATTCATTGATTGGAGAATGTAGGTAGGCCGCTACAAAATCAAAGGAGTAAGCTGGCCAAGCACATTTTGCTGCCACTGTTAGCAGTAAACACAGCGACACAAAAGTTGCTGTTGGAGCAAATATGTCTAGGAACTCGACACCTGCTATTTAGGCATATCCCTTAGCAACATACCTAGCTTTCAGTTTGATCAGTTTTCCATCTTGGGTACGTTTTTCAACAAACACCCATTGAGCTCCCATTACACGTTTTCCATCCAGATGTCATGTCGAAACAGATTTTGGAGTTCCTCTTGAATTGCCTTCAGCCAGGCCTCTTTGTCGGGGTGCTTCAGTATGTCCTTATACTTCTTGGGAGCCAGGATATTGGGAGATTTTGTCTTCGTCACGATGGAATCAAGCAAGGCTTCTTGTTGTTCCATCTGTTTTTCACGTTTGAAGTTGACCAGTGAACATTCCATGACAAAACGTAGAGCGTGTGGTATTGCCAGCGAAGGGTCCATGTGATTGCCTGTTTCCTTTGGGTGATCTGTTAGGGATAAACTTGGGTCTAAGTGAGCATTTTCAGGCTTTTTACCTGTGTCTGGTTTCATGGGGTCATCCGCAAATTGTACCCAGGCTGAGTGAACAATTTTGTTAGTACTAGGGATCCATATAATCCATCCCTGGCCACTGCCCTGCCTTCTATGGCGCAATCATCTAAACGCTGGCGCTTTTCTGGGGGTGTGAGCACAAAAGCCCTGCACCCAAAGATTCTCATTTGATCTAGGGAGGGTTTATATACATAGAACACTTGTTTTGTTTCCACTTACTCTGTTGGGGAGCCGGTTGATTGTGTAGTAGGCCCACAGGAAAGGAAATCCCCAGAATGATTTCGGCAATTTGCTGTCAGTGAGTACGAAACACTTTGATTGTACCTCTCGATGGCTCTGTTCTGGTAATGATGATAGGGCAGCGACTGCTCTGCTTGGATCCCTTTTTCTCTGAAGAATTCCGCGAGCATCTTGCTCTCGAACTCGCCACCGTTGTCTGATCTGACGCATTTGACTTTTTTGCCTGTTGCTGTCTCAAAACATAGAATCTGTTGGATTAGTATATTAGTTGTATCGCTTTTTTTTGTCATGATTTTAATCTCACTGTAGGATGTTGATAAATCTCTGATAGCCAGCACATATTTTCCGTCAGAAAATGTGGGGATCTCAAAAGGTCCCATAAGGTCACATGCTATGACGTCAAGGACATCTACCGGTCAGTAAGATGGTAAGAGTTTGTTGGTTCTTGTTCACTTTGCAATCATGCAGACCGGAAACTTGATGTCGCCTTTAGGTATGACTTCGGGTAGTCCCACACCTAGTTTCAGTTTGGCGAGATGTCTGATGTGACAGATTCCAGCATGTCCAAACAGACGGTGCTAGAATAGGAGTTGTAATTCATTCTTTGAAAGATCAGTGATATGCCAGTCAAAGCTGTACTTCTCAATTGGAGATCAAAACAATGGTTCATTAAAATCTTTGGATTGTGGCATAGACATAGGAATCAGAAGGAACAAGTCAAGACTCCGTTGAATCGGATTTTGGAGAAACAAGAGGATGAGACATAGCTCTAGCGGATTGGTCAATATGACAAGAAGGAGAGATTGGTTTTGGGAAGATCCATGTTTGGAGATTGGTGTTGAGTGGGCTTTCAATCATGATATCACCGTTTGGCGAGTGGAAGCCAAACGTGCCTGTATCAGATTTATAGGTAACTATTACATTAGCCCGGCGCAATGCCGAGGGAGAGATAAGAGTGGAGCTGGCATGCTCACAATACATACCACCATTAATGGAGACGATTGTTCCATTCATCCCGGGAAAATTCATTTTCCCCACCCCTGTAATAAAATTACCGCAACCGTCAGTTGCTACTTTGAGAGGAATTGGTTTGTTAAGGATTTTAAAGTCAGAGAGGGCTGACCTATCACTTGTCAGGTGGTTGGAAGCCCTTGTGTCTGAAATGACCTTGGGACGCGCGGATATGGCATCTGCTGTGGCCTTGCCGGTCATCTGAAGCTCAGCCAGTTCATTGTCAATGTTTTTGGCTGAAAACGGGTTGCGCGGTTTAGAATAGGAGGGTTTGTATGACTCATATGTGCGACGAGGGGGATTTTTTTGGGCTGAATTCTGATTGTGGAGTTGCAGGAACATGATCTGGTTGTGGTGGAAGGGGGGTCTGTACGGCAGGAAATTGGGCGACATGGGTGATAACCACCGTGGGTTGGGTACTGTTGGAAAGGTTGATGTTGCCAGCTGTTGTTTTTCTGGGGGGGGGGGGGGCGGTTTTTTTCAAATAGGGCATTCAGCAGCCCAATGGCCTGGCTGTCGGCAAATATGGCAATTATCATTGCAAGTGGTGTTTGCAGAAACTTCATCTGAGACCATTTCCCCGTTAGGAATTAAGGACAACATGTGAAGTTTATTGTTGTTGTTGGCATTGATGGTCATGTGATGTGGAGGGGTAAAGGCATCATTGGGTGGGGAAGAAGATTTATTGGAAAATTGATGTTGTCTGGTACATACGTCAAGGAGGCAGAGCAGTTCATCAAAAGTGGGTGTCTTGTGCATGACATTGTTGAACATGATCTTTTTGACTCTCTGTGCAAAATCCCTTTTGATAGGACCATTGCAGAGGTTTACTTGGAGAAAAAGACCTAAGACCCTGTCTTCCGTTATCTTGATTTGAAGCTCTTTGAGATCGGCCATGATATCTCTCATTTCAGAAGCATATGCTGCGGTGGTCGAGAAAGATTCTGGTTCTAAGTGGAAGAGTTGGAGAAAAGCAGAGACTTGTGCGGAATGGCAGATGGAGCAAAAGCGGGTTTGGAGGTTCTTGAAGCCATCGAAGCTGGTGTGAAGACTCAAAATTTCATCTTCAAGAGTGGGATCAACTGAAGGGAGTAGGATTGCTCAGGCTACTTTCTCATTGTGAATGTTTGAGGATGGTTTGTTGAAGTAGTCGATGTCGTAGATGAACTGTGACACTAGTTCTCGGATCCTACATGCCCATTTTTGGTAATTGCTTCTGTCAGCGAGTAAGATGTCTCTCTGGCGGATCATTTTAACAGCCAATGAGATTGTCGATCCTTGTCTGCCATTTGTCGCTGACAATTCTCTTTGAGTGTGCGATCAAGAGTTTCTTGTCTGGCTTGGCTTGTTGGAGGAAAGGGCCGTGGATTAGGGGTGGGAGTGGTTGCTGTGGAGTTGGGTGAGGGGCATACAGATATGAAAACGGTGGGTAGGTGAAGTGAGGATAATGTGGGTAGTTTGGTTGTTGAGGGTTGTGAAGGGGTGGAGCTTGGTTTGGGACATGAGTGTCTGGGGTGGAGGGAGGAAAAGTATTGGAGAATACAGGAATGTGATGGAGGGGTTCAGTGGAAGAGGGTGGGGCTTGGGATGATGGTGGTACGTGAGACGAGTTGTATGGAGTGGGAGTGTAATGGTAATGCGGAATGGGGGGGGGGGGGGTTGTTCTGGTGATTTCTGTTTTCCTTTGTCTGAGTTTGATGCAGGAGGTGAGGTGAGGAAAGGGATAGTATTGTTGTCTTGTAACTGTTCGACTTGTGTCCTAATGAGATTTTGTGCCTGAACACTTGGGGAGGCAGCTTTGGCTGGGGAGTCTGTTTCGGACGGTTTAGGAGTTTGGGGAGGAGACATGACGAGGATAGTGGGATTGAGATGCTGTTGAGGGAAGAGTTTATTTTGATTGAGCTAGAAGTCTTCGAAGCTCAGTACCTCCTTGAAATCAACAGAGTGCAAGCAAATATACTCGGGACCGGAAAACTGTCCGTACTAGAGGTATGCCTAAACTGGCCAGGAGAAAGCTATCCTTGTCCGCAAAACAGTTTACGGTACCTTTCAATGACTCGCAACAAGGTTTCAAACTTGTTGGTACCTCGCAACGTTAACGTTGCTACTTGGGATGATAAGAGGAGAGTGGATTTGAGGGTTTTGATGTATGATAGTACGGTTTTAAAGCGAAATATTTTTAAGGGCTCATGACCTGTTAGGATGTATATCCGGGTAGAATCATGGTTCTCTTTCACTGTGTCTTCTAACAATATATATATTCTATTTACAAGTATGCTACGCCGCAGTTGACCCTTTCTGGGGCTTAGGTATCTGTATACCTTTGCCCTAACAAATGCGGCCTACGCAGGCTGCGCTCCGCAGGCTTTCGCTGCTGCAGCTACTACATGTATGGACTTTGCAGGAACAAGGCAACAAATAAATGGAAGTCGATACGATTGGAACGATGTCTTCGCCGTCCATCGATCTCGGCAAGACTATCCTCGCCAAGCTTGAGCAAAACCAAATACTGACGAATAAGAACAAGCAGAAACCAGCCAGCTCGAGTGGTCCAGCCGGCTCAAAACGTGGTCCTTCCACCAGCTCGACACCGACAAGCAGAAAAGAATCCAATGGATCCAGCGTTAAGAAGACCATTCCATCTTCTGCGAAACCATTAAACAAAAAGAAAACAAGAAGCGATAAGAGGAAAGCACAAGAACCCGAAACTAAATCATCATCTTCAGATCCTCGACAAGCTGTTGAAAAAACTGCGAAGCGAGCAACCTCTCCGGATGGTCTACAGGCTGATCTTAAGAAGCCAGCGAAACGGAAGAAGAGGTCTCCGGATGAGACGCGAGCGGACCAAACAGCTGAATCGAAGCAAGAAACAGACGACGAGGAAAACGTGGAAGAGTTGGACGATGACATCAACCATCGTAAAATCTTACTTCGAGAGATCAAAAATCTAGGCGGAACGGACGAGGACCTCGAATTGTGTGCGGGCTCGTCGTCAGATGAAGTAGAGATACAAGAAGATGAGGCAGCAGATGTCAGTTTTCTTTTCCTTCTAAACATACACATCGCAGTCGAAAAAGCAGATCTGGAGTTAGAAGTACAACTCACAGATTATATGCGCCAACTCCTCTTTTTTTTTTGCTAGCCCACATTGGTAAACGATCTCAAGAGGTTTATGAAGGATGTTGATTTTGAAGCAGCTTTGAAGAACCTGCGGGACGAAGATGGCTCGCCGGAGCCTCACTCATCCTCGGATGTTGAGCACAAACCAAAGCCTACCAATCAATCCCCATCAAACGCCCACCATCCAACCAACAAAAAAAAGAAGAAAAAGAGAAAAACACAGAAATAAACTTGTTGCTTCTTCTCCAGATTACTCACATGCTACCACAAAAAACTAGATTTAAAAGACTGCATTGATTTTCTTGAGTTTTTTTTTTTTTCACAATAATTGTATATTAGAACCTCTAGTTATTTCCAAGTGACCAAAAGAAAACCAGTTTGATTGGATATATGGACGTTGGTTTTCCTACTTCCTAATTGAGTGAGACTGCGGATATTAAAGTAGTGTTGTTTTCGATGTGAGGCTAGAATAAATTTCTGCCAGCAACCACTCCACTTGGATCGATGGCATTCAACTACTCAGAGCAGATACCAATCAAACGGAGGACGACGACCAACTCAGACCATGCTCAGTTCGAGGCCGAGATCGAGAAACAGCCGGTCCTCCATCCATCTAATCTGCCGCCATCAGATTGGGAAGATAAGAGGAACCTCCACAAGGCTGTGCCTCATCATCGCCACATCTCGACTTATGAACCAGTTGAGTATTTCGCCATCTCCCACAGCAAAACAGAATCAAATCACTTAGATCGTTGGTACATGTGGATCTACGAATCTAGCCGCTAGTCATAGACGACCTTCGCGAATTATTACCACTACTAATCTACACCATCCTATCACTCGCGACGAGGCTATACAAGATAGGCAGAGTGAACACGGTAGTGTGGGACGAAGCGCATTTTGGAAAGTTCGGGGCGTACTATTTGAACCAGACCTTCTACTTCGATGTTCATCCACCTCTGGCCAAGATGATGGTCGGTCTCGCCGGCGTTCTCAGTGGCTTCGACGGGACCTATGACTTCCCCTCCGGTCAAATTTATCCCAGACATGTCCCCTTTACTTCAATGAGGATCCTGCTCGCACTTCCCGGCGTCGCTCTCGTCCCGATCGCATGGGCTACCGCACTTGAGCTCGGCCTCTCCGAATACTCAAGACATATCGTCACCATCATGGTCCTTTCTGGTCCGTCCCTCCTCATCTCTCTTTATTCTTCTTCTTTAAATTCTCTTGTTCTGATCAGCCTCCTTGCTTCTTCAATTAGATATCACTTTCACCGCCATCTCCAGATTCATCCTCTTGGATTCTACCTTACTCTTTTTCACTTTCACGACCGTTTACTGCTTAGCATGTTTTCATAACCAAAGAAGATAGTTAGGTTTGATTCTTTACCTTGTTTTTATTGAGCAGGTTCAAACCCATAAAACTTGGCCTTATTGATCGGTCGGGTCCTAATTCCCCGTTGACCTCCTTCTCCAAAAAGGTTATGCTGACGAGCAGATGTGTTTTGATTGATTGATTTAGTCCGTTTGATTTTGAATGGTGGTTTTGGTTATCCATGACGGGACTTTCGATCGGTTGTGTGACCAGTGTAAAATGGATTGGACTGTTTGTCACGGCCCTCGTTGGGGCACATACGGCCGATGAACTCTGGGAGAAATTCGGCGATCTTAGGATGCCTATCGTCAGCCTTCCCATCTTCATCTAACTCAATCCTCTCAAGAGAACAATCTCTTCTCCTCTAGCTCAACTCATTTTCGCATATTTATTCTCATCCTGAAAAAGCGGACCTATCTCAAGCATTGGGCTGCCAGAACATTATGTTTGATAGTTTTACCAGTGCTGGTCTACATGTCTTTTTTCAAGATCCATTTCATGAGTAAGTTTTCTTTCACATCCAGAGGCACAAAAAATTGATCTGCTTGATTCTTCGTAAAAAAACAAAAAGTCTTGAATCGATCTGGTCCTGGCGACGCTCAGATGAGCTCTTTATTTCAAGCCAATTTGATCGGAAACCATTTCGCCCGTAGTCCTCTTGGTGAGCTCTACGACTGCGCCATCTTATATCCTACTACACCTTGGCTCAATCCTTCAACTTTCTGACTTTGATGAACGATTATTACGACTATTGGTATCTCAGAGGTCGCATTTGGTTCGCGGGTGACGATCAAAAACATGGGCTTTGGGGGTGGTTTGTTGCACTCCCATGTTCAGAATTATCCGACTGGATCTCAGCAGCAACAAGTGACATGTTACCATTATCGTGATGTTGGTGGGAGTGGTTTCATGCTCAAGAGGGAAAATGATTGATCTGATCACTCACTCGTCCGACTCCTGTTTGTTTTGAAGGCCAACAATGACTGGATGGTCACGCCGCTGCTTCACGAGCCAGCCTACAACGAGTCACAGTCGATCAGGTTCTTGAAGCATGGGAGCGTGATTCGGTTGGTCCATGCGCTGACGGGCAGGAACCTACACACCCACACAATCCCGGCCCCGATCACCACGCTGAATAACGAGGTGGCTGGGTACGGTAATATGACCGTTGACGATAGCAACTCATATTGGATGATCGAAGTCGTCGACGATATGATCCGCGGTAAACGGAAGAACTTTGAAAACATTAACATCCTCTCCACTCGCTTTCGGCTCCGTAACCTTAACCTCGGCTGCTATTTGAGAGCCGCTAATGCCATCCTGCCTCAGTGGGGATTCAAACAAGTTGAAGTATCTTGTGATAAACAAAACGACCCAAGCGACCATCATACTTATTGGAATGTAGAGCAACATGTCAATCCTCGTCGTAAGTGAGTTTTTTTTTTTTGTTCGTTTGTTATTTTTTTTAAACAAGCATGTTGGGATTTTTTTAAAAGCATGTTGGGATATGATCTGATCTTGTTTTTATTTTTGCCTGACTTTTGATGGTATAGTTCCGGAGGGAGATATGAAGCTGATGAAGTCGCCATTCTTGAAAGATTTCTGGCACTTAAACGTAGCGATGATGACATCGAACAATGCGTTGATACCAGATCCGGACAAGGAGGATGCGACGGCGTCGACGCCATGGGAGTGGCCATTCGTGTACACAGGGATGCGGATGAACGCCTGGCTGGATAACGGGATCAAGTTCTATTTGATCGGAAATCCGCTCACCTGGTGGCTGTCCAGCTCGGGCTTGATCATCTACGCTGTCTCCTTGGTTTGGTATCTCGCCAGGTATCAAAGACGGATTAATGACCTCTCTCCTATCGAATGGAAACGGTTCATCTATGGCGGGAAAATCGCACTTGGTGGTTGGGTGTTACATTACGGTTTGCATTACCTTTTTGCTTTTATTACTTGTTTTAGATCTTGAAAAAACAAACCTGGAATAGGAACGGTTGTAGTGACTGACTGCGTTGGAATTGAGTTTTTTTTCAGCCCCATTCATGTTTATGGGAAGGGTGACCTATCTGCACCACTATTTCCCAGCATTATGGTTCTCGATCTTAATGTTCGGGATTATCGTTGACCATTTCATCTTTAAAGCCAAGTCGAACAAGCTTATCCGATTAACCAAGCCCAACAAACTTGGGATCTGTCTTGGGATTTCTTTGGCTATCCTTCTCACCGGGCTATGGTTCAGAGAGTGCGCCTGGGGAATCAACGGCCCAATCCGTCTCTATAAGTATCGTCAATGGCGTAAGGTCTGCCTCTCTATCCCTTCTCCCGTTCATGTATCTTTGTTTTCATCGCTTGGCCCCTCTCATCTTGAATCTTCCGTCTTTGTTCAGACTTGGAGCATCTACGACGACCATTCTACAAAATGATCACCAACACGCGCCGATAACTGACGGAAAGCTCATGTATAACTTATTGAAAATACTCAGTCCCTATCTTTTATAAACGTTTTTTTTTTTCAAAGAAAACATCACTACAAATTTATGTTCAAAACTCAATCGTCTTATTGAACATCACATCTCTTCCATATAAACATATTCCTTACAAAAAAGCAAAAACTTAAAAAACCCCTACCACACTTGTGCCTGCTTTTTGATTCTACAATAATTTTTTTGCGTCAATGAACCGATTACATATGTACTTAACGATCAAAGGCACAAAGGATTGTCTTCCTGTAAAACTGGGATAACTTGGCAGCTACATAGGCTTCACTTTTTTCTGATACATCCATAGAAGAGTTATCTTGATTTAATTGGGTGTCTCTTTATGCTCACTTTGTAAGGATCACACTGTAGACTAGAGAGGTATAACAATGAACCTTTTGGGCTTCAGATTGATTTCTATCCCTTTCAAGAGGTCACTCATTCTGTGTGGATTAACGATTGGGGATGATTGACGGTCCATGGTTGTGATCTAACTTTGAATGTTCTAGTCGGTTGGTATACTGATATAATTCATTGATCACACATAACAAGATATTTTGTACAAGTGGGGACGGTTCTTGGACATAAATAATCGGAAGAATAGGTACAATGTGTATATTGAAAGGGGACATCGAGTATGGGCTAGAAAACAATACAGAGACATGAGTATTCATAAAGGTGAGTAGAAGGGGTGGACCTATGACGACTGAGTGGACGAAAAAAAAGCAAGATAAGAGTCGGCAATCAGCATCAATAAGAATAGGGATTTTTTAAGAGTGTCTGTGTAGAATTATGGAGAGCTCAGGTTAATAACGCAGGAAAGAATTTTGGGTCGTCAGTGGAACCATATCAATGGACCATAAGATATCTCAAGTAGAAATTTGTTTGTGTCTTTCTTCGTCAATGCTCTTCGTTCATCAAGGTATTTGTGGATAGACAAAAACGGAAACAGAGGATGGATTGTCGTGGGTGGACTTACTTTGAGATCAGCGGAATAGGTACAAAGGGTCAAAGCCCATCACAATGAAGTCGTGGACGCTGGTCGGTTGGTGAATGCCTCGGGGGCGCTACCATATTTTTTGGGGTTTATATGCCTCGATTGTCAGTTGGCTGAGTTGTGGTTTAGTTAAACCGTGCAGCACACATAGCTGCGGCCTGCGGGTTTCGGGCAGCCCTTTAATGTATGTCAGGCCAACTGCATACATAGTTTAACCGCGCGGTTTGCACTGGTTTGCTCAGTCTCACTGTTAGAGTTGGATTAGCATGATTGGTAACTTCACGGAACTTAATCCAGGTTAACCATATTAGTCATCTTATGTACTCTTCTTCCTGTCACAGTTTTTTGATGGTGCCAATTATGTTTTTGTTTAGAAAGGCCAACAGATCTAGATCAATATTGGCTGTTGATTTCTTCAAAACATAAAATAGTCTTCCTCTTGATCAATGTCAGTGTCCATTTTACAGGGTTGGTTACAGTGAGACTCAGAGGCATTCCTAACTCAGAAAATGGAGGACTTCCCTTGGCCATCTACAGGGGATGTAAAGTCTAAATAACAGTGCTAAATCTAATCTCCCCTGCCAAAATTTAGCTTTACAGGCTCAAATTAAGAATCTATAGGGGCTGTAGATCCTACGGGAAGTCCTCCAATCTGCCTGTTGCAGAAGTTACATACCAGACACTTGATTCAAGATTTTTTTAAGAAAGGCTTTTTACCCTTTAGTTTGGAAAATTCAAATTGATAATGGGCTTCAAGGAGCCTGTTTATCCCAAACAGCCTAGTCTGTGAAAAAATTATGGCCAATGGCCAAGAGAGATGAAAGAGATGAGCTGGTGAATCAGGAAAAGAGTATATGTCCAGGGACTTTCAACAGCAGAAAATAAGTCTCAGAGGAGCAGGTCTTGCGACTATGGGCTTGGAACTAAGTGGTGATTGTATTTCAAGGGAGACACATAATAAATACTACAACTTGGGGGGCTAAACTCATCTGAGGGAAGGAATCAAATTGAATTGAACAAAGGAAAGAAGCCCTCTTTTGGGCATGGGCAGAGATCTAACAGTCCATAGTGACAACTACTACACCCTTGTGCCATCCAAAGTCACTTTCACTGCAAGAAAAACTGCTTCAACTGGCAGTAGATGACATGCAATAGCACAAAGGCCCCTTTGTAATGTTGCATGTCAACTACTGCCAGTTATAGCAGTTTTTCTAGTAGTGTTTGGTTTTGGTGGAACTTGGAGTCAAAAAAAGTTTTTGGAGGGTGTTTTTCTGGGTTTTCACTTGTTCCAAGGCAAGGCTCAATCCATGCTTGGTGTTGAGCCTTGAGATAACAATTAAAAAAGCTTATTTCTTCATTCTTCCATTCTTGGTGACTTTACCAAATCAGTTTTTCTTGGCAATGTCCTCAAGAAGAGTGCTTCTGAGAGTCCAGATGTGGGGAGAGTTGTTGTTACTCTTGGCATTGCTCATATTCTTTGAATTATTCTATTCTGGGGCTTGTTTTTTTGGCTTGGAGGACTGGGTTTCAAAATCAATTTTTTGGGTCTTTGTTTTTTTGTGTGGAGGGGTTGATGAGATTGGTGATGGGGCTAAATTTTTATCCATTGGAACTATTGGGTTGAAGAGTTGGCCCACCTGAATGAAAATAGTTTCAAAAAACACCTCCAGACCAGTCATGTTGACAGTTGAATATGTATCAGGGATTTTTTGATGAAAGTTTATTTTCAGCTAACTTCTTGACAAACTGGTGCCATGGTCTCCACAGCCACATGGCCTTGCCGGGTGTACTGCCGGCGGCGTGAATCTACCGGGGCGCTCCGGGTGTCATGGTGACCAGTTCTTTCAGTCATTGCAGGTCTGTGCCCTGTGTAAACTTCTCATTCACTGTCAGGGCGGTGTTGAAGGCGGAAACCGGCGCGCACTTTTCCAAAAGCGGCGCCGACAACACAATGACAGCGCCGACCGCGTGTGGAAAAGCTTTCCTGCCATTCGATGGCGGAACGTTGGTTTGGACTGGGGTGTAAACAGTTCGTTTTCATTTTTCGGGGTTTCATCCAACTTCGAGAGTTCCTAAGGCAAATGCTTCTGACGATTTCTTTTCTTCCCGAGCATTACTGAGTCACACAAGATGCGCGAACGTTTTAGATCTTCTTTGAAAAGACGGTTGTCTCATGACATCCGTGATCAGGGGCGCACAACGGACTCTTGAGATTAATGGTTCAATCTATGGTCATAAGCCTACCAGGATGGGGTCATCTCTAGTTCAATGTGCATGGACCCTCGTTATGACCCATCCAAACATTGTAGTCCCTGTTTGAAGAGTAAAAAAAGGCCCGGCCTTCCACCGAACAAAGGTGAAGCTATGTAGGGTGAGTGACGAGTCCCGATTGTAGCATGCACCCAGTTCTCTCACATTTTCTAACAGGAGCGCTCCCATTTTATGGTAATCCTATCTACCCCTGAGGGATGTTAACGTATGTAAATCGAAGTACATCATTGAGATGCTGTCTTGGATCCTCAAAGCTGCTGAAGCCATAGATTCTAAACAAATGTGTGATGCGCTGGGTGCCGATCCAAATTCAATGAAGTATCACTTGAGCGTGTCGGACAGCTCACCGGCGAGACAGCTTCAGACTCTAGTTTAACCACAAACACGCTCTCGTTTGCATGGCTCATACCGAGGACGAGATTAACAAGATTACCCAATCTGCTGGAGGTTGACAGTGGGCATGCACCCATCTCGCTGGGATTTAGCACATCCGTTTCGTCTCGCCGTACGGCCCCTTTCCTTCGAATCAGGCATCAAAATATAGCCTCATCTTCGCCGCAACTGGAGTTTCAGAGATCTTTCCAAGGCTGAATTCAATTACGAAAAGGAATCCACCTCCACTACTCTAACATGTTACTTTGGAAAGCGCACACATTCCCTTGGTCCCTTCTCTGCACGGCCATAGCGCTTGCCATTTTCCCCCGTATTCAATGCCGACGAGAAGGCAGAGTTCCGAGCTATCCCTCCCGTTTCATCGTCAGGTTGTGCCCTGAGGTGGTAGTTAAGTGTTTTGTCGCAAAATCACAGTGCTAACCGTGAATGCTAAGCTTACAAAGTTCCACCCTAACAGCCATCCTTGAATAACTTCGAGGTGCATCTTAGAGACATGAACATATCCTACAAAATCCTTGAAGATTACACAACATTGGTTCCTGATGTATTTTATGGAGTATCCTTGTACCTGGATCGTTCGGAGGATGTCTATTTGATTCAAAATTCAACGCGCGTCGAGGTAATGTTCCGTTTTTTTTTTCATTCCTCTTCCTGATCTCCTCGGTGATGAAAGGATGCTGACAATCGTCGGTTCAATTTTTTAGAGACTGAATGTTGTGAAGGACGTGTTTCCATTGCAAACCTTCAAAAATCGAATCATGGACCAACCGTTACTTGCATCTCCGGAGACTTATCCGCCTCACGTTCAAACCAACATTACAGATCTACACCGTCTGAATATTCTTGGCCAGGGCGTCAAAGTTGCCATCATCGACTCAGGGGTTGACTGTGCACACCCAGCTTTGGGAGGTGGATTTGGTCCCGGAAAGAAAATTTCTTTCGGACTGGATTTAGTTGGGGATACGTTCAATGGGACAAACGATCCCGTGAGGGGTGGTAATCCTTGCACAAAATGCGGTGTAATTAATTTCATCACGAAAACAGAATCCTCAATGGCCTTGCTAACTTACCAGTGCCATCTGTCACCACAGTTGCACGGAACCCACGTTTCTGGGATTGTTGGCGCGCAGGACGTTGGATATGGCTTCACCGGAGTGGCGCCAAAAGCTGAGCTTGGAATGTACCGTAAGTTTACACTTGAATCAGGGTACTTGAAAAGACACAAAGATATGCTGAAACTTGAACATGTTGACGGGGAGTAGGAAGTGCGTCAACTCTTTGTAATTTCAGTGTCTTTTTCTTTAATCGATGACCGTGGCATGAGCTTATGATTGAATTACTCAGTTTTTGGTTGCGGCCAAGAAAGTCAGACCAGAGATGACATCATCCTGGCAGCTTTGCTAACTGCCCACAGAGATGGAGGTGAGTTTGAATACCCTCACCATTCATATTCCTTCGAAATTTGAATGGCTCTTTATCTCAAGTGATCGCCTTTTGTTTCATAGCGGATGTGATCAATCTGTCTCTTGGCGGTTCAGCCGGATGGGGAGAAGGCGCTGTATTGTATGACGTGATCAACACTCTTGTCCAGAAAAAGTCTGCGATTATCATAGCTTCCGCTGGCAATGAAGGAGCGGTAAGTTCTGTTTCCCTCTTGGTGTCTTTTAATTCGTTTGAAGGATATAAGCCCTTAATGATGTGATGAAACCACTTGAAACTACCAGGAAGGGGTATTTATGGCGGCCAATCCCGCCTCCTCGAAGAATGCCATTTCCGTTGGCTCAGTTGATGCCACCTCCTCTGTCATCCACTACTTCCGAATATCCACCGGTCAACATGTTCCGTATCGTTCGGCGATCCCTTTGCCAACTGGCAGCTTTCCGTTATATTTCACTTCAAATTCTTCTGAAATTCAAGATGATGCGTGCAAACCGCTACCACCATCTACGCCTGACCTAAGCAAATATATCGTGATAATTCGTCGGGGGTAAGATTTTTAAACTTCTCTCTTTTAGATTTTACGCCTCATAAAGCTTAGTATAGACAGACCATTGACCAAGCATAACTACATCAGAACGTGTTACTTTGAAACCAAGGTCGAGCAAGCCCAAGCCAAAGGGGCCAAAACGATCCTTTTCTACTGGGTTAGTCGCACTCGACGCTTTCTGCATTTCATTTCGAAATAGTCAGGCTGTTAACATATTCCACGATTGGGTATTCAGAATTCTACAACGCCTGTGGGTTTGCCCAACAAGCTTGCAAATTCAAGTGTGGCAGTCATTACGGCCCAAGACGGACATTATCTGTTTGAAGCATTGCGCAAGAATAATGCACTTAGGCTAAATTTTACAAATTCCCCATCTTTCTACGGTAAGAACTTTGACATAAAGGCGCTCACGCAATCTGGTTGGTCAGTTCTAACAAAATGAGCGTCACACACATACGGGTTTACTTTTCAGCTTACTCAGAAAATGGAGGATTCATGAGCAATTTTTCACAATTGTGAGTTGCTTGTTATAGGGTTCCCATCAAATTACACTTCACTATCGTATCAGCATTCATTTCAGCTTTGAAGCTGAAATTGCAACACAAATTCGGCAGTGGTCCCAGCTACGATTTCCTCAGCCCTCAACCGGCCATCTCAAGCGTTGGCGGCGATGTTGTCTGTAAGTAACTTCGACTTGCCCCTTATTCAGAAAACTCACTGACGGTATCTTTTCATAGCAACATACCCTCTGGATCAAGGTGGATACGTGAGTCTTTGGGGCATAACGCTGTTCATCTTTCGCTTTTTCATCTCCGACATCAGATGCTCATATCTTAAATGCCTTAATACTTACAGGCAGCTTCCAGTGGAACTTCAATGGCGTCACCACAGGTAGATGTCATTTATCCATTAGCTTTAAGTTTTGGTTTTGAAATCGAGCTCTCTAACTTCACTTAGATTGCCGGCGTCGCGGCACTGATCTTGAGCGCAAGAGGCAAAACCTTCGATGGACTTTCGATACGTTCTCGTTTGGCATCTACCGCTCGTTTGGTTCGTTCTGATTTCGGAAACGGTATCCTTGAAAGTAAGCCACGTTCTCCTTCTGGTTTCTTGTGCGTCACATTGCTGAATTAGTCACTCATATTTGTTAGGCGCAATTCATCAAGGGGGAGGACTTGTGAACGCGTTTTGCGCCGTTTTTTCCAACACTTCAGTGTCAACGTCCTCTATTGCTCTAAATGATTCACCAAACGCGCGCTTTAGCCAAACCTTCACTCTGAGCAACGAAGGGCCTCAATCTGTAACATACCGAGTGGAACACATACCTGCTGGTTCAGTCGCTGCATTTTCTGTTGAATCACAGTATGGTCGAATAGATTCGAAAATACCAACTCCATCCGCTAACTACGCTAGCGTGGTTATTCAACCCGAAACTTTTACCGTAATTCCCGGACAGAAGCAAGTTGTTAGGGTCCAATTCGCCCCTCCCCTTGGTTTTAATCCAGACAAATTGCATGTCTATTCAGGTTACATTTCTCTGGTCAGTGTCAAGGCGTTCTCAAGATTACTTTTCATCTGTTGTGGTTATTTTTTTATTTAAAAAACCTGTTTGGCATCTTTTAGACCAGTAACGTCCCATGTGAGACTCATACCGTACCATATTATGGCGTATTAGGATCGATGAAAGACCAGACCAGTGAGTGAATCGTGCTATTATCTTTTGTCTCTGAGGCTTTTTGGACTCGAGAATCCGCATCTTTAACTTTCTTTAACATTCTTGCGCTCAGTAATTGACCGGGGTCCCAGCATCGACACCGAGAAGACTGGCTCAAAATTTCGTTTCCCTCACTTTGTTTTTAGCGATAACAACCGAACTTCTGAAGTGGAACATCCGCTAGTCTGGAACCTCAAAATACATAATCACACCACTTTACTTTTTAGAGCGAACTGTGCGTGAAGGATCTACGATCACATAAGATGTATATCAAGAATCTTGATGACTGACATTCCATGCAGTCGGATCGCGTTATATGAGATTGGATCTTGTCCCCCACGATGCCAGGTTCTCCAATTCTACCAACAGCACAAACTCCGCTTGGAAATCGAAATTTCGAGGAATCAATTTGCTGGGATTGATACCCACCAGCGATTCAGAATTGATTTCAAGGTCTGGGTAAGGCGCAGCTTCCACTTATTCCGAATGAACGTGATTCTGATCATGGTCTTCAACCAACTATTCTTTGACTTGAAATGGGTCAGTATGCATGAAATTCAAGAGTTAGACTGGAACGCTACCGTTCTAGATAGAGATTACGGCCAACCAAAACAAATACCACCCGGGAAGTACAGGGTGTTACTACGGTAAGTCGACCGTTTTCTGCTTTTTGCCTCATAAAAGCTACTTGAGTCTCACTTGTGAGGAGCTTTTTTCTTCTTCGGTATAAACCGTCCGCTTGTCCTTAGCGCGTTGAAGGTGACTGGTAAAATGACAGACGAGGCAGATTTCGATACGTGGTTATCGCCCCTGATTTACCTAAAATATTGAATTTGCCTACTAAGGTGTTTTTCAATCCACCCGCCCGGCCTGATACCGAGCTCGGTTGGTCTAGATTAGTTTCAGGGTGACAATACTACGTAGCTTGTTGACGATTAGGATGTTGTCAAATTTTCGATAGACTATTTCATCGTTTCATGTCCAAAAGGCTATGTGTACCTTCATCTTAACCGGAATTCGATTATGTAGAGCAACAACCGCCGGCTTCAGTGGGCCTTGCCTATGAAATCTTGATAATTCAAATCGTAGCACAGTGCCATTGGGGAGACACTGCGTAGTATCCCCATGCCGACGCGGCGGGGTCATCTGTGTTATGGCAGGACCCAGGATAGCCCATATTATTAGGGGGTTTCAAACCTCCCCCAGGAAGTCGCGCAGGTTGCGCTTTCCAGGAACTTATATTTCCTGATTTACACTCTTGCCTACCTGCAAGCCTTCTGCCCAAATGGCTGCAGGAACCCCGATTCAGGTCCAGGAATCGTGGCAGAAATCCGCCTTAACTTCATTCCCCCGTTCGACCGTCGGAATCTCCCCCGTCATCTGCCTTTTCACCCTCCTACAACAAAAAAACTTAAATTTTATTTTTCATTTCTTAACTGCAACCGTTACAACATCTCAAGACCAATAATGCAATGTTTTTTCACAAACCGGTAGTCAAATACTTGGAGAGTATCAAGTTTCCTGCCAATGGGAAACCCTATTCAGCCAGGTACATTGGTAGTATGGTTGCTGATGTCCATCAAAAGCTCTTGTATGGTCAAATCTTTGGTGATCCGGCTGATAAAACATCACAAAAAGTGGCAAGTTGAGGATTCTTTTCAAAGGTTTCCCAATGGCTTTTTTAGCAGATCAGGTAAGGAGGATGATATCAGGTGATCATAAATCTTAACATCGCACACTGACTATGACTATACAACTCAATCTTTCTTAATCTTGATGATCAGGCTGGCGGGACCGGGAGCACAGGTACCAAGAGAGTTTTGGATGTCGTTCCTACCGACATTCATCAGAGGATTCCGATTGTTTTGGGTAGCACGGACAACATCGAGGATTGTGAGGCACCAATTATAAAGTGTTTTTGAAACACTTTTGAGATCAATTTTGAGTTTTACTCCAAATCTAATTTTTATTTGTTTTTGAAATTCGAAATCCTCTCAAACCACCCCCAAGGGTCGGTTTGAGAATGTTTTTTATTTTTTTATTTTACTATCAACTCGGCCATTACAGGCACTACCAGCTCCCCAACACCGTTTGGGAGCTGTATAGTTGAGTCGCTTACTGTGGCAGGTACAGCCTGCCTGGCCAGGTCCGGGTGGTCCTGTCTGTCCAAAACCAAGAGGAATGAAGCTTTATCGGTCATGCCAGAGCTTGGCCGATGAACGCTTTATCAGCCATACCAGAGCTTGGCCGATGAATGCTTTATCGGCCATGCCCAATGAAGCGTTCATCGGCCAAGCCAGAGCTTGGCCGATAAAGCATTCATTGGCCAAGCTCTGGTATGGCTGATAAAGCGTTCATCGGCCAAGCTCTGGCATGACCGATAAAGCTTCATTCCTCTTGGTTTTGGACAGACAGGACCACCCGGACCTGGCCAGGCAGGCTGTACCTGCCACAGTAAGCGACTCAACTATACAGCTCCCAAACGGTGTTGGGGAGCTGGTAGTGCCTGTAATGGCCGAGTTGATAGTAAAATAAAAAAATAAAAAACATTCTCAAACCGACCCTTGGGGGTGGTTTGAGAGGATTTCGAATTTCAAAAACAAATAAAAATTAGATTTGGAGTAAAACTCAAAATTGATCTCAGGCATGGCCGATAAAGCGTTCATCGGCCAAGCTCTGGCATGGCCGATTGGTTGGATGATGAGGCTGTTCACCGGCCCCAAAGGTTGAAGATTGTTTGTGTCAGAGGCAACAATAGTGGTTTTGCGGGAATTCTTGGTATATTTATAATTGTACATACGTTTTGAACCCGTTTTGAAATGTGTTTGGTTTTTAATTTTAATTTATTTCTACTGCTGTATTGTCGATTCAAGTAAGTTACAAAATCAAATCAAAAACAATTCAAAAACAGGTTTATAATTGGGGCCTGAATCGTTTTTTCAAATGAAACAAAATCCAGACTTCTTTTTCTTTTCTTTTATGTAGCGCAAAAGAGATGTATTTTAGTTGATGGTTGGCTTGAACAATTGCTCATAGTGTTCCTAAATGTATATAATTACAACAGCTGTAAAATTCCATTCAGATTGGTTTCATTATCCTACATACAGCGGTTTGGATTTAGATTCTTCAAAGTGCTTTCCTCTTTCATTCACAAATTCTGTGCATGTTTATCACAAACAAACAAGCAGGTTGAATTCAAAGATGTTGTTTTTGAGATTTACTAGTACATGGGAATTGGATTGTTGTCAGGTCAAAGGATAAAGTTTTTTAAAAAGGTTGGCTAAGTAGACCCAATCTCATGACCGTTTGAGTTTTCCGTAAGTCCCGGATGAGTCGCCTAAGACTTCATCCAAGAAATCTTGGTCATCGACTGTTAAATAGCAAGAAAAGAATTTTTTTTTAATTACGATGAGATAAATGTTAAGTGTATGACATTGAGTAATAAGAATGACGAATCCTTGTGACTTGCTCGAGAATCTCGTTTTTAAACCTGTCGTCGACTGGAGACACTCCACGTTTTTGTGTGATTTTGAGGCTGGGCAAACTTGGAATCTCATTGGGCTACGTTGGCGACTCCTCCCCCGGCATTTGTTGCCTGTTTCAATTTTTTTTCTCGTCTTTGGTTGTTTCATGCAACAACTCAACAAAAAGGACTGTTATTTGCCTAAGTCGAGCTCCAAGCCGGGACCCCGTCGGTCGAGTTTAATCCTGGATTAAACTCCCAACGGTTTTCCTGCGGCCCCACTTGGAAGCCTGGAATTGTTTCCGGTCAACGGTGGGGCACTCAAAATTGGGGCTGCTCAGGAATTTTTTTGGCGGGCGACTTTTTTCCCGGAAAGTCCTACCTGCGCAACCTCCTGGGAGAGGTTTGAAACCCCCAATTGGACACACACATGAAACATGTAGCAAAACAAGATTTTTTGTGAAATGCCCAAAAAATGTAGCAATTTACATTTTTTTCCAAAATACATACTGATGTATTTGGAATCTTTTTCTGCTTTTGGAGAAACTGAATTTCAAACATGCTTACGTGATTGTAGTAAAAATGCTGACAGACCTAAAACTAGTGCAACAGTCTGCCCTCTTTTGACTCAATCTTTACCCACCACCATCACCCTCATTCCAGTGCATTTTTGCCCTTTTCCACTCAAATTCCAAGCTTGGAAGACAGACAACATTCAAATCATATTGAAGTGTTGCCTGCTCACTAACCCAGAAATACCTTGCAACAAGTGTCAGGTTGAATGAAGCATTGGTTCATGTTTGCACTCATCAATACACACAATCTTCATTTACTTTTTCAAAGGATAGCATGCATGAACATAATTACTCAGATGGACACCAGTGAAGCTTACAGTGTACTCTGGCTTCCATCTGCCTTGCCTTCAATCCTTAATGCTATGAGTGATCCAGCTTATGTGGCTGCAGACTGCAGTTGAAGATTATATCTGCCTCTGTATCTACAAAAATAATGAAATTGTTTTTTGGTGTCTTGATTTCTCATCTAGCTCTAGCTATCTAAATTTTTTATGATGTTGCTTATCTCTTGGGTATCTAAAAGCTGGTGACTTGTCATTTTTTTTTCAACATGCTTGTGTCCAAGGTATCCAAAATGGATATTTTGGAAAAACCTTGGATATTTTGGAAAACCTTGGATTTTTCCAGTAGCAAAAACCCAATTTTTCCCAGATTTTCATGAGTGTGTCCAACTGGGGCTATCTGGGGTCCTGTTATGGCCTGCCAAGGAGCAAGCTAGGAACAAAGATGCTTCCTGATGAAAAAGGCTCTGACTTGATGATTGATTTCAGATGACAAAGAACAACTGATAAACAAAGATCATCTGTCACATCTTGTGACAGGACTAGTGCTAGACATCTGAATCACTACACAGGACCAAGACATGAAATCATCTGAGAGGAGGAACTCTTCTAATCAGGACTACTTTCATCTGAGATTGACAACTACATTTTCGCACACCAGCAATACTCTAAAAATTAACCATTGACATTTTTCCTTTATTTTATTTTGGAAGAAGAAAGGAAATTTAAGAGGAAGAGAAAAAAAGAGTCTGGAGAGACTGTGAACAGAGTCAGAGATAAGAAAACCACATGATCTAACACACACTTTGTCATTGATATCTCATCTGCCATGGCCTCCAATACATTCTATTCCATCCATACTCAGGGTCAATGACCGGTTTCCAATCCCTTTCCCCCCTCATCCTAAACAAACTGATGCCCCCCCTTCAACTGGAAAATTCATTCAACCCCCATTTGATTCATTATTTTTCCTTTCAGCTCAACCCTTGCTGATACATCATCAACTCAATTTTGAAATGCCTTACATCTACTATGCTCCTGAGGTCAAAACTATCTTCTAAAGCTTCTCATGAAAGGTTGGAGCACTGCAAATATCAATTCCCTCATCACCACAAAAAATGGTGTATACTTCATGTGGGTGCTGTTGTGATTTCAGCTCAAGAGAGTGAGAAGTGGTGAATGGAGGACAATCTTGAGGGACTTAGATTGGACCAAGGAGCAATAAAGTAGTGAAAATTTTTAGAAGGCTCAGACTTGATAGGGATTGATTACACATCAGGGAGAAGCTTAAGTATCTAAGTAAGAACCAGTGACAGGACAGGGCATAAGAGAGTAAAAATGAAATGAGGGGACAGGCTAAGAGAGGATAGGAAATTATTCCGACAGGTGCCTCCCTTTTTTTGTGGTGTATGGGATACAAAATATGTGATCAATTTTTTGGGGGATAGCAGATGTCCACTAAAGTGGTGTAGTTGAACAGCCTGCAAACAGGTGACATAAATTCAATTTCATAGCACTGAAAAAATGTGTGGGTTGTGTCTGCAGTGACTGTCACTGTATAAACTGATTTGTTGGACAAGTCAGTCCAACAAGTGAGTGGAATGACTTTGTCCAACAAGTCTAACAGTTCCCCACCACCAGGCCACTCAAGTTGTCATACAAACCAGTCCAAGCACTTCTTGAACTGGCCTGTCCAATGAGTTGATTTGTGCAGTGTGTGCCTACTTGCACAATATGCATTGATTTTTGTCAGTATGACAACAAAAATTTGGGGGTTGGTTAAACGACTCCCAGGAATTCGATTAGCGACTCCCACGACACCTGTGACATAATTTGTGGGAGTCGCCGATCAAATTTCCTTTTTTTGGGAGGGAGTTGCTGACCCAATAATGCAAAAAAATCGTAACTCAGCATTTACTCAGCCAAAGATCCTATAATATTTAATGGGCTGTATGTGTGGCTGGCTGGTAATAACCTCAAATTTTTGGAGGTTTGCCATGAACCAAATTGATTGGATAATTGGGGTTTTTTAGTGCCAAAGGGGGCCTTATTTCCATGGCCCCCTTTTCAATTGGGTGGATCTTGGGATGCTCAAAATTCAAGGGTATTTCTAATGACTATCCAACTCAATACTGTGAAGTTTTGAGACAATTTGGGGAATTCAGAGAAAATTTACGTGGGTTTTGTAATTTGAGCAGTTTTTAAAAAAAAAACCTCAGTACTGTGTTATTTTGAGACAATTCAGGGCATTTCTTCAGTCCAAATCTGCACACTCTTGTGTTTCAACATTTTTTTAAACATAAAACAAGCCATTATCCACTCAATTTAGTTGTATTTTTTGTTTAAAAAAATACATTATCCAATCAATTTGGTGCATGGCAAACCTCTAAAAATTTGAGGTTATTGCCAGCCAGCCACTGATAGAGCACATTAAATATTTCAGGATCTTTGGCCCAGTCAATGTTGAGTTGTCAATTTTTTTGTATAATATCTTTTTTTGCATTTTTGGGTTGGCGACTCTCTCCCAAAAAAAGGAAATTCGATTGGCGACTCCCAAAAATTATGTTGCAGGTGTTGCGAGAGTCGCTAATCAAATTCCTGGGAGTCGTTTAACCAACCCCCAAAATATTTTGACACCTCCTTGAAAGCTGTGCGGCATGGTACCTTTTTGCCTCCACTGGTTCTTTTACAGGTTATGGGCACAGGACTGCCACTGTTGCCAGTTCAATTCCCATTGACTACACACTACAACCATTCTGCTTATGTAATTACTCCAGCTTGTGAAAATCAACTTGTGTTAAAGCTCTACAATTTGGAACAACAATGGATGAAGGTGAGACAAGAGCACTGCCAGAATAATTGCCTAGGTTTGTGGTATCCCAGTTAAACTAGGATAAACTCAAACAAGTTGAAATTGATTGGATTCCAACTGATGAAATAAAAATACAAGGACCCTACCTTGGATTTCTATTTCATCAGTTGGAATCCAACAAAGTTTAACTTTGTTGGTTGTATCCTAGTTTAACTGGGATACCATGAACCTAGGCAATGATGCTGGCAGTGAAGAATGTGAGAAAGGGAAGTTAGAGATGTAATGATTTACCCTCATTGGAACAGCTCAGCCTCAGGAGTTACAGTGAATGAATGAGGAAGAACTGATAAGTTTGATTTCTCAACCCAGGATAAAATAAATATACTAGATACAATCAAATTTTAGTTAAGATAAAAATGAATATGAACAAATATTGAATATGAGCAATTTAATGAATTGAGAGGCAAAAGAATACTATCAATCAGACCAGAAATGAAAATTGGAATGACTCAAACATTACTACACATGGTTCTAAGACTACTAGGTGTGTATAATATAAGTTCTATCTGGCTTACTATTCAAGCTGGTGAATGATTCAATAAAAAAAATGTTTTTTTGAGGTAAAAGTAAGAAGAAATAGATGAAAATCCAACAGCTTCTCACAAATTATACTTGTGTCTACCATTATTAACTCATATTTTGCCCTAGTATTGATTTAGGTATATGGATGCCTTAGAAATTCCACTTGGCTATGGATAAGAAGCTGAGGACACAAGGATACTTAGCTACTAGAAAACACGGATACAAGAGAGAAGACTTTAGATGATTGCGACAAACCTGAGGAAACAAGGATACTTATAAGCTACTAGCAACCAAGGATGCAAGAGAATACTTTGAGATTATTGAGACAACTGTAATGTTTGGCAAGTAGATAAAAATGATAATTGAATAAGATTGGTTAATAAAATAAGGTTCCGGCTAAAGACCAGCCCTGGTTTTGCTAAAAGCACACCCCAAATCAAGGCTTGGAGGAGGCCCAGCATTGGGCATTCTTGCTTGTGCATGCCTTAGACAGAGGCTGCACATTATCAGTAGGGCCTAAGTGGCTCAGAAACCTGATACTGGGTCCTGCTTTGGGTGTTTCACACCTTGATTTGAGGTGTGCATCCCCTGAGGCCGCCTCTGTCAACTACAGAGATGATCAATTTATGACATTCACACAGCTGCAATAGAAACACGGTTAAGAATATTTATCTCACCATTAAAAAACTGTGTGGAATAAGTCTCAGGTGACATGCAGCTTACTACAGCAGTTATCCAAACTATACACTAATCAGAAAGTTTTGAAACTCCCTGATGATGGCAAAGGGGCCATTTTTATTGAAGGGGAGTAACTTTGGAGTACTACTGGAGTATCAACAGATCATGATGTTACTGAATGTCACCTTACACTTCAAATTTTTAATGTTGCCTTGTTCTCTTTCATCTTTTAATTTAATGAGTTGAAATCAATGTTATTTCAATTGAATGAGTTTAATACCTTTTTGAAGTAATTTCAATTAAACTCTCTAATTGGCATGACTCTCCTTTTTACCATATAAAGTGATAATTTCAGGCCCTAGGTTTTAAATCATGATTAATGCAAAATAGAAACACATCTGGTGTTTCATACAGATCAACAGGTTAAAAGGGGGGCACTTCTGATTCAATTTCTCCCCAGAGATTACTCTAACTAAGTTTTACCAAGCCTTCTTTTCTTACACTTCAAATTATCAGTGAGTGGGGCCTTTCAAATCTAATCAATCCTCTTAATATAGCCTATACACCCAAATCCTCTTTCACCTCACCCAATAACCTTTCTTCAGAAAGGTTAACACCTTTCTTCAGAAAGGTTAACACCTTTCTTCAGAAAGGTTAACACCTTTCTTCAGAAAGGTTAACACCTTTCTTCAGAAAGGTTAACACCTTTCTTCAGAAAGGTTAACACCTTTCTTCAGAAAGGTTAACATAATACTCCTCTGCTCAATGTTCCCCATCTCAGTGCTTAGTATGTACTAAACACTACAGTGTTAATTACCTAGATAAATATATAGAAGATAAGTAGCTAGCCTCTACATTTCTAGTGATGATGTGTGGTTAAGTATTTAATCATCAGTTTCTTGTCACCTAAGAGATCATCACTGACAGCCTTGGCTGGTTCAATTCCAAAATCTTGGAATGATTCTTCCCTCCAAGACCAGTTGTTCTTGGGAGGGAATGGGAGAGAGCACACTCTCATCATCCCTCCAGGACCAACCAGTTTAGAAGAGATGAGGGGTCTGCCACCCCCGTCCACATCCTCTAAGCCAGCTGTGGGCAATGTGTGTTGCACATTGGCATGCACATGTCACCATGGATTAAGGGTGTGCCAACTTTGTCACACCCTTTGAATCTGATCAAGGAACCAAAGGTCCCCTGGAGCCCCATTGATGGGGCAGACACATCTATATATGTCCTGTGAAGGATGTGTAAGGCGGGCACACCCCATGGAAGTGTCCTTGACCAATGGACACCCCAAACAAGGCATCAATCTTGAAGGAAACCTCATTTGAGGTGTCCTTATAGCTGAAATGGGGCTGAAATTTAGATGTCGCCTGAAATAATCAGTGAAGAAGCTTGAGAACAAAGATAATAATGAGATAATGGACTTTACAACTGAGGACACAAGGGTACTTAGCTACTATCAACCAAGGATACAAGAGACAAGAGTTTGAGATTATCAAGCTGGAAATGAAATAATTGAGACAATAAAGATTAGAATTGAATGAGGAAGAAGAATGATACTAGAGAAAATGTAAAACCTGGTTCATAGAAAGAAAAACCTGAAAAATCCCATGATCTCTTCACAATCACTATTTCACCACCCAATTAACAGGATTCATCCATCAACTTATGTCAACCACTTTATTCTCCTCTTTCACCGCTAGGTGTTTATTACAACAATGCATGCCAGATAAATTCCATTGAATCTGCCAGATTGGCACTTACATACTGCTAAGTCATACACAGTTGCGGCTTGCAAGTTTTTTTTCCGCCAAAGAATTACAGTGCTTCCCCTGCCCCACCAACCCATCTACTGAATGCATTGGCTTGTTGACTGATTATATTACACTGTAACACCAGTTTACCTAACATCAAGATGTATCCCCCCCAGTTAGTCATTTCCTCCATCTTATACAGCTTGCTTTTGCCTTTATGAATCCATTATCTACCTAGACAGCTTTTATAAGCAACTAGAAAACCTTCCAACACAGCCAACTCAATGCTTGACTGAAAGAGGCAGAACACTGAGCAGTCTCTTCAATCTGATTATACAATGGCCAATGGCACATCTGTTGCCCCAGCCACTTTTTTACCAAATCCAGAGGCAACAAAAGATACTAATTTGTTAACAGTCACTGGGGAAAGCAAGGCACCAGTTCTAGAAAAATCCAAAGTAAATATCACAACCTCAAGTACTGCCTCATGCTCCAGTTAAAAACCCCAACCTACCAACACCCATGTAACCACAAAAAGGAAAGCTAGCACAATCACACCTCCAAATTTATGTTGGATGTTGGCAGGGTGTGCCTTTGATTGGGATGTGGCAAAAGGAGACCTCTCAGAATTGAAACAGGCGGCAATCTTTGAAGGAGTCATGATCATGAATCATGCACAACATCAGGAGGAAAAGGGTGATCTTGGTTGGCTGCAATGCCTCATGGAATCTTTGCTGAGAACAATAAAACAACTCTTCAAAAAACAGGCATCTTTTCTCATTTTATCAGTGAGATCCTCAACCCAGAATACAAACCAAAAAATTACAATCAATGTGATCCAAAGGGATCCCAAAATTGTGGCCCAAGTGAGTTTGATTGTTGATTGATACACCTTTTCCTCTTCTTTTGTCATTCATTGACTAGAATTTGTATATGCAGAAAAAACAAGCATTGAAATGCTTAGAAGAACAACTTAGATTGGTAAACAAATCCTTTGAACCAGAACAATCCGGTGGAGCAACACTCTTGCCTGCTATCATGGACAACTGTCAATTGCTCAAGGCCACTCACATGCCTTTTGAGCATTTGACTGGCTCAAGTGAGCTTCTGGTTTTTATCAACCCCAAGGATCCAAATCACTATATACCCCTTATAGTTGATCAAATTTCTCTTTGGGCCCATTCAATGGCAAGTACTCTTCTTGCCTTAGAATCAAGAGGCTTAGTTTCTGATTTTTTTTTTCATTCTGGTAGGTCTAGAAAGATTACCCTTGACAAATCGCCCAACCCTGCGCCGTTTGAATTCCAACTTGGGAGAAATATCATGGATTTGTTTGAAGTCATGATGCCAATCCTTACCAGGACCCCAGTACACCTGCTTTCTTGCCTACCACAGTTCAGAAAACATTGTCCCCAATAGTAAATTCCAATTCCTTGCCAGCAATCAATATGAAACCTTCCCAAATGCCACACTTGACCCTGATGCCATCCTGTCATGGGAGTTGGCTGCTGGGTTCATCTTACCAATGGTTTTAGCCCTGTTTTTCCAATCGGAAACCCAGCCCAACTGATTACCATCAACCAACACCAGCTAGCTGGACCACCTGGCATAGAGATCCCAATAGGGGGGTTCACGTAAGGCTTCGATCAGTAAAAATTTAACTTGATCAGCAGAGTGCGTATATATAATTTAGTCATATTCCCACCCAAATTATCCGTCAGTAAGCAAGGCTTTGCATCAGCATCAGCAAAAAAAAATCCCAATGTGAACCCCCCTAATTACTGTACCAGCTTTGTCGCCAGTTTCATTGCCCATTGAACGCTATGAATGATCTTCAATGCAAGATATTCTCAAAGATCCAGGCAATCTTTGGGAATCTGTCTCTATTATTTCTTGGTGACCTAACCATGGTCTCCAACACAGCTCTCGGCCAGGCATCAAGAAATCAACAGCAACCTCAAACGAAATGCCCCGACAAATGATAACAGTACCTCGGTCCTCAACAATAAGTTCCTCCATCACATGGAGGACCACCCACTCCTGGTCACCTTCTAGCTTGCGACGTAACCATCGAAGTCAAGTTTGCCAACTCCGGAGAGCAGTGACATGCCCACTACAACAGTGTAGGTGGGTGGTACCTATTTTGCCTCCCCCCGGTGCTTCTACAGGACTGGCGTCGGGGCGAACTTGCTATGTGGAATTTGGTTTTAAAAGAAATAGAATCACAAATTCGAAAGTGTAGCGCGCAGACGCCCAGAAGGTGCCAGATTTCCCAACGCTTCCCCTCCTCTTCCATTCCTAAACGAAAAGCAAGAATGGATCTTAGATCGAGTGGAGCCGGACCTCTCGCAAAGGAGTCCGAGCGGTGCAACTGGTTTTCCCGGGGGTTCAGCCCAGGCCCCAGATCCTCCGCTATCCACCGGTCCTTCCGACCGTTGTCAACTGGTCTCGGGGCGATAATAATTATTTGGAACTTACTTCCCCTTCCACGATTTTCTTACGCCTTCACTAACTTTGGTAGTTTATCCATCATACCAACACATAGATTGTAGGCTACATACATACTGCCATGGGATGTCGAATCACCGGTGTGTCGAATCAGTTCGCAATCTCTGCCACAGTCAGCTTTAGCCACGGCGCAGAACTACAGCACGACGGCCATCGCTGTGGTTACATCTGTACATCTATTTGTTGCTTCTAGTTTGAAAGCAGGAAAAAAAGAAAATCTTCGCTAGACCCTTGATGATATCTTGCAGCTGTCTCCCCCCACCCCCCATCTTTAAGCGCGGAGCCGCACTGAATTTCAATCATTCCCCCAAGAAGAGCAGTAAAACTTATAAATTTCACTTGTAAATTTTACTTCAATGGTGTACCTTTACCAGTTTTTTTCATTAATCTTAGTAGTTACTTGCATACTTATCAGCGACTCGAATCAACTTGGTCACAACAAAACCACCAACTCTACTCCGGGTAATCTTTATGCTTCTAACCCTCACAAAGGTCCCCACAAAACTGCCCGATTTCTGGTTTCAATGGATGCTAATAATAAAGTCGGGCGGTATTCGTACAATCCATCCAGGTTTCCTTAAGCTACTGACGAGGAGATTTTCCTGTTCCAGAACGCAGTCCAGGAGCTCACCAACAAACTTGATAAACTTGGTGTCAAATTCCAAATCGCGCAACAGCTAACTAAGGTGCCAGAGGTGTTCTATGGGGTTTCGATCTTGCTGGACGAGAGCCAGTCCAAGCTTATGCTCGGCATCAATGGGGTCCAGGTAAATCATTATCATCTCATCGAAATAAGACGCGCGCTAGATTCACTGGACTCTTTCTGAAAAATAACTCAACAATAATAACAGGACGTCAAACAAGTCGGACCGGTCACTCGAGGGCCGACCTATGCAGGAAAAGTTCTAACAAAGCCTCTGACGACGACGGTCGATAAGTTTCCACCACACCTGCAGACAAATATCAGCATGCTACACAAACAAGGTATATTCGGCGCGGGAATCAAAGTGGCTTTGATTGATTCTGGGATAGATTGCACCCACCCAGCATTTGTTCCCGGCTTTGGCAAGGGGAAAAAGATTGCTTTTGGCCGGAGCTTTGTCGAAAACACTGACCCGCAATCTCAACGAACTCCTGGTCCAAATCCCTGTAGCGATTGTTCTGTAAGTACCAGTGCCAAAGCTCGTATTAATTAGTGTTGCTAAACCTTGCCTACGCCTTTAAGCGCCACGGGACACATACCGCTGGGATAGTGGGCGCTGCCGACGTTGGTTATGGCTTTCAGGGAGTTGCTCCTAACGTAACCCTCGGAATGTACCGTGAGCATCAATCCTCAACAATCTCAACAAAGACTTAACAAACCGTCTTGACGTGTGGCACTGAATATGTATTATATGTGCACATTATTTTTAAAACAAAAACTAGGCGGTACGTCTCAAGTTTGATCCGTGATGCCTCCGCTTCCTTCTTAATTGCTAAAAATTGGTTCATTTTATAATTCTAGCTTTTGGATGTAATGCTGGTTCTTCAGACGATGTGATAATACAGGCCCTGCTACAAGCCCATACTGATGGAGGTGTGTAACTTGACATGGTTTTCAACTTTAAGACGGCAATTCAAACCTGAATAAACGTCCTTTCTGCAGCGGACATCATTTCACTATCGTTGGGTTCTCCAGGAGGCTGGTCTAGCGGAAGAGGGATCCTTGATACCATCAACAATTTGGTTGAAAAAAAAGGGGCAATTATCATCACTTCGGCGGGCAATGATGGGATGGTGAGTCTTTCGAGTGTAGAAGATACTCGTTCTATAATAAGCTGATGTCTCCGATAAACAGGATGGTCTATTCTCCGCCTCGTCTCCAGCCTCCGCCAGGGCTGCCATAGCCGTCGGCTCTGTAGATTCTAGCTCACCTATGGCCAGATCAATGAAAGATCCGTCGGGAAAAGTGTTGACTTATTATAAAAACCAAGTCTTGCCTGATGCAAGCTACCCAGTTTATTTCACCTCTAATGATCTCGCCAATGAAAATGATGCTTGCTTCCCACTCCCTGCGACAACCCCGAACCTGGGTAAACATATTGTCATGATCAAAATAGGGTGGGTGTCTTTTTGCTTATCAAAGTCGTACAGGAACCACTGTTGATAAGTATCTTATTAGGGGCTGCTTTATTTCCGAAAAGGTTCTGCACGCTCGAGCAAAAGGCGCAGTGCTCATCTTTTTCTACATGGTTAGCTCTTTCGAACATGCAACTTAGACAATCATTTTGTTCTAACTGCTTGATCTGGGCTTGGAAATGTATTTACCTACATCTCTTGTTTAGAAATCGAGAATTATTGTCTCCATGCACAGTCGGGTTTTGGGTGCTACCCTCGCTGGAATTTCCTTGGATGACGCCCAATACATCGCAGCGCAAGTCAAAAAGAACCCCAACGGATACCGTCTAACATTCGACACAGCCAACCTTCGGAGTGAGTTAACTTCACACCATCATTAGATATCGCTTTGACCAGACTAGCAATCGCGTTGATTTATTCTTCAATCAAAGCTTTCATTTTGCAGCCAGGACTGGAAAGTCCCTTCTCACAATTGTAAGAGACTAGAACAAACACACAACATTTTTCGCAACAGGAATTAACCCTTGAACTGCAACTCCAGTGGCCCTGCCTTTGACATGGTAAGCCCGCAACCGGCGATTTCAGGAATAGGTGGGAATGTCGTTTGTAAGTCCCCGATTAATTTTAAAATGCAAGCTTTGAATGCTAAGAAAGTTGTTTTTCCATCGCGTCTCAGCAACTTATCCAATGAAAGATGGTGGATTTGTGAGTTGTTTAAATCTCTGTATCATCAGAAGGATGGAAAGCTGATCTAGGTTTTCTTCCCAGTCCGCTCTCAGTGGGAGCTCAATGTCTGCTCCGCAGGTAAGGCGCACACCTGTTTTTTTTGAGCTGATTATCACACCAAACTGACGATTTCAATACTTCTGTAGCTTGCAGGTATAGCAGCTCTCATACTGAGCCACAGAGGAAGAAAGGGGTTTACTGGTTATACTATGCGAGATCGCTTGACCACTTCCAGTCGGATCATCAACTACTCGCCCTCAAAATCACGCCCCCACAGTAAGCACTTTTTCACCACTCACAACACAGGGCTTAATATTAATGTCGAATTCCACCGATAGCTGTTGTACATGCGGGTGCCGGTCTCACAAATGCCTATTGCGCCGTGATGGCAAACACGATAGTACCGAACGCAACTCTGGCGCTTTTAGACTCAGTTTCCTTCAAGCCGGATCAACAATTTAATATCGTGAACGAAGGTACCAAAGCCGTCAAATACAGTCTCTCACATCTTCCAGCGGTAACAGTTAGAACATTCGCAAAAGAAGACAAGTTCAATCGCCCCGATGTTACGCCCGACGCCGATGACCGAGTGGCAACTGCCGTAATCACTCCACAGATCTTTACACTAGCCCCAGGCGCCAGGCAGCCCGTCAAAATTGCCTTCACGGCACCCAAAGGCAGTCCCGCGGAGCTCATGGTTTACTCGGGATTTATCATTTTGGTGAGTTTGAAATCAAAGTTCGTCCTTCATCCAAAATCGCAAAAGCACCTTTTTTGACTAGACATGACAGAACGCGAACGTGGAATGTGAAAGCCACAACGTGCCATACTATGGTGTAGTAGGATCACTCAAGGATCAAGAAGGTATGGCAGCTGAAAGCAGACTTCTTGCTTCATCCCAAAAGTTAATTTGGAATTCCCTTCTGTTGTTTAGTCATAGACCATGGTCCGATCTCTACGACATCCAATGTGAAATATCCATATGTAGCCTTCAAAAACGATGGGGCAGCACCCGACGGCTCTCCATCATACACTGCCCAAATTTCGAAATTTGTCTGGAAGTTATCAGAGGAGAGTGAATTGCACTTGTTCTTTCGAACAGTTTGTAAGTTGCCAATCCGGCCGCGTAATTTGTGGATTTTGGCTTCAGTTAACCGGAATAGGTTTGAATGTTTGTAGTTGGCTCACCGCTATGCCGCCTGGATGTGATTCCCGGAGATTCTAACCCCGTACCTTCCAAAACTCCTAACGCTAATTATGAGATTAGTTTCGGAAACGTCAAGCTAATCGGGATGATTCCTGGTAGCGAAATCCATTCCATGGCTCGATCACCGTAAGCTCCATCATATTTGCCTTTTTTATTGACTTGGCTTTGAGTCAATATTCAATTTTATTTTGTTTTTTCAAATCTTCAGGGTCGGCGATTTCTTCTCCAACACGTGGGATGCCACGGTGATAACTGATAAGCGCAATCCGAACCCAGTCCCCTTGAAAAGTGGGAATTACAAACTGCTAATACGGTAAGCCCACGTCGTAGTATCCCTTAACAGAGCAAAGCTAACCTGATTGAACCCAACCACAGAGCGTTGCGTGTAAATGGTCGACTAAATGTTGAGACCGACTATGATTTTTGGGTCTCGCCAACGTTTCAGCTAATTACAACATGAGGAATTCGAGTCTGGCATTTTTCGTATTCCTGTTTTGTTTTGTTCATAGACATTTTTTTCGTATGGACCTTCCTGTGCATAGATGCACAGTCTACTATTCCCCATATTCTCGATCTTGAACGATCAAAAACAAATTTCAAACCGGACAATGTCCAGATCCCCAACCAATGATGTCAAGATCTAAATAATGCACTTGTCATTGGCAGCCTACACAGACCTCAATTTACATGTCGGAAAGCTAAACCGTTAAATTAGCACCTCGACTGCAACAAAACTCTGGCATCGGGCTCTGTAGAGAAGCTGTAGAGTGACAGGAAGTCCTCATGTTGGCTGGGTGGTCACTGTAAGAAAAACTGCTTCAACTAGCAGCAGTTGACATGCAATACATAGTACAAAGGCACCTTTGTGATATTGCATGTCAACTTCTTTCAGTTGATCCAATTTTTCTTGTAGTGTGTGGATACATTTTACAGGTTCTCATTTTTAACAATCTGAAGGTGCTACAGCAGCTGTTGGAAATTGTCTCTTACATCCAAAGATGAGAAGAACAAATCAATTTGATGGGATGGGTAGAAGTGATGCGGCAGCAAGATGTTTGGGATGGGCCATGGACATAAATAGCTATGTATGTGTTGGTAGGAAAGCCTAATTAATTCCATCACCAAGAATCTTGTTCCTCATTGTGTTTTGTATGAATGTTGGACATTTTGACAATTCACATTCCACCACAAAAAACTGACCTTTGAATTTTTATTTTCTATTCCAAAATCCTTGTTACCATTAGATTCTATTGTTTTCAATCTGCCACATTCAAGAACCAATCTCACAACATTGCCCAAGACTTTTTCAAAAGATGTTTTTTTATTGGATCTCCAACTCAATTTTCAATGTGCTGTTCAAAAAGTTTCAGAAAAAAAAAAAGAAACTTGAAAATTATTGGATAACCTGTGAGCCCTATTGAATACTGACTCTCATCACAGAGACCTGGTCTGATATTCAATTAGGTTTGAGCTCAGAATTGATTAGATTGTCAAAACTCTGATGCTGGTGATTATGTGATCCAACTTCCTATCCCAAATTTTGTGTTCATCCTGTTTTTTATCATTCTTATTCTTGTTAATTAAATCCCATTCCTTGATTATCTTTGCCAGCTCCCAGGCGTCTACAGTGGAAGACATCATATTACTTTATCACCCTGCTTGCCAAAGCTGAGTTCATGACAAGGGAAAATTGTATTCCATTTTAAGTACTACTACAAAATACCTCCAAAAGTGTCATTTTTAGACTCTTTGGAGTTTATTATCTCTAAATTGGATTCAGTAAGTTCTTGTATTTTTTATTTTTAGTCCATCTAGGCTTGGGACTCATGCCTTCAAACCTGCTTTTCAAGCCTACATGCGTTTCATAAGTTCATATTTATGCACTTCCAAGTACACCTTTGGGACAAAGACTATATGTGCACATCTAACTTGCTCATAAAGACTTCATGGACCCTTTTGAGCCCCTCAGAGTCAGATTTGCTCCAGGAACCTTGTTTCTGATTAAATGAAAACTTTTCTACTATTTACAGTGGTAATAATAATATGTGTGCAGAATTCAAAAGATGTAAAAAGGCCATGGAAAACTTTTTGGGACAATCCCCTACAATACTCTCCCCAGGGAAATTTTAAAATTTTGTGTGCCTGACATTCAAGACATCTAATAGCATCTTTATTGGTGGTTAATTCTGTGAAAGCTAAGCACTTTAGCCCCAATTATCAACCACATTGGGTAAACTAAATTAGTGGCTAGGGTACAGAAGCTATGCAAATGCTAAAGAAAAGAAAAAAACCATAAAGCATGAAACAGCACACACCCATTTTTGATATACAACAACAAGGACACACAACCATCTTGAAAACACCAACACATATCCATCTTTCATATACAACAGACCAATTCCACTGCCAAAAAATCCTACCAAAACAATCACCTCATAAGGATGGACAGCTTTCAAGAAGCTGTCTCATGATATCAGAAGACATTGTCTGCTCTAATGGTCAAAAACACAACAGGTTCTTCAAAATTGTTGCCCCAGACTTTAAAGACGCAACCCCCTCCAACCCCTTGGACTGATGTTGTATCCAGTGGACTTTGATGCTTTGTTCACTTGTCCCAGGACCAAAGGGAGGGTTTCTGGGTTGACTTGAATCAACCTTTCACAATGGTGAGTTGTTCCTTAAATTTTGGAAAAAATGCTCCTAGGTCATACATGTATAAAAACTAAATCAATTCACATAGTTTAACCATTTCTATCATTGGAAAACACAAAAAAAACTTAACATGTCACATTATTCAACCAATAACTTGATAATTGAGGGGGGAAGATGGCCCTGAAGAGTGAATATTTTAGCTTTAAACCACATCAATACATAAAAGTTGAATTAGCTTGAAGATGATATCTTGAAATATTAACAACCAATTTTATTTACTATTTATTTGTTTATGTAGCTTATGATACAGAAGGGAAACAACAACAAGACTGAAATGTTTTAGTAGCAAGAGTGTGATAATCAAACACTTTTGTGAACTGATGATTCCACATTTAGTTCATTTATAATACTCTTAGCCAATTTGTCATGTTACAGTGCTCACCTATTATATTTCTGAAATAATATTGTTAAGTTTTTTTACAAGATATTTAGGCCTTGTTTGGCACCAATATAATCTGGTCAATATATGATGATTTTTGCCTGAAATCATATGCAGCATCTGATCAGGTCTTCCAAAACTTGATCAGATGTCACAACAATCAGGATTATATTGCATGAATATATTGCTGCCAAACAAGGTCTTAATTATTCTGGTGTATTCTATCTCTTTTGTTACATTGTTGATTACTATCACCAGGGATGCTTTCATGGCATTTGAATGCAATTGCCTACCACACTACAAAGGGGCCCCTTTGTACCCTGGTAAGCAATTGCATGTACTTGCCATGAAAACATCCCTGGTGCATGTAGGCTTTCCTCTGAATAGTACCAAGCTGACATGGCTGCAGTGCTATGTAACCTGAAATTGGGTTTTATTTTTGCTATTTGACCCATTCATCACCCAAGAAAAATCAAACCTTGCACAAATTCCTCAGATTTGGTGTGCTATGGTACGCACCCTAAAAGATGCGCTAAAAATCTGTCACAGTGTCAGTAACATGGTGGTCCCCATTGCATGTAGCTTCTCTTCTCTCCAGTCAACAAGAGTTTAATTACTCACGTCTCGTCGCTCTTAAAGGCTTGTAGCCTACACCAATTAATCCTTCATACCAAATTATTACCGGATTTTTTTTATTTAAGGGTCATATAATAACAATCAGAAAAACAGAAAATGCTATCTATTGAGCTTTGAATATACTAAAGGAAAAAAAGTTAAATTAAAGAAAACACTCAAAAAAACAAAAACAAGACACGTCTTTGAAAATTGAAGAAAACATGGCTGTTCATCTAGGGTATTTTTTTTTGTTGTATAATTATTCGAAAATGTGTTCAGTAAAACACAATGGGCTTGGTATTATACCTGTTTTATTTTATAGCTTGTAATAACTAGAACATTAATATATCAACTTTCAAGGGGGAGTCAATACAATGAAAGAATCTATATAAATTGTAAGAACATCAAAAATCGAAGGAGAGAAAGTGATGATAAGAAAAAGGTTAAGATTAGAAGGTATAAGAAAGTCGCGGTTTTGAGGGAATGATGGATCGATAATAAGCAGTGAGATTTTCTTTGAGAGATTTTAAAGATTGATCGACGTTCTAATTCTAGCCAGGGCCGTACCGAATAAGACGGAAGACATCCGTCGTCCATCGATCTCCGATGATCGATGGATGTCTACACGACCGGCAGGCTCGATGGCCTTATTGAGCGGCTTGAGCGAGAGCTTTCTGGAACTGATCAACTTGAATCGAGTCCTAACCGCTATGAGAAAATTCCAAACACTCAAAGTAATCAATGTCTGTCCTTTTTTTTATGATTTGTAAAGAAGTTATATTATTTTGGGCACGAAGTTAAATATGTATGCTTACTGTTCATGTAATCTATCCGACTCGGTAGCTTGGGTTGGTCGACTTGATGAACTTGTTTCGATTGATTCAATCGTCGAAGAGCGCTAATACTAGGTCGGACAGGAACTGAAAAACAAAAACTCTATTCAATTCGGCCTGTTCAACGAAGAAGTGCAAAAACGAAAAAAGGCTCACAAAGCTTTTTCTTTTTGTCGGCAAAATGGCCCCATGGCCCATTGGGTTCAGATACGCACGAACTATTCGGGTAAAACCCGGCTGATTTCTTTTGATTTCCACTGTCTTGAGTCGAATGAGATCCATTGCCTTTTGCAGATCAATCCGTACGAAAAGAAGGGGGTCATTCTCTTAGCGTTATGTACGTCCATGATGGTTGGGACGAGTGTAATCTAGAAATATGACATTGGACTAACCTTTAGTAATTAACGAAAACAGCCGGTTAACTTTTTCTGTAGGTATATTTTTGCAATAATAAAAATGTTGAGGTTTAGAAAATTTTGTCAGGAGATGAAAAGATGAAAATCGATATCAAATCAATATCAAACTCTCTAACCATTCTCAGGATGATGGGTTTCGGGTGCAAAAGTAGTACTAGATCCTACAATCGTGCGTAATTGAGAGATGTTAGATTATTCTCAACAAAAAAAAATCGCCCGAAGAGAGAGATCACTTTTTGCACTTGAGGTAGACTTGTGATCGCCAGTGGCTATTTCGGCGACACCTTGAAAAGAGAGGAGCAAGAAACCGAGTTATATCAACTGCTCATTATTCCTCGGATATAATGATAGAACTAGCTCACTGGCTTGATGGACAAATGCCGGTGGTCTGATCGATATTCTGTGGCTGTGGCCATGTCCGAATGAGTCTATAAGAGATTCTGTGTCAGCCTTTCAGACCAAAATCTTATCATCAAGCTAATAAAAAGAAAAGGTCAGTGACCTACCGCGTAAACAAAAGGAAGACTCCTCAAGCACGTCCGAAAACGTTTCTTCACCAAAATCGTCTTCTATATTGGCCACACCATATACATACGAGCATGAAGATGGTAAAAAAAATGTCAAGTTGAATTGGTGATGCTCGATTATCTTATTTCTAAATTTTTACAGAGAAAATCTCTCAGAAATTTTGAGATAAGGCAACCAACCGTCTTCAGAGTAATAATGATTGTTGCTGGAATTGTTCAGATCACGGCCGAATATTGACGGCTCAGTTTTAGGTGGACAGAAAGCATTAGTCAAGCGAAGAAGATGAAGGGCATCGTGAGAAGAAGACCCCGAAGGATCAGATTGATCGTGCTCTTCTACTACTTCGGCTTCCTTCTCTTTTTCCTGAGGTTGGTCTTCAGAGCGTCTTCGGGAACCCAGACCATTCAGAAAAAAGTGGCCAACGATCGAATAGAGTAATACGACCCCACAACTCAAGGCTATCTGAACCAGAATAGTGACGATCATCATCTTCTTTATAACAGATCACAGGGCCGGATTGATTATTGAGAGGGAATAAAGCTGGCGAGGGGGTGGAGTGATTGTTGGTGGCACTGGCTAGGTAGTTAGAAAGGCAGAGAGAGGGCAGGAGGCAAGAAATGGGAAAGCTAGATTGTTGAGCAGCTGGAAGGCGTGAGTTCGAAAGTGAGTGAACTCAATAAATTTGCGATGGATGGACAAGTTGACTTTTTGAGCTCCGTCGGACTGGGAAAGACAGAGAGTATGTTATAGGTGGGCATTCAAGTCCCACTCTGATTTTATTCGAGATGGCCCTGAATCTGATTCTGAGAGACGGAAGTCAGAGAGAATGTGTGTTGGAGAATCTGAGCGGGGTGCTCGGTACGATGATGAAGAGGAGAATAATAAAAATAAAAATCTTCATGAGAGGACTCTGGTCTCGGGTGGCGGCGAGCGCAGGGAGTCACTGATAGCACTTTAAGCTCCGTCTCAGGCAGGCTCGGCTCATGGGAGGCTGTCCAAGATGATGGCGATGGCCGATGGCGAAGAATATTTGTATTCTCTGAGATGGCTCACTCTCCAGAGAAAACTTAACCGGTCTCACCCTGTCCAGCCAAAACAAGATATCCCCCAAAGCTAATCTGGAAACTCTGCGTGCTCCCTCACTCATACAAGACAAGGCTCTTGAGACTAACGATCCAGTCTTATTTCAACCACCATCTTGTCTATCGACCATCCTGGATTCCGGTTCTATGTAATGCCGCTATTCACCCACTTCGTCAGTTTGGATTAGTCCACTTCATGTCCACTGGCAAGATGAAACTCACCAACTCCATACTGTTTAAACTTGACTGAAATAGTTTGAAAAGCCAACTGGGTTGATAACCTTCCTATGCTGGGTGCTGATAATTATCCAGAAAGCTTGGTCCACGCGCAGTCCCATCGTTATTACCATCAGTTGCCATTCGGTCATTCACTTATACATATGCACCCCCTCTTGCACTTTCATATTATCATCCCAGAGTATCTTCAACCCACACGCTGGCACTGGCAGTTTCATTTTTGTATTGACGATGATGATGAATTTACAGCATCGATATAAACAAGGTATCAACAAAAAGGCATAAAAACTTAGTTTTAAGGGTGCCGAAAAGGGACCCGAATTTTCTCGCCACCTCCGTGTGCAGCTCGAAAGTTTGATAAGAAGATCCGTAATAATGTATCTAGCGGATAACGTGAAATTCTGTGGAGCCCTGTGCAGCCCCCAAATCTAAAATTAGAGATGAAGTTCCTTGTATAGGGTGATCTGTGAGCAGAGAAAAGGCCATCCAAATTCGAGGGAGCCGTCGAGACTTTCTCTTCTTACATCGAATTTTTTTGTGTGTATGTATGTATGCGCCCACGAGATTGTTGAGTTCATTGGTTTTGAGCAGATGTGTCTTCCAACTTCCGAGGATCCATCGAGAAGCATTGGACCTTATTTTCCGTGCAAATAAATATCTATGCACCCATGAGATCGATGGTGTGGTCATGATCTGATGGATTCCAGGAGGGAAGTCACCCAGAAAAAGCAGGATTTCTTTTTTCCGGGTAAACCATGTATCAGGCCTTCGGTCGGAAGCCGGCCCGATAATTATTCAGAGGGAGCTGGATAATGTGGCTGGTGGCCGATCGGACGGAGAATGAATTTTCGGATTGATGAATGTAATTTAGACGAGCCTGGCAAGATTATAAGCACCGGATGGGAAGATACATACCCGGCAAGTGTAAAACGAAAACCCAAGCATTGAAGCGAGATTGGCTCCAAAACGCTTGGCGTCTCTTTAAGTCTGTCTCTTCCATTTTCCATCTCCTGAACACTCTCTCCACGAGCTGTAGCCATCCCATACGGTTTAGTGTAGGGTGTGCTTAGAGATAGCAAGCGGCTGTTCATTTTCTGCTTCATACACACGTCGCAAGTATTGGGCGGCGCATGTGGTCGAGCCAGACCTCGCCGGGAGGTCGGAGAACGGCATTCACCACGATGTATGCTCTCGCCAGTCTTGAACTTAGCCTCAAGTTGAGATGGCAGATAGCCGAATTGAGTATCTGAAAAAGCGCATAGACTAGGGTCGTAGCCGGCGGAAATTTTGCACTCGATCTGGGGAAAACAGAATGTGATCTCGTCTCGCTATCGTCCATCGGCTGCAAGAAAGAGTCTTGATCTCGCCTGTCTTACTACGATACCGCTCGGCTCCCTAATCTGGCTCTTCCCCGCCAACCCACATGCACAAGACCTAAGGCTCGGTTCCCGATAGCCGCTAGCTAGCCATCGGCAAACCCGGAAAGCTTCCATGGCACGCCACCCGTTCTTCATCAGCCAGTCCATTTTCTTGATCGAAACCGGATTGGTTAAAGGTCGCACTGCCGCCCGGCGCACCCGTGCTTGGACCCGCAATCCGCAGCTGCCGACAGACGCGCAGCGGAACCACAACTGCGCCCTGCGTGCTCCCAAACTTTTTTCACGGGCGGACTACAAATTCCCGTCCCCATCGCGCCCTGCTTTCTGCTTTACCCCAATACCCACAGTAACTCGTGTGCTCCCAGCCACCAGGTCCGTCCGTAGCCTTTTTCAATCGTCAACCAATTCCATCTCACGTCTCCTCCCCTTGTCTTGTGAGTATTCACGCCCAAGTATTCTCCTCCCTTTACCTTTCACCCTTCTATCAAAAAAAAAAAAAAAAATCGACTCGCAAAAATGATTACAATCAAATCCGTAAACTTGAGCGAAGGAGAGGAACTCTTGGGTAGTTTTCGGTGCCCAACAGGGGCCGACTACATCCATAGGACTCCTCCGTCGCGGAGAAAGCATTTTTCAAACACTGAAAATTATGACCCAATACGCGATTGTCTTCGACTCCCTTCCACATCTTCCGCATTCAATTATCGTTGTCGTCCATATGATGATTTGTATGAACCCGTTTAGCTAACCCGTTCTTCTTTCTCTTGCTTAGGAGGTCCATCGCCAATTGCGTGTGTAACCCGGATCATCGCCTGCAAAGAAACAGGTGGTCAGTATCGTGTTGAACACGATCTTTTTTCAGTTCTCCCTGTTGCTGTGTGTGCCCGATTCTGTAACTACATGTGCTCAATTAATGATATCCCAATAACCCCCTGCCTCACGCCGTTTCGTCACCGGGCTCTGCCACCCATGTGATGTGAGAGATACATAGATCTGTCCGTAGGCCCACTATAGTGGAGAGGTCATCCAGATCCAGAAGTAGTTAGCATTTTCTGAACCAGGTTCATCAGCTCGTCGACCCATAAAAGGGGGGTTGCACACGTCCATAATAAAACGGACGTGGACATGTCATTACTGTTGCACAAATTATCCTTGTCTATGTACCAAGTCCTGGCCTGTTTTTTATTTTTTAGGCCCTGTTTGGGAGCGGGATATGACGCGCGTAATATTGAGGTTGCTTGTGACATCTGGTCTAATTTTGGTGGACTTGACCAGATGTCACCTGGGATTTCACGCATGAAGCGTAATATTGCGGCCGTCGTATGCCGCTCCCAAACAGGGCCTTATTTTTTTTTTTTTAAAGTGTAATTTGGCCTTTGGCATTGCACACTATGAATGTTATGATTTCTAAGTACAACAACTTGTTGGATTGTGACAATTGGTTTTTCCTCTACTTAATGATGATGATAAGTTCTGTCAGTATTTATGTGCATCTAATTAAGGTCTTGTGTGATCTACTTTTTGTTTGGTGTTGGCAGGCAGTGGGGATAGGGACTAATGTTTTTAACCAATTTTCAGGTTGATCAAATTGGGTAACAGGTATTGAAAATGTAAACTGGGCAGATTGTTTTTTAAAGTGGACAACTAAGGGTGTGTACCATAGCGTCTCCGACTTTGGTTTTTCCAAAGGTTTTTCTTAAAAAATGTTTTTGAGCAAAAATCTGTACCACGGGCGTCGGATTATGCTCAAAATTGAGAATTGTTTTTGGCAATTTTTCCGCGGTTTTCGAAAACAGGTCTCCCCCTGTTTTCAAAAACGATTTCCGTTTAAAAACAAGCGCAAAAAAAAGGTGGAATCTGTTTTCAAAAACAGGGGCCCGATGTGGTACGCGCCCTAATAAGGGTTCTAGAATTGAAAAGGGAGGTGTAGTTGTCCAAGTTGGAAGGGGTAGCGTGTAAGGATCACGTTTTGATCCTTCACTGTCCCATGTATGGGGCACTGGAGAGCTATCTGTTAGACTCTGAGCAGTGGATAGTAGATGATGTTACTTCAGTGGCTAGCCAGAGGGGAGGTACCTTCACCTCCGGGCTGAGCCGCAGCCGAGTATGCTAGATGACCTAGGTCACAACACTATCAAGCTCGAGCGATTCTAGTACCAAAGTTTATATTTCATTTAACCTAGTTGGCAAGTAGGAAACAGTCGCTCTGTAATTACATCTTGAGGATAGAAGCAGAGAAGAGAATGAGATGGGGAAAGCCCCAGAGAGAGAGAGGCAATGGAATACTCACCTATTCGGTAGGTAGGAAACAGTCGCCACCACTACGAGAGTGCAGAACAGTTGGGACTGCATACTGTCCGGGCTTAACTAACTGGGCAGGCCCTTGTGAGGCCCGTGAGACAGAAGGGGCCTCACATAGCTGCCAGGGTTGGGTCTCCCGGGATGCAATCACCAGACTTGTTGCTCAAAGCATGTTGCGCAGGAGTGACACCAAGCTTCCGCGGGTGACGGTTACTGCTAGGACACCCTGGCCAGATTATGATGGTATGGTCAAGGATTGAACTCTTGACTTGTAATTCTGGTACTTAGTCTAACTGACGAAGTACCAACTAGAATAATGTACTTTTTTCTGGCCTGCTCTCAAGGTGATATGTATGTGCATCGGTAGGGAAGAAGAAAGATAGATTTTTTTCACCATCAGGAAGACTTTTTGTTACTGCAGAAGCTACAGCTACAATTGAGGAGAGCTCAAACCACGAAGTCACTTTTAGAAAAATGGATTACTCCCGTATCTTCAACAAACCGGCCCAGACCAATAAACCCCTCAATCCCATGCCCCCTCCTCCCATTCCTGATCCCCCCCCCCTCTACCTACTGGATACAACGTCCATGGAATTAAACAGACCGATTCGCCTGTCTGAATAGTTGACGAAATAACCAACTTTTTAAATGAAGCTCTCTCCACCAAGAACCCAACACGAATGCTTAACGAAAGCCAAATACACGCTCTACTAGATCAAACAAACAAGCTCAAAGCCTCAATGAACATAGAAATTTACCTAGAGAAAATCACTGAACGATTGGATCAATTGGAATGTCGGCCTATACCTACAGCCCCTGCTCCAACAAACCCCACTTGGGCTTCAGTCACCACTAACAAGAAGAAACCTACTTCCAGCCCATCCAAAGGCAGCAATTACCGACTATACCGAGAAATGCTCAGTTGAATGAGTTCAAGAAAGCCAGCTTAGTTATTCAAACTCCGCCGGGCTTCGCTGCATTAGATTCAATGTCCGCTACCGACATCACCACTAAAATCAACCACGTCTTGCAATTGATAGACACCAGAGACGAATTACAACTCATCGAAATTGATGGCATTGCTAGATGACCATCAAAAGACTTGAAAATTTACACCAGCTCTCGATCTAATGCTCGCTGGCTGCTCAATAACAAACACGAATGGACAGATTTATTCTGCTCTGACCTCAAGACATTTCCAAACCAATATCCGGTAATCTTACATGCCATTCCAACTAACTTCAATCCAACCAACACAACACACCTGAAAGAACTTGGAACACAAAATCGAATTGATCCGAGCTTAATCCAATCAGCCCGATGGCTTGGCAATCCAATAGCAAAAGGAAAGAAAAAAGGATCATTGGTAATTAATTTACTCGACAAGGACATTGCACTTAAAATCGAACGATCGGGCATGTTTCTTCAAAATGAACTGTATCGAGGTGCGCACTACGAATTAATGCTTCCGATGTTGGAAGATAGGACACACTGCACAATGGTGTAAAAATCCTGCACTTTGTAGCAAGTGTCATGGAACCCACGAATCAACTACATGTGAATCACTAGAACTTTCTCCCTCTACTTGCTGTATCTGCATATCTCATGAAAAATCAACTACAAAAAAAGCAGTTAATACCTTAGACAAAAAATTCTCTCACCCCCGTTGGTCTGATTCCTGTCCATTGATGAAACAAGATGTCCAACAACGTAAGAGATAATGTTGGAAAGCTTGATAATTATATTCATTTTTCTCCTCTTCCTCTTTTTTCACTCTACCTGTTAGTTTAATCTCCAGAAGCCAAAGAAATACCGGGCATTTTGCAATTACAGTTTTTTTTATGGCCATCATATGCCTTTTTTTGTACATACAAAGGTTATAAACTATAGTGTGGTATGTGAAATCAATAGCACATTAAAAAAAATATTCAGCTACAATTCAAAAGTTTCACAAGTTCAGATTCTGTCTTTTCAACAACACTTCACATTCTTATGTTGAGAGGTGTTGAGTACAACATGGCTATAGATTCAGAGTGTAATGAAATCCATATTAATGTCCTAGTGAAAATGTCTCCATGTCATACGGCCCTCATACCCATCCCACAAGTGCACTGATGGGTGGTGTAAACCCAAATCTGAATTGAAAATTAAAAAAATAAGAAAGGGCTGGATAAAAAAATGACAGCAATGGTTTGCCAGTTAGACAAACAGTGTTATGATTTTTTTTTTTGATATTTTTCAATAATATTGTCAGTTTGATTCTTTGTTTTGTATTGTCATAATGATTCTCTCCTCTCTTGTTGATTCCTCCTTGAATCTACTCCTTATCCCATGCTCTCATACTTGTCACATTACCTTCTCCTCCACTTTGTCAAGTCAGTGTTTTTCCACACTTTGGTTTAGCCTTGGCCAGCATCTGCTGGAAACATGCCATTTGCAAACCCTCAACAAGCCTGTAAGCCACTTCTCCCAACTCTCTCAGCCTAGCTGAGCATTATTCCCATACCCCTCCTCTGTCAAGGCTGGTCCCTCTTATTGCCATTATGATTATGCAGTGTTCTTGTGTGCCATCTCTGTTGAAGGGGACCGGGGAATGATTTACCCACAAGGATGAAAGTGCAGAGTGAGTGTTGAATACCAACAATATTATCCACAATCTTCTCTAATCCCATATCACCACTTTCAAACTCAATCTTAAACTTAACTCATTTCTACTCCACTTGCTGTCTCCCATTCCTCTTGACCCTTCCATACTCCCTTGTCTCTTATCATTTTCCCCTTGTCTCTCATCTCTTTTTACCCCAATGTCATAACACCTCCATCCATTCTCTCAACTCTCTCTACCCCATTGACTCCAATATCCTGAATGCTTAAATTACTACCATCACTGCCCTCATTGACCCTATTCTTCATCATTGACTATTCTTCCTATATTATCAATCTCTTCCAAACCATACATCTATCACCAACTAACTACATTGGAGGACTTCCCCTGGCCATCTACAGGGGCTGTAAAGTCTAACTAAGAGGGCTGAATCCAATCTCCCCTGCCAAAATTTAGCTTTACAGGCTCAAATTAAGAATCCACAGTGGCTGTAGATCCTACAGGAAGTCCTCCATTATCAATCCCTCAAAAGGAAAGGAGATAGTTTTGAATAGGGGACTGACTGTTTGAAGATCTTCTCTATTTTGAAGAAGAGTTACTAGGCTCAGGGGGATTTAGAGTAAAAAGCACTGAAAGTGTTTGAAATGGCAAGGCTCAAAGAAGGCAGGATAAATTGTATGCTAAAAACTATAATCTTATTTTGATGAGGAAAGATGAAAGCTTATATATGAAATACAACTAGTACTACAAAGGTATGACATAGATTCAAACAAGAGATGAGTTCATAGGGTCAAAGCAGAAGAATTGAGAGAAGGAGGTCATAGCTTCTGAGTTCAGGCAACCAGGGCAAGTCCATGACTGAGGACCAAGCATTGATAAGTGTGGTGGGTGTGAAGGAAGTGTGAATCACAGTTCGAAGTTTGAGGTATGTGTGAATCAAAGTTTGAAAGTTCAAAGATGACATGCACAAGTCCAGAAAGGGTTTAAGCGCATGAGAGGGGAATGCCAAAGAGATGTAAGACAGGTAGAAGGGGTATTGGTCTTTCATTTGTTCACATAACTGAAAAGCAATTTGGTTTTGAATCATCAAAGTTGAAAAGTACTTGCTTCAAGAAAGGCTTTGAAGATTTCTGAGGGTACATATCAATGATGTGATATGTAACCCAAGGATTAGCCAAAAGCTTGAATGTTTCTGAGGATTTAAAGCAGGGTATAAAAGTATCCTGAGTAAATGCATGGAAGATCCAACTGCGAGATCCTCAGTGCTGAGTCTGTTGTATGACACTCTCCAAATCTCCAACAATCAATCTTGTGATCCACTCCTCTCATCTCTCCATTTCCATTTCCTTCTTTTTTATTTTCTCCACTTCCTATCAATCATCTTGTCTCTTTAAAAAAAGATTACATCCCAATTTGGTGAGAAAGGACTCATTGTGTTCATTCTTCTTTCATCTCCAATCTTCCTAAATTTCTATTTTCTTGTCTTGATAGTTCTCCTGTGTTCTTAAAAATTGTATTTAGCTTTTTGTCTTGCATCATAAATTCATTGTACAAGCTTGTGGTAAATGTTTCTCCTCCCTCATATTCTTATCTTTATCTTTATTTCCTTTTCTTATCCTCTTCTTGTTTTTTATTAGTCTGGTTTTAAATGTAATATCACAGAATTCAAATAGTGAGAATTTCAGGAGTTACAGCAAGAAAGAGAAGAGAAAACTAGTAAAGAAGTAGATATGATAGACTTGAAGCATAACTAACTATAAGTCTACTTACAGGAATCTCCACAATTTGCTAGTCCCTATTCTGTTAGAATTCAGACTCTTGTGACATGTTACCTCTCACATCCCTGAAACTTAACCACCTTCTATTGCTATCCCAACAGACAACAGTGGGTCGCTACACTACCCATAGTGGCTAGCACAGCAAATGGATTTTGCCATTGCTGCGGTTCAAGTGCTATTGCTACACACTTGTGCCCCTAAAAGGGTGTCTCTACGCTTCTCTACAGCCCTTGTTAGCAGTAAAAACCGGCTACAAAGGGCTGTAGCACAGCGTAGAGGCCCCTAGGACCCGAACTTAACTAGGTCCCAAGCTCGTGGGTGCCCGGAGGGATACCCCCAGGACTGTGCCTCCCTTGCCAGAAGGACTTATGATTTATCCCCACATTTTGGTGTGAGCTGTATGGGCAACCAGCAGCTCTTTGAAACCTCATATCTTCTTGTAAACTCATCACATTCTTGAAAATTTAGAACCAGCAGAAAGCTGAGATGCCAGCAATCATTCTGATGTTTATTTTAAAATTATTACACGTCTCAATTCGGAAATCTAGAAAAACAAAATGACAGGTCTGTCATTTTTTTCTGGTATGCACTTAAAGAGCTAGGTGCCAAATCAAAAAAAGACAAATGATGAGGTGAATTTTACAGGGAAGGAGGGGGATTTAATTACCCAACCTTTTACATAATGTAGGCTGGAACATGGCCTTATTCTCCTTCTTCTGGTTTTGTGATAGGATGAACAACATAGGAGTTATGAAGGCATGAAAAATTTGCCAGCCAAATGTGGCATACTACTCAGGCCAAACTTTTGAAATAACTCACAAGTCCCGCTGGCGCAGGAGGTAGAGCCCCAGGGACCTCCAGCTGAGGGACTTGGTGTTAAGTTAGCCTAGGACCTCTAACCAAGCACTCACACTACAGCGCTGGAAGCAAAAAAACAAGCCGCTACGGTGCACTATTTTTGGAAAATAGTGTAGCATAGCGTAGCAATCCAGTGCTGCAACAGATCTCACTCTCTTCAACTCTCTTCGATCCCTCTTTCCCTCTGTAAAACTCAATCATCTCAATCACTTTTACTCAAAATCACACCCACATCACTCTCCATCTTGAACTCTCTTCCTCATCTCCTTAAATCTTCTCTCAACTCCCAACACTCACTCAAGTCCTCATCTTCCTGGTACAGTTCTATCCCACCTCTTTTGAATTCATCTTCTGCCCTTAACTAACATACTTTCTCAACTCTCCTGTTGCTTTTCTGTAATCTTTTCACTCTTATATTGTCTCCTTATTTTTCATGATTCGCTTCAATCTCAAGTTTGTTATTTCACATTCTCTCTAAATTCCTTTATTTTATTTCTGATCTTTTCCAAACTTGTTCTATTTCAGTCTTGATTCCTTTTAGGCCATTGATAATTCCATCAATGGAGGACTTCCCGTGGCCATCTGCAGGGGCTGCAGATCTTAATTTACATGTCAAAAAGCTAAAATTCTAGCTTTTTGAATGCAGATAAACTCTAGCAGTTAACTTGATCTGGCTCTACAGGGGGCTGTAGATCGAAGGGAAGTCCTCCAATATTCTTTTACATTCTTCCCACAATATGCAAAACATACTCCCCTCCTTTTCCCTACTTGGCTCAAGAATGAGAAAGATAAATGGGAAAGATTGAGATGATTAAAGAGGTGTGAGTTGGATTGATAGTTTGAGGATACAATTAGGTTTGAGTTCAAGGCATTCAGTTGAAGTTGAGTATTTAAGAATGAGAAAGAAAGGATTGATGGAAAGTGGTGGGAAAGAACATTGGGGTGAGAGATTTGTGACAGAGTTGTGAAATGAAAGTGAAATAAAAAGAAAAAGATTTTAAGAGGCAGAAGGTACAGAGAGCACTTAGCCACTGAGGAGGAACCCTCTTTATTGGGTAGGCACTATCTGTATCTTTTGCCAAGGAGGATTCTTTCTTGTCTGGCTGCTATAGATTGTTCCACCCTGCCAAGAGGAAATCCTCCTTGGTTGGAGGGACCTACTGGTTGAGGGGGGAGGGGAGGGGTTATCCTCAGCAGGAGGTATCTACTGGAAAAAGGGGGATCATCCTTTCCATCTAGATACTATCAGTAACTTCTGCCAAGTAAAAATCCTCCTTGGCCAGTTGGTACAGAGTGTACCAGCCTTAATGTAGCAAGGGTTCATCCTTACATGTGACCCATACCATGAGTGATTGAATTGAATGTACAATCCCTGAACACACAGACATTCAAGGGATTCAGATATCACCAGGCAAAGAAGGACAGAGCATGATTAAATGTTGTAAAAGATAAGTATGAGAAGGAGTTTGGATTACTGGTTGAAGCAGCTCTGGGTTGCTACACTACGCTACACTATTTGCCCAAAATAGTGTAGCATAGCGGCCCCAATTTTTTTTCACCAATGCTGTAGCGTTAGTCATTTTGTAGCAGTCCTAAGGGCCGCTACAGCCCATTGTAGCAGATTTTTACCGCTCACAATGGCTGTAGCGCAGCTTAGCGGCACCAGCGTGTAGTGATAGCAATTATTGCTACGCTGCGCCACACTACCCGCTACAGGTAGCATAGCGACACACCTTTGGTTGAAGGGTTAAGAGGTTTGAGGTTTGAGTGTTGATTTAATTGCCAGATGAGTTGCATGGAATGTAGAGAGAGTTCAGGATTGTAGAGACGGATCCAGAGGAAGAATTTTCATAAGGGTGACAGGACTTTTGTTCTTGAATTTGTGCAGTACAACAAAACTCCATCTATATAACTATCAGTTATTCCTCTCCCAACTAGTGTTTGATAGCATAGAAGTCTTCTGTCTCTGCAACAGGGTTTAGTGCACATTATCCACATAACAGCAGTATGAAGTTGATATGACTTACCACTGGTTAATCCAATGTCAATCAGGGAACAGACATTATGGGACTCAGAAATATCTTGATATGTCCAGAGCATCCCATTTGATGCCACTCCAATCCTTGGTGTGGAGAGCCTGCCAAATTGGTGTCTTCCAAGTCAAGATCATCTGAGACACCAAAGTCAATCAAGGGTTTAATCCATGAATATTGGAAGCAGAGTAGATTGTCTGCCTCAGTTGCAGCGTACCAACTCTGGGCCAGCTACGCTACCCATAGCCGTAGTGTAATTTTGCTACAGCTAACAGTTTTCTGTTGGCTGTTAGCAAATTTGGTGCTATTGCTATGCGCCTGGCCTAAAACAAAAGAGGCATTTTTGCTGTGTTACAGCACTTTTTAGCGCGAAAACGTGTTCAAAGCGTGTTAACGCATTGTAGCGGCACTACCAGGCCACCAATGCTACAGTGTTTCCAGGCTGGTAAGAGGGCTGCTACACTGTGCTTTTTTTGGAAAAAGTGCAGGGTAGTGTAGCGGCCCACCGTTGAGCGTACCACAATGTCATGTTATAATACCTCTGGTCATCACTCTATTCTCATCATCATCATCAACAATGTGTACTTATCTCAATTGGTTAGAGCATTACTCATGAATGCTGAGGTTGAGGGTTCAAGTCCTTCAGTACACAAGGTTGTGAAATCAACTCTCACATCACTCGCGGTTATCTTTTCACATAGTTCAATAGGTCATGAGCCCAGATAGTGCATGCTGCTATTCAAATGCACTTGAGAATTTAACTGCATTGTTTCATCACCCTGCATCTTAGCACGGGGGAGTATTGGAAGTAGACTGTCTGCCTCAGTTGCAGCGTACCACAATGCCATGTTATAGTACCTCTGGTAATCACATTGTGTGTCATCACTCCATTCTCATTATCAACAATGTGTACTTAGCTCAATCAGTTAGAGCATCACTCATTGATGCTGAGCTTGGGGTTTCAATTCCTTCAGTACACAAGGCTGTGAGTTCAACCCTCACATCACTCAGAGATTTTCACATAGCTCAATAATGACCACAGAGAAGCAAATCAATTCAAGTGGCTCCAAACTTATTGTAAGTCCCTCTGCAGGCTCTGCCAGGAAATCCTGAACCTCCTGAAGGGTGGGACTTGGACATTATGCCTAATATTTAGAGATGGATCAAGCAGAAAGTCCCTCTTGTAGGGACATTTCTTCAATTTTTTTACATTTTTAAAAAACACCAATCCTCATTTTTTGAGAAAAAAATCTGTAAAGGATCTACATAGGCATATGGATCCAATTAATGAGCAAGTTATGATGGGTTTACAGCTGAAAAAAACATCTGATTTTTGTTGAACCCTCTTTCTCCTGTCCTGAACTTTCAAATAAATCCCAAAAACTCAAAACTCAGCCATCATTAACATCATGGCCTAAAACCTCACATATGACTAAATGAATGGATGAAAGTAACTGCCCACCTGCATCCAGTGGAAAGGCAGCGCCTATCCCTGAGCACCAAAGAATCCTGGCCATATTCAATTACATTGAAAATGATGACCTCACTCCAAATAATTTCATGCTAAAATTATTGTGAAATTTCCAGCTTGATTTTGTGTATAATCAAAGAGTATGGGCACCCACCAGCTTAGATTCAATTTCCATTACAAACCTGATCAAGGAGATTATTGGGTGTTTTCAAAAAAAAAAATGAAAGGGTGTGAGATGTGGTCTGGGATTCTTGATTTTAAAAGCCCAGTTGCATCTAGAAGAAAGGTATTGTGGCCTCAAAGTAAATTCATAACCATTTCAAATTGAAGAGGCTTTGCTTCCTGTTTGTAAATTTTTGATGATTGGGTTTGAAACACTTTACTGAGGTCATCATTGTTCAACGAGCAAACCTGGGAAGGAAGGGTGATAATTAGGTGGGATTGCCCACCTCATCCCTCTCCTTGGGGGGCATAACTATTATCACCCACATTTCTCTTTCCGGCCCAAACTCGTGTCCAGAACCAGGCGTAAATGGGCTGTCCAGTGGCACTCCAGCAGGCTGGTAGTTGAGCGGGCTGCACAGGCTACCCATGGGTAGCCTCTGGGCCTGATCTTGTGGGACACCAATCATACAAGTCATTTTTTTTTCAGATGAGCTGCAAGATAATAGATATGATTCAAGTGTTAGTCTGATTGTCCTCCCTCAAGCCATTCATGTACTTCAGCAATCAGACAATGTCTTTGTAAATCTTGTTGAAAATATTTTGTTTGACTGAATGAAGAAAACAGTGCTGAGTAGAAAAGTGTCAGCTGGCAAGTAAATCTCAGTCACCCCTAAACTGGCCAACTTATCAATTTAATACACCATTTGCAATCTTTCTCAACTTGACTTTCATTTTTCTTCTTATTTTCATATTTCACATTCATTTCCCTGATTTCATGATTAACATACTTTAAATATGCTTGTATCTAGTCATATGTACAAGCCTTATACTTAGAGTTGTACTCACTGAACTCTACTGCTCCCTGGACTTTCAGAAGAGGCAATAATAATGACTATTTTATTTACTCATTCCTATTGAGCTTGAAGATACATAAAAATATTGTAAGAATCACAGTCCTGTCACATTGTGTGACACTTCTATCCAATTCTTTCTTTCTTCTCCTTTTCCCCATTTGTTTCTCTTGACTCACTCAATCCACAATCTTTGACTCATTCAACTCACCTCAATCTTCAACCATCAATCTCAAACCCATCCTCTTCAATCTCATTCCTCCTTTAATCTCATTCCTCTTTCACTTCTCTCGTCATTTCTTTCTATCTTCAACTTCTCTTCATTACCCTTGATCGTGTCCTATCCTTTCTGTGTGGTAAGATATTACTCAATCTGTTTATCACTCTCATCAAACTCAAACTAATTCTTTCTTTTCAGTCTTGTCCATCTTTCCTTCCTTTCTAGTTCTCATTATTCTGCCTGCTCTTTTCATTGTCTCTGCTTGTTCTACATTGGTTATTTCATTCTTTTTTCATTCTTTCATTTCATTTCATTTCATTTCTGTTCTTTTCTTTCCTTTCTGACTTGATTTATTTTAGTGTGTCGGCTTCATTCAGATAATAAATCACAACTCAAAACTCTTTTACATATCACTACTTCAAGCTTGCTCAACCCTCTCAAATCAGCACATCACTGCCTGGATTCTTGAGCCTGAAATTCTCAAAACATATCAAAGGCTGGGCATAAGCTCCTTGGATCAAATCAGAAGCCATTTACAACATGAAAGCCACAGAAAAAAATTGTAAAATTCCATTGAGTGGATTCTAGACACCTCTGACAATAAGACTGTGGCTGGTGGGCAGACCATGCTGGCCTGCACCATTTGGTGTTATTAACAGGCCAGGCCAAAATCAAAAAAAATGGAATCAGCTTTCCATGTCCAGCCTAAACCCAATAGGGCTTGGGTGGGCCGCTGTACACCTGGACCAATTATAACCCTTACTTGGAGGTAACTTGAATCAATTTCATATTGATGGGTGTTGATGTGATCAAAAAGATGATAAATCCTGATCACTGGCTTTTTCCGGCCCTTTGGTTTGTCTCCCAATGTAGGAACAAAGTTTCTAAGAGGTAGTGAATCCACTTTGAACGGTGCAAATTCAACGAGGTAGACTGTGAATTGATTACCATGATTTGGATTTCCATAGATCCACTCAGAATTGGTCCTTCATCTTTGGAGGAAAGTAGAGAACTGGAATTTTGGGTGGTGAGTATGATGAAGACTTACAATTTTTTATAAGATAAAAGCAAACAATTTCTTGTGCTCAGTATGTAGTAGGTGATCCCTCCCCTTTTGAAAAAATGTGTTCATGACACTTCTGGCAAAAGAATTGTTGATAATCACTCCAGCTCCTGCCAATAATCAAAGCTAGGGTTTAAGAGAGCTTCCCACAGGATTCATGGTTCTGGGACCCCTCTGTTCAAGAAGCTTTTATAAGCTTCAGTGTCTCCATTTGACTACTTGAATAAATTGAAAACATGGAAATGTTGCATTCACTGTGGTTTGAATTGTCACCTTATCTCTGCAAGCCCAGATGACTGTGCAATTAACTGAAGTTACTGCAGACAAATCCCATCTGATTTGGCAGACATGGTTTTTGCTGCACCAACTCCAATTTTTCTGTAGTGTGAGCAATGGAGCATGAGCACCAGTTGAATTTAGTCACCATTGGCTCATCTCAACAGGCTAGATGAAAACATTTTATTTGTAAGTTTCTTTTCTTGATCAGAAAATGATTTTCCACTGACCTATGGGCAGAAACCAACCAGTCTGGACTGGTTGTGATGTTGCTTTTTTTACTTCTTTGGCATGATGATGCATTGCCAAGATAATTGGCTAGGTTGATGGTATCCCAGTTAAACTGGGATGCACTCAACCAAGTTGAACTTGGTTAGATTCCAACTGATGAAATCAAAATCCAAGCTATGGGCCTGGGATTTGTATTTCATCAGTTGGAAGCCAACCATTACACTGGCAGTGATGACAGAGTCCTCCCTGGATTTGACCAGTTTGTGGTTCCGTGAAGCTGGTGTGGGGACCATGTGGGTTTCATGGAATTGTGCACCGGTTGAGCCCACTGAGCACCGTGGATTCCACACCTTGGTGGTTATGACGAATGGGACACATTATCCGACGTGGATCTTACCAATTCTTCTTGGATCGGATGCATCCACGGACCACTGGGCTTACACACAGCCGCTGTCTACATCGGGTCTCAGCCTCAGTGGGAAAAAAACTTAACTAAGTCCCCTCCTGGGCGCAAAGCGCCCCCCTCCGTAGAAGGGGACTTATGATTATCGGGGTTTTTTGGCCTGACAGGTTTTCAAAAATGGCATTTTTTGAGTTCTGATTTCTTTTGCTTCAAGCAACCAATTTTGATGTTGGAGCATCCCCTAAATTGCCCAGAGTCTCTGATATATTTCTATTTCTATTTTTTTGTATTGCTAAGGAAGATTAATCTGTCATGTTTTCAAGTCAAGGAGGTATGTAGTGTGTGGATTAGCAGTGATGGGAGAGTCTCTTGCCTCAGACGCTTCGCGCCTCCTCGGAGAGACTTAGTTAAGCTAGTGATATAGGCCCCCAGAGGGGGACTTGGTTAAGTCCGTGCGGGCATGCGACCGATGGATGACGTCAGGCCAGCAGCCCGAGACTGCCAGCCCACTCACTCCTGTCCGGTTGAGGATAGCATTCGAATCCAACCATGGCCTCGGTCACGCCCCTCTCATCAACAACTCGCTATCCCTCATCCACTTTGACCAAGCCCGCCGACTATCCCGGGGTCTTCCTCCTCGAACTCCATGCGGCTCCGGACAACCGAATGACCGCACTTTTCATCCAATCTAGTGTGAGTTCCTAGGAGCTCGTCTGTCGAACACTCGGTCTTAAGATGTTTATTGACATTCTGTAATCGGGCCATTTCTCATGATAGTTGATTGCACCACTCTTGGACGTTGAGCGAGAGTACAGAGCTTCGTTGCTTGGCTTACTTGCAGCCTCACCAGAAAACTCCACAGGCAAGTCCGGCAAAATCTTGGCTCTTTGAGCGAGGTACATGGTACACAACCTCGAGAGAAGCGGGCTGTTCATTGCTGTTCTTGGTGATTAGGATGGAAGGCACCACTCACGCCAGGTCAATACGCCCTTGTGACCTGTGGATCTCAAGATAAAAACCGAATTTACAGTAACGGTCTCGACCTCAACGAAGCGCTGGCCTTGGACCATTTCTTCCAGCGTCAGTTAACTTAGTTCTACACACCGTATTTCTCAAGTTCAACTAATTTGCTATACATATACATCTCGATTGCTGAAGTCTTTTCTTATCGTTACAGATGTCTTGAATCCATTATATGCCAAGCTGTTGAGGTTTCCAATTCCCACCGTGGCTGCAATTAATGGACACGCGTTTGCGTGAGTCAATTGAGCACGTCCTATTTTGTTATAACAGCAAACTTCTCGTTATTGACAGTCAGCAACTGGATGCTCTAGTGGTGGCTTCTGTTTGGCTTTAGCCCATGACTTCAGGATCATGAAGGAAAACGAACAAAAAGGAAAAGCGATGATGGCCATGAATGAGGCCGAATTTGGTGCGCCTGTTCCAGTGAGCTATACGTCCGATCGCAAATCACCTCATGGAGATTTACTTTGGATTTGGCTCCCACTAGAATATGCTTCAATTACTGATTCTGTAGTCAATTTTGTCAATCCCTAGCTGGGTCTAGTAGCTGTCATCGAAGCCAAATTTCCTACAACCAGTGCAGCGGCCAAATGTTTGACCGAAGCCCACCGTTTTGGCGCCACAGAATCGTTCGTCTTTGGCAAAAGATTACTCCACAATACTGCACACCTGGGGCTTATTTCCTAAATTGATTATTTCACCATGTGATTTTTGCTACGTTCAGCCTTAACCTGGGAATTGTCAATGCCCTAGCACCAGAGTCTGAGGTCGTTCAACGGTCCCTGAAATTCGGCTTTGAAAAATCTATTCGGGCATCAACGGGTGTGTATGGATTGATCAAAGTAAGTGGGAATCTATGACCAATCATCATGTTGGACAAAAATGACGCGAGAACCAACTCCTTCAAATCCCGGAATTCACTGAATTGACATTTCTAACGACCTGATTATCACAGGAATCGGTTTATCGAAAGAGTATCGAAACCTTAGACTCCACTGGTGGAGGAAATGCGGACGTGAAGTCGATCCACACAGCCCGTTTGAAGCAGCTTTCTAAGCACCCTTTACCTGGCCAATCAAAGCTCTGAGCTGTGCGCTCCTTTTCTTTTATGTTGTACGCACATTGTAGCCGAACTTCTCGTGGCAATCGTTTCGACTTTGTCACTTTGATTTGTATAGATATTGACATTGGGTTGGTTACCCAAGCCACACAATCTCTTCGTCGTGCTTAGACTTCAGCTGTACAGGTTGGCTCCTGGCATCAGCTATATCCTTTAGCATGTGACTCGGATCAGGCTTGGTCAAACGAAGTGGACTGTTGACACCCATGTCTTAAACGATGTGAATATTGATTTACTTGGAGGAAGATTGGAAAACATGTCTCTTTCTTCTTGAAATGATTTGAAATCTCTCTACACTTGCTTGAAATGTTTCTTTTTTTGATTGTTTGTCACACCACTTTATCTTCCAAAATAAACGACGAATAAACGACGCTGTGAATCATGCAAACACTGGCTCCACGCTTAAACTTCACCATCAAAAGAAAATTTGCCTTGCACATATTTACTTGCAACATAAATATGGCAATAGATATATAATTGAAGGTGAATTTAGTAACACACTAACTTTATAATTCTTTGGTTTGTGCATGCTACATAATCAGAGGGAGAAATCAAAGGTCTAATCCGGCTAAAAAAGAAAAAAAAAAGAAAACCCAAGATTCGAAAAAAAAAATCCAATAAAGAAAAGGTGTTATGTAAATATCCCAATGGTATACAATTAAGCCTCCATCAGATGAAGATTGATTAAACACAGGCCTTCGGAAAATTGCTGTATTTTCTTGTTGTAAAGTTACTTCAAGCCACCAACCCTGTTTTCTTGGCCCTTGAGAAACAGTATTGGAGCCTTATACCCAGAGGCCAAGATTTAGTGTTTTTTGTTGTGCTTAGTACAAGCTTTCTTGAGCAAGAAGTTATTTTTTTGAGGTTTCTTTGATTTTTTAGGATGCTTGCGAGTTTTATTCTTTGGGTGATAGAGAACATGTATGGTCTCGACAAGTTTTCTGTCAGGAGTGTCGCCGGTGGTATCGAAGATGTTGATCCCGCCTAGTCGTTTCGCTTTGGCATACAGAGTCTTCTCAAAAATAGATCGTCTATCATCATAAACAATCAGGTTTTTATTCTCCTTATTGAAAAGGAATGGCTAAAAAATAGGCCAACCAAGTCAGTTTTTTAGTCCCGCAAAGGGAAGGACTACTCCAAACAAGAAAAGAAAAATTCTTACAGTACGAGTACATTCGTCAAAATGTCGCTTATAACCTGATGTACCTCTTCTCCCGTCCTTGGTGAGCTTATCATCCAGATAGAGCTCATGGTACAACCAATGGCCAGGAGTTGCTAAGATCTTACCACCCTGAGGAGGTTTTGCGGTGGTATTTTGAAACAACAGACTAGTTTTTTGCTTCAATCCCGAGAACTTGGTTGCTTGAAGCTCAGAAGATAGGAGGGTGTAGGCATAGCCATAGGCGGGAATTCCTAGGAGGATCTTGCGTGATTTGAATCCACTCTTCACCCAGGTCTTGATGGCTCCCGACACCGAAAACTTGGATTCGGGGTCAGAACACGTATGGAAAAGGGGCGCATTCGGCCCTGAAAGCTTCTTCCCGGCCCCACTAACATATATATCGTAAGCCTGTGGAGGGGTATTGAGTAAGCTTTCTAGTGATTCTTGGAAAATGTTTCTCTGACGGACCATGATGGTAATGTAATCTAGTACGTCCGAGAAGGCTGTTGTGTCAGTGAGGTACTTGCCATTTGCACCCATGAATCCCTTCACTGATACAGCTGCCGATATTCGGTAGTCACGTCCAAATTTCTTCCTCAGGATTTGCAAGAACTTCAAGAAATGCTCGGTATCTGACGGGCAGATTATGTTACCTTCTTCTCCGGGTACACCCGGATATTCCCAATCTTCCAGAGAATCGAAAGAAAGGCTTTTAATTTTTTGAATCTATCAAGTACAGTAGCAAGTTCATCTGTTATAAATACTCACCCAAGTCAACTCCATCAAACCGGTACTTCTTGATGATTCGGACAACCGAAGTCGCGAACTTCTCACGCGATTCACCGGTTTTCACCAGGCTGCTAAAAAATTTACTACCTGTCCATCCACCGATGCACTAGGATTGCGAAAACCAAGATTTTGAACCCTCAGACGACCGTGTTCTTAAATAATCTGTAACAAAAGAGAAAAAAAAAGTATGCTAACCAAAGAGATTGAGACGTTATGAGCCTTTGCCAGTTTTACAGTTTCCTTAAGATTTTTCTCGTTTTCGATTATTAGTGGGTTGTCTGGATCGTTTTGTACGGGCGCGACAAAATAATCTATGTGTGTATAATGGCTCCATGGGATTTTAGATGGAGGTTGGATATGTGAATTGTAAGACTTTGAGAAAAGAATTTTAAATTTGAGTGTCAATCAATCACGTGTCTCTTGTTTTGTTCCTGAATATCTTCTCCAGATCTTAGCTAGTCTCAAGAGCCTTCCACTTACCGGGTAATAGCCAGAAACAACCTGCTTTCCTCGATCTGCCCAGCCGATAACTTGTCCGGCCAGAAGCAGGCCGAAAGCGAGCGCTCTCATCTTGTACCTTCTGGTGAGATTGGAGTTCGATTGAATGGCTGAAATGCGGTTCGGAATCCAGATACAAAATTTAAAATAAAAATGTTGATTATTTTTTATGAGTAAACTTGTACCTTTAATTTGATTCGAATTACGGGAGTTGGGATTGAAGGTATAGCAAACCGAAGAAAAGCGTCGAAGCGTTGAGTCTTTGAACGATTCACTGGGATAGGACGCTTGAAGATATCCGCGTGGATCTACTGAACGATGGATGAATTTGTGATTAGGAACGAAATGCCACTTGGCAGTTAAAGAAGAAAGCTTGAAGATTCAAGTGCCGGTTTTTTTTTTTTTTTTTTTTTACAATATCCCTCTCGAAGGAAACTCAGGTACCTCAGTTCGAAAAATAAGACCCGGAGAACTGGCGAAAGACAAGCCACTCACGCAGATTACATCCTGCGATATGGAAAAGGGTTGCGGGCAGAGAGTGCTCGGCTTTGTGGACCGGCCAAACAATCTTCTCGTCGTCACCGAATGGCCTGAGGCCTTAGGCAACCTTAGCATGTAACAATTAAAGGGCACTGCGTAACATTGATGTGTAAGCTTATATTAAAGCCGTAAGTATTCAATATTAACCAACTACGAATATTTGAAAGACTCCCGCTCAGTCAGCCTGTCGGATCAATGCTGTTGCCATTACTACTGCCTTTCCTCAAAACGCCGAACCATGGGAACAGCGCGCATATCACACAAAGGCGACCACCCTTACAGCGGGCCCAAAGTGTGTAAGCTCATTGGCGTGCCAAACCCACATGGGAGACAAGCGGACCAACGTTGCGATGGTTTTCCAAAGCCTCGGGAAAGGAACAGTCTAAAAGCTGATTAGACGACCCAGTCCAAAGAAGCTTGTACCAGGTCAAAGTCAAGCAGTCGCTTACTTGCCACTCAGTTGCCCCAGGGCGGAGCGGAGCCTGAGACAGCCTAAAACGTGAGGTACTTGCCAGTCCTGTTTGGAGGTTGGTTTTTCAGCCACCACTTGTAGCCACTCAGTTACTGGAGTGGGGCACTTGGTATGGTGGAGGGAAAGCTATACCCTTTCACAGCTCCTCCTGGTATGCGAACTTAACAAGCCCCTATTCCCTGCTGTGCACGGCTTGTGCTAGCGTATGAGTGACCTCACATCGCCTTGCGCCGACCGCAGGGAGGGACTTGGGAATTATACAGCTTTTTTGGCTTGGATCCTGAATTCCAAATTTCAATTTTTGGTGGTACAAATCTTTGGCCGCTTGCCTACCCACCTTCTGGGGGGTCAAATGGCCCGCCCTTGGACCAAATGGACGCTGTTGATCTCCCCTTCCACTCTTCCGGCTCCATTTTCCAGGGCTGTTGATCTTGCTCAGCATAGAGCTGGATCAATAAGCCGGTCCTTCCCCAGATTATTAGCTAGAAGATGCCCGAAATCAATACTGTACAGATTTCGGCCTGCATACTTACCTCAATGTTGGGCAGTATTCACTAGGATGAGGGCTGACACACTCGAGGCGAAGGGAAAAAAAGTGAGGAGGCCAAAATGACCTGGAGATCAAGTTGCGTAGCGCGGCGGCTGCTTGTTGGTTAGGAAATCGGACCTGAGTAAAAAAAAAGCGATTTGAGGTGCTATCCTTGTCAGGATCCACTCCAAGATTCACGTTTTACTAGTAAGCCTCTCTGTGAGCAGGGAGGCTTTCTTAGGCTCGCCTGGTATGAGGCTTGCTATGAAACACTGGCACTGGCGGGGGAGGAACTTGCAAATAAAGTCAAAAAAATTGCTGGAGCAGAGATACCATTCTGCAGGGAGGGTTTGATATCTATTTTTCTCATAGCTCAGCCGTCAAGCATCCACATCAGTTTGTAATTTTGTAAGAGGAGCTCTCCAGTTGTTGAGATAGTATGATGGAATTTGACATGAGGCAGTCACACACCCCCAGGCATTTTTGTGAGAACTGTCAGCCAGGAAAATAGGTTGCTTCAACAGTGGGTCGCTACGCTACACTACACTACAAGGCCAATATCCGTTAGTGTAGCGGTGAAATTTTTCACCCAGGATTTTGTTAGCATTAGTTGAAATACCATCCCGCTACACTAACAGGTAGTGTAGCGGTTTTTTTTTTTTTTTCAAAATCCTTGTAGCATTAGTTGTGAAAAAGCACCATTACATTAACAAGTAGCGTAGCTTTTCCACCGCTAACAGGATTTTTCAAATTTGTAGCATAGCTTTTCCACCGCTAACAAAATTTTCCCAAATTAGTAGTGTAGCGGGGATTCAAATAAAATTTAGCCTAGCAAATCCCCGCTACAGGTCAGGCTAACATGAGATAACAGGTGCGCTAAAATCAAATAAAACTCAACTACCAACCATCATCTATTGCGGGCTTAATTCCCTACATACACCACTTTTTTCCTCCAGCCAGCTTGATTCCAACCTCAATTAACCACTTTTTGTTTTTCTTTTGCTTTGTGTTTCTATTTGTATTTTGGTTTTTTTTTTTTTTTGGTCGGACTGACCCCCCAGAACCTCTTCCTTACTAACTACCAGCTCTCACCATCTAAAAGCCACCCTCAACCACCACATAAGTCCTTTTGCTACCCTTTGTTGACCACAACTGACCCCTGCTACCCTTGTACCCTCTCCACTTTAGCCACCCACCCCCCACTGGCCAAAACACAAAACAACTCGCTACCCTTCATCACAACAAACCATGCTACCCTCTCACCACCCCGAGCTGCTACCCTCCCCTCACCACCACCAAGCCAAGCCAAGCTACCCTTTGAACGTTGATTGCTAGCCCCCCCCCCTGTCGGCCAAGCCCAGCTACCCTGGTGAGTTCCACCCACCCCACCTTGCTACCCTAGACTCACCGACTGAGCCATGCTACCCTTCCCCCTCACCATAGGAGCTACCCTGACCTAGCAAGCCGTTTGCTACCCTTCTCTCTTCCCCTCACCACCACTGAGCTGCTACCCTCATCCCGTCACCACCACCACCGAGCCAAGCCAAGCTACCCTTTGACCCTGATTGTGAGCCCTGCTACCCTGGTGAGTACCACCCACCCACCTATGCTACCCTATACACCCTGACCGAGCCATGCTACCCTTCCCCCTCACCATAGGAGCTACCCTGACCTACCAAGCCAAGCCAAGCCCTTGCTACCCGTCATCACCGCCACGCTACCCTGCCCTCATCCCCTCACCACCACCAAGCTACCCTTTGACACTGATTCCAAGCCCTGCTACCCTAGACACCGTATCAGCTACCCTGACCTACCCTCCCCACCCCAACACCGAGCCAAGGTACTCTCCCCCTGCCCACCACCGTGCTACCCTCCCCACCCCACAGCCAAACTACCCTGCCAACAAGCCAAGCTACCCTCTCCCTCTTCCCCTCACCACTATTGCACCAGCTACCCTCCCCCCCTTTGAAGCGACCACCCCCATTGCTGATCTACACAAGTCCAAAACAAGCTACCCTCCCTCACCACCTCCACTAGCCCCTGCCACCATCCACTAAAGTGGACCATGGCTCCCAAAGTTAAGGGGTACTGTGATGTTTTTTTTTTTCTTTTCATCCCACATACACTGACATGTTTTTTTTTTTTCCTATGTGATATGACATGATGACCTTCCTGATACTTTATTGGCAGGGGGGGGGGGGGGTATGATTCATTGATTATCACAGAAAGAAACAAACTAGTAGGCAAAAATATAGGCTATGTCAAAAGCGAAAGGAACATGTGGATCTTATGGAAGCTACACTTGGGCCAAATACAATGAATGTTTTCTGGCACACCCCATACTTCAAACCTCTCAAGATCTACCCAACCATCCCTCAGAAATGGGTTCCAAACCAGAAGGAATATCAATACACGTTCCCCCCTACACCTGACGAAATCTCTGATGCGTATAAGACAATGGAGACAATGGAAAACTCTACCGAGTGCAAAAGATGTAAATAGTATTTTGATATGGTGGAAGGTATGAAATTTTTGGATTAATGAAATATTGTTCCAGTACTTACCGACTTGATGTTTCTTTACTTCCAGGACCATTCACAGACTTACCCAGTCCTCTCATCATTGGCCAGGGACTACTTGGCATGCTCTGCATCATCTTGTGCAGCAGAGTGCACCTTTTCATCAGCTGCCAATGTCTGCTCTACTGGCAGAGGAAGCTTGAAACCACGTACAATTGAATGGTGAGTAGCCACATGTGTCTGAAAGAGGGTATTAAACCAAGTGGAAAGTTCTCCAAAGCACATGATGTTGTCACTTTGTATACAGATTTCTCTACAAAAAAAGCAATCAATAAAAAAATTATTAGCTCATTTCAAAAACAAATGTTTTCTTTTTCCATGTTGTAATTTTCAGTCGTCTGAATCCATTTCTTCACTATGCTAAATCAACAAATCCATCATCTTATCTAATATCTAGAGCAACTCCACCAGCTATGCTAACTTGTAGCGTAGTGGGTCAATAGATTATGCCAAACTGTAGCGTAACTTTTGGAGCCGCTAACACCGCTACACCACCGCTAACACAAATTGCTAGTAGCATTAGTTGTTTCTGCCTGACCCCAACTAACGCTACGCTACCAACTAACCAAAAAAAAATCCAAAAGTGTAGCGTAGCTTTTTCCAAAGCTAACACAAATTTCAGGTAGCGTTAATTTTTTTTCCAGACCCCCAGCTAACATTACACTACCAACTAACAAAAAAAATTTCAAAAAAGTGTTAGCATTATTTGGCTGGATGGTACCGCTAACGTTAGCGGTGTGTTAGCGTAACTTAAAAAGCTAACACTACGCTACACTAACAATACGTGTAGCGTAGCTGACCCACCGTTGGTTGATTTGATTTTGAAAGGGAAGACAAAGACCTAAAGTTGCTTAACATGGAGATAGTGGCTGAAGAATCTATTATGATTTCAGAGCAGCTTCCAGCATGGGATGTTTGAAGAGCCTTGGTGGGTTTCTTGGATTTGGATCTTGCATTTTGAAGAGAGGACCATTCCAACTTGGGGTGGAAGGATTTGGGATTGTGATACCTGGGTGAGCATCTGGGTCCATTGTAAGGTTTCTTTTGCCGCTTTTGGAAAGCAGAAAGGGCCTTGTTGTTCTCTTGAAATTCATGGTTCTGTTGAAGGTAATTCTGGAAGTCTCCAACAAGAGTCTTGAGGGAGAGTGTTTTCTTATCAATTTGACATTTCTTCAAAAGTAATTCCTCAGTGGAAGTGAATTTGAGAGAGAGGTTAAAGAGTACCCACATCACAATGACTGAATCTAGGAGCTTGGAAGGGGTGGTAGTCTTGCCATCAATGATGGAACATAAAAGGTGGCAGTTGTTGGCAATTGAATTTAAGGTGGTTTCCAAGTTGTTGGATGAAATAATTGTGGAGAAAACTCATTAATTAAGGTATGTCACCTGATTTTGGATAGTTTTTGGCTGGTAATGTTCATCCAATTTCCAAAAAGCTTTAGGATTTCCTTGATATCTGTGAGAAAAACAAGCCCAGATTTTTGCATTGCAGTTGAGGAAAAGGATATCCAGGGCATCCTCATAGCAATCCAGGTCTGATTTGTCTTGTTTCTTGTCCTCCTTGATTGATTTGGTTCCATTTACTAACTTGAGTAGGTGTTTGAGTTGTAGAATGGCGGAAATCTTGATTTTCCATTTGTGATAGTTGGTGTCACACAGTGGTATGTGACACTACAAATTCCTGATTTGAGCTGGCCTTTCAGCCAGTCTCATAGCCTTTTGGTTAAGGAGGACCACTCATCTGATTGGGAATGTGAGCGTGTTACAGTAGACTGGCTGACCCTGTCGCGGGTTCAATTTGCGATTGAGACAAGTATGAAAGAAGGCTTGTCCCAATCAACAATTGTTGGGTTTTCCGCCCGCAGGTAGCAAGATGCTTCAGTGTCTTGGTGGTTCCTTGTAGCGTTCAGAAGAGTGACTAATATGGCCCCATGATTGAAGTATGAGTGAGTACCATCAGCCATCACACACTTTGGGACAAAGTGCCTCTAAACCCGGGGGTACTGTCACACAGTGGTATGTGACACTAAAAATTTCTGATGTGAGCTGGCCTTTCAGTCAGTCTCATAGCCTTTTGGTTAAGGAGGACCGCTTGTCTGATTGGGAATGCGAGTGTGTTACAGTTGGTACTGGTGAGTTTGGTGTTTTCCTTGAGTTGAACAGCTAGATCAACTGTTCAAAAATGAGTGAGTCTTATGGATTTGGGTCCAAGGGTCTGGGTGATGAGGATGAAAACAGTTGGGTAGCTTCATTGACATTGTCAGCAGGATTGATAGAAGGGAATTCGGTCTCATAATCTGTGAGAAACTCCATTTTTTGGCTACATGCACTCCATGTTTTTGGAGTGGACATTTGCCCACTGTGAGAACAAGCAGAAATAACTTGAGACACAGTGTATAAACATTGGGTCAGGCTAAAAATGCCCTCCAATGTTTTACTATGTGCACTCCATTTTGGATTGAACAGGTGTTCACTCCAATTTTATTGAAGTGAAATAATGTTCATTCCAATAAATATGGAGTGGACAGAAGGCCACTCCAAATTCCAGCATATGCTTGGAGTCCACAGATTGTGCACTCCAATTCCTTGGAGTGTGAATCCTGGGCACACCAATTCCCAATTAGCTTTTCAATTTGCAGGTGTGTACATTTTGTGCACTCCAATGAATTTAGATTGCACACCTGGAGTATACCCAAAAAATGGAGTGACTAGGTGGGCACTCCACTCCCTCAATAATTTTGGAGTGAAGGGAGTGTGCAACCTAATCCCTACAAGATAAGCCAGGAAATATCTACATCCCCTTAGAGACCTTGAACCTAGATCACCTTATTCACACTTCTTAAGATCATATATATACATCATATGTTTTTGGTTCCACTGCACTGCCAAACACATTGTAGTATCCCTCAAGGCCTATCTTTTTTGGAATATTTGGAGTGCACACTTTGTGTACTCCAATATATTTGCTCTGTCTGGAGTACACATCTTAAGTCCTCCAAAGGGCTTGGAGTGTGCCAGGTCTCCACTCCCAAATCTTTGGAGTGGAAACCCTCACACTCCAAAAATGGCAGGTTTTTTGGAGTGAGAAAGCGTCCACTCCAAATTACTTGATGTGAGCAAGTGTCCACACCAAATATTCTGGAGCGGGCAAGTGTCCCCTCCAAAACGTTGCAGTGCATGTACTAAAACATTGCAGCACATTTTTTGGCCTGACCCTAAAAATTTGGTGATTGGTATTATTCATAACCAGACTTCAAAAGATAATGTAAATCAGAAAACAAATCCAATAAAAATGAAAATAGAAACCAATTTAAAAAAGAGATATTTCTGTGCCACCATATTTGGATGAGAATATAAGAAACAAGACTAGACAAGCAAAAGACTTTGAGGAGATGGAGATCAGGAGACCAAACTAGGAAACATATAAAAAAAAAGATCAGTTATGAAAGAAGATAGAAAAGAGAGGAGAAGAGATTCAACAGTGTTTTTCTTTTCTCACCAAATGGGTAATTTGTTGATGTAGACAAGAGACATGATATTTGATGAAATTGAATAAAGAAGGGGAAGAAGGATAGGATAGTTGATGAGGCCAAATCAAGAAGGGAAAGAAGTTAGGATGAGGTTGAGTTACATTGTGAATGCAGACAGAATAATTGAATGTTGGAATAGGAAGGGATTTGATTGGATGATTGAGGATGAAAAAGTAGACAAAGTCGATAAGCAGGGAGGATAAAGATTGATGTAAGAGCGGGTGTGATGATAGAAGGAGGTCACAAAGAGAGGTTTCTAAGATGACTTTTTGGAAGAGGATTGATTTTGAATGGAAAAGAATATGAGATGAAGACAAAGTGTTCCAGAAATGTGGGAGTGAAAGCGTGGTGATATCACCACAAAAAAAGTGGTGGTGTCTTTGTGTATTATGAATGCCTTCTAAAAGTACAAGTGGCAGCTCTTTGTACTTTGGGGAGACACCCACATGAAGGTGCCACCGTTTTCTTGGCGGTGTATAATACTATGGAAAGAGACAGACTAGGATGAGATACAAGAGATAAGATAGAGCTAAAAGAAAATAATACAATACAGAATAGAAAGAGAAAGTACAAGTAAGGAAAGTAAGGAAATTCTAACACAGTGAATGAGGAGAGAGTGTCAGCTTGGGTGTGGCTTAGGGGGATGAGGGATTGGTTGCACCTTGAGACACAGTGATGAGAGTGTCAGCTTAGGGCAGGCTCATGTGGACAAGCACTTGGATGAATCTGTAATGAAAGACCAGAATGAGACTTGATAACAGGAATAAGGATTGGAAACGACAATGAAGAGGGAGATAAAAAAAGGAAGAGCGGAAAGGAGGACATGGACCGAGACCTCTGTGTGATCTGTGCTGTGTTTCTCTCCCATTGACATATTCCCATACTGGAAGACGTCCCTTGGCCATCTGCAGCCCCTGCAGATCTTAATTCAAAAGTGCAAAAGCTAATGTTTTAGCTTTTCAACTGCAATGAAGCTCTGGGGTTCTACAGGGGGGCGGTAGATCAAAGGGAAGTCATCCAGTGGGATGTGTATACATGCAGCTTCACACTCACTGGCTACCAGGCTTGAACCCATGACACATCCCAGGTGCACAGCTACATCAATGCTGGGCTCATCACCTCTTAAAAGCTCTGGGGGATGGAAAGTTAGTACATCCATTTTGGTGGGCATCTGGTCTCACCCATACTGGTTTACCACCATGCTCCAACAAAGTCCATAGTTTAGTTGTTTTTTTTGCAATTATGAACACAGCACTTCATAGAGTCTCTACAGTTTTTTAATTAAGTTGTATTGGTTAAGAAAAGATATGTACATACATTTTACTTTTGTTTTATTGATCATCATCCATCATCATGATCTGTCTTAACCAAACCACCACCAAACCCTCCCCCCCCCCCCCCCCCCCCACCCCAACCCCTTCAAAAAAAAAAAAAGGGACAAAAAAAACAAAGTATGACAACACAAGCAATGAACTTGAAATACAATGAAAAAAAGAAGTTTGAGTGGTGTAGGAAAGGTTATGTGTGTAAGATGAACAAAAAGCAAACAAACAAAAAGGATTACGGAGTGGAAATGGATGGAAGTATTATATGTGTAATATATAAATATGGTGGAATAATAGAGATGATGATGGTTATAAGTTGTTGAAAGAGAGAGAGACTACAACATCAACGGTTGAGTACGATGAGAGTGGAGCTTAAAGTAGAGGAGCACACATAAACAAGTATCAACACGGCAGGGGTCAAAAGAAAAAGACGAGAAGCGAGGCGACGGCGAGGAGGAAAAGAGCGCGGGATGGAGGAAGCAAGCATGGCGCGAGACTTTTGGTGTGGCCGAAGAGGGTAGGGGGCTACGAAAAAGAGCAAACCGTGAGTACCGAATCAAAAAAGAAAAGAGAAGGAAGTAAGACGTACGCCGGTGACGACGGGGTTGCGTTGGGTCTGGAAGACGATGCCCTGGGGTTGGCCGGGTTGGCTGGGCTGGCCAGGCAGGGGCGGGACAGGACTGTTGGGGTTTCCGGCCGGCCGGCCGACCTGCGGGACGCCGGGGGGCAAGGGCCTGTAAGCGGCGATGACGAAGTTGGCGGCGGCGGCGGAGAAGTCCTGTTTGAAAGCCTCGAGGGTAGCCGTATCGTTCGACAATCTAGTTCGGCCACACAAAGTCAACACATTGTCTGCGTGGGGCGGGCAGTCAACGGCCTACCGGTAGTCTCGTAGGTCGGCTATTCCTCCATCGTTCTCTTCCTTCTCGTGCTCGAAATGCATGTGCAACTTCAGCCGCGGGAACGTCTGCATCAGGCTCGGCGACGTGATGCAGTCCTGCCACCAGGCCCGTTGTAAGTCGACGAACGTCTTGGCGGTCGATGCTTGTGCATTCAAGGCTGCCACATGGAACGCCGCTCCCGACTCGGCGATCTAGACCAACAACAATAGAGGAAAACAATCGATTGTGAATCGGGCTGTGGAACGAAAGGATGGATGTATGTGCTTACCATGCATGCCTTGCCCGGCTTGTTGCAGTACATGTCGTACCAGTTGAAGGTCGAGGTGGGCGAGGTTCCATTCATGACCGAGGCACAGTATCCATTGGGTTGGGCAACGTTAATGTTCTGAAAGTTGGGACCCTTGTAATCTGGAGAAGCACGAGAGATGAGTGTATAGAAAAGAAGAAGAGAGAGAGAGAGAGAGAGAGCTTAACAGGTTGACAAGCCGATCCAATCCACCTGGTCGTCACCAGGATAGTAGGGAGAGAAGGGGTCGTCGGTGTTAGTGATCTTGCCATCATGATCGGTGTCTAGGAGGGCAAGGTCGGCGGGAGAGAGAGACTGAGCGGTTTGGCCATAGGGGTAAGATTGGGGGGTGTTGGGGGCCCACACGACGGCGGTGCGGGGGGAGGCGGCCTTGACGATAGCGTACATCCTGCGCCAGAGCTGGAGGAATTGGGTGGGCTTGAAGCCGTACGGGTTCCAGGCACCCTGCATCTCGGGCGCAAAACGCAGGAAGACGGTGCGGTTCATTGTGTCCGTGTAGCCCTGCAACTGGAGGCCTAGTTGCTTGAGATGGTCGTCGGTGACGGTGTCCAATCCGGTCGGATAGACCGTCAGAAAGACCGCGGCGTCTGTTTGGGATTGCTCGATTAAATATTCTGGGGCAGGTCCTCCGGCTCCAGTGGTATACTACATAGTGTGGGGTACATACAGTACAAAGCCAAATGAATTGGTTAGTGGTAATCCGAGAGCTGTACAGCCAACAAGTGAATGGCGATCTGAGAAGATCCGAGAAGAAATGAGAGTGTATAAATGAGAAGAGAGCCGAACATTATAGGACGGGAGCGGGATGACTTGGGCGATCTGGAAGACCGAGGTATTGAAGCCGAGACGCTGGTTGATGACGGCGGGAGTGTCGGAGTAGCCGGTGTCGGTGTTGGGCCAGACGCCGAAGTAGACACCATCACGCTCGTTGAGTGCTCGGGCGGGGAGCTGGGCAGCAATGGAGTGGAGCAGGGCGAGAAGGATGAACCAGCAAGCAGAGTGGCCCATCTTTAGACTTTGGCGGTGTGATGGTTTGGTGGGTAGACTGGCGGAGGAGAAGAGTGTGCCGCTTATATGTTATCTGAAACTGGGCTTTGTCTGTCAGTGTCAGCAAAAACTCAGAAAAGATTAAAACAATTTCAAATTTAGTAAATAATCAAATGTTTATTTGATTGGGAAACAACTGTTGTTCATTCGGGAAACAACCCAAAGTGGCGACTCGCGAAAATAAAATATCGATGGCAGAATCGAGCCAACCTCGAGTACACCCTGTATCAATCAACTTCCACTCGAGATCTTCGGGCTGCTGAAAACAGTCATCTACAACCAACAAAAACTATGAACTTAAATCTGTTTATCAGATCTCTTTCAACAGAACAACAGACTTCAATAGCTCACAAATGGTGTGATAAAATCTGGGTGGGTATTTACATAAAAAAACTTGGGTTCATTTGGTTGTTGGACAAACTGTGGTTGGGTAATGATACATATGCAAATGATTGAATATTTCACTTCACTATCAATGAACAAGATTATTTCCACTGTCTTTAATATTTCTTTAGCTGTCCCAAGGAATCAATCCAGGCCAGCAAGACTGCCCTACAATATTCTATACTGGTAATAAGTCACCTTATACTGTTGAGAACCCTATTCTCTCTAGCTCCTCTAAACTCAAAGACCAGTGATCAAGCTTCAAACTGGGTCAAACCTTCCTACTCAAACCCGCGGCTTCTGTCAAACCTGCGCTTAAACTCAGTTCAAACTCAATCTCTCTGCATTTACCTTCCTCATTTCTTGAATATTCAAGCCAACCAATTCTTTCGCATTTTCCCTTCTTCAGGGAATCATCTCAATCATCATCACAATAACTCCTTTACTTCATTCCCTCAATTCGGTCTTCATCAAACAATCATTACGACCAATTCTATCAAACCAAGCATCATCAAGAATCAAACCAACTTCGTGGCCATATGTAACACATCCACTCTTTTTTGATCCTATCCTTCCTTGTTGTTAACCTTTCTCTTTTGCTTCTTAGTCGTGTTTCTTTTCTATCTTTCCTCTTCTTTTGTCATCATTTCTTTGTCGTGCTCAATCGTGTTTGTGTTTGTCTGAGGTACTTTCAATTTCTTTTGTTCTTTTTTTCTTTTACTCATATTGACAATTCATTCTCCTTAGTTTCTCAAAACTAATCATATACAACAACCCCATTTTCTTTTTTGAAAAAAAATCCCCCACTTTTTTTTTCCAAAAAAAAAAAAAACTAAGAAAGAAAATTTGAAACTTGAGAATTGAGTTATTAAGGCTGCAATTATAAACCGATTTTTTTTTTTTTTTTTCAATTCACTTTTTAAAAGTATTCGAAAACGTGGCACTATTGAATAAAAGTTGAAATATAAGTTCAAATATTTTTCAAAAGCTTTACAAAAGCGCGCCAAGTATAAACCCGCCGCGCTTAATTATACATAATTTTCTTTATTTCCAGCTGACACCCCCAGATCCTTGATCTCGTGCGCCGTATTTTGGTACTGGCACCAAACCCAAGAAGCCCATCTACATACATGAAAACGAGTGGCCTTCAGACAGCCCAACCGGTGGGAGCCTTGGATGGACGATCGGATCCCAGTCGTTTGATTGGTGGAATTTTTTCGGATGTCACTCGCCGACTTCCGATGGCTATCAGATTGAACTTAACTCAAGTCCCTCCAAGGAGGTCGCGCGAAGTGCGACCTCCTTGGATTGAGGGACTTGAGTTAAGTTCGCTCTCTGGTGAATTGCGAGTCGAGTTGCAGCAGGGACTGTAGTGAGAATTGGGAGGGTTTCATGAGCGGCTTAGCTATTTTTTTTTTTTTTGGCATTTCAAATCGACCCGGAGGGTCGATTTGAGGTGGTTTTGAATAAAAATTTAACAAATACTAAATAAATAAATAACTGAAAAACTACTAAAAATTGTGCCTAAATATTTTTCAAAAGTCATTTATAATTTCGGCCTAAAACCTAACTTGTCTACACAGAACATAAATTGAATTTCAGAAACACCTTACAAATTAAATGATCAAGCTGATCTGAGTAAAGTCAGGTTGCCACTGGGCCAGGCAGATCCGCGAGCTACCCGTGACCCGGCGCTAATCGGGTCAGGTTTGGGCAGCCTTTCAGCTGATTCTTGGATTTTTAGACCCAACCCGCTTCAGTCTTGGGTCGGGTTTGGGCAGCTGTCAAGCTAATTGGGTCGACCGGTGACCTGACGGTCCACAGCAAGTAAGTAGATAAATACATGTAACAACCCTAAATAAACAATTTTTTAATGTTTTCTCAATCACAAAACCCGGTCGACCCATGAATTACTCCACCTGACCCAAGCCCGGCCATTTAATAAGGGTCAGCCTTTATGCAAAACCAAACTTTACCACATGCACACCAAAGAAGGTGTGCATGGACTTGCACACCAAAATTCTTGGTGTGAACGGCTGTGCACACCAAAGTTGATTCTTCTTTGGAGTGCTCAAGCCTGCACTCCAAAATTTTTGGTGTGCATGGCCATGTACAAGTCATAATCTGAGCACTCCTTTTTTTGAGTTAAATATGATTCACTCCAAATATTTTGGGAGTGAAATATGATTCACTCCAAAATTAATATGATTCACTCCAAAGGTTTTGGAGTGAATTATGATTCACTCCAAAGGTTTTGGGAGTGAATCATATTTCACTCCAAAAAAAGGAGTGCTCAGATTATTACATGGTGTGCATGGCTGTGCACACCAAAAGTTTTGGAGTTCAGGCTTGAGCACTCCAAAGAAAAATCAACTTTGGTGTGAGCAGTTGTGCAGACCAAGAATTTTGGTGTGCAAGTTCATGCACACCAAAAAGGTGTGCATGGCCGTGCACACCCAAATTCTTGGTGTGCACAGCCATGCACACCCAAATTCTTGGTGTGCATGTGGTAAAGTTTGGTTGTGCATAAAGGCTGACCCTTTATTAAATGGGTTTGGGTTCGGTCAAGGAAATTAACCCACTGACCCGCATAGTGCAGTGGGTGGGGTTTGGGCAGCGTTTTTTGACCCAAACCCAACCCAGTTGCAACCTGAGAGTAAAGTTAACACAGTGTACACCAAGACTAGATACAATCAAATTTTGAGCCCCTTCATGATCACAGAAAAATGAGGAGTTGAACATGCAAGCCCCAGCCCTTGAAGGAGGAAATCCTTTGGACAGGGAGGTGCAGGTCCAGGAGACCAGCAATTGACATACTTTCTTGGTCCTCCAGGGCTGAGGGGGTTTCTGGTTCAATTTAAATCCAGTAACCCACTCACTGTGAGGGGCTGCTTCCCACTAGCAGGAATCCTTGACCAATGGGTACAGTTGTACCCATTGGCTGAGTATTCCTCCTTGGCCAATGGTTATGTTCTGTACCCATTGGCCAAGGAGGCTCTTTCATGGCCAATGGGAACAGACTTTAGCCACAGGCCATGAGTGATTCCTTCTCAGCCAATGGCTACAGGCTTTACCCACCAGACGAGGAGGGAAAATTTTGGAGGATAGTTACAAACTGTATCCATTGGCATAGGAGGAATCCCTCTTGGCTTCTGGGTGCAGAGTGTACCCATTGGCCCAGGAGGAATCCTCCCCATCTGATGGTGTGGTAGGTCACCCATTGGCCAAGGAGGAATTCTCCTTGGCCAATGGGTACCAACTGTTACCCTTGTGTTGGAATTCTCACCTCCTGCCCTCAGTAAGATCATTTTCCTCTTTATCAAAAATCTCAGGCTGAGTCCCCCAGTTTCTGGAGCCTGTACATACATTAGCTCTACTTTGCCTCTTCTTTCTCATTAAAAACTACTAAGGTCATCCACTGGCCCAGCAATTTGTTACAATTCTGACATCTCCTGTGACAGCCCACCTGTAACAAATTTGACATTTCAATACTTAATTTACCACATCTGACTCTCAAAAATTGAACTCACTTTCAAAGTACCACTCAAAACACTCACTCATCCCTGAATCCTCACTCTCTTCAATCTTGACACAATCACTTCCTACTTTCTCACTTCTCCCGCCTTCTTCTTTCTTATTTACATTTCTCTCTCCTTATATTTTGCTTTTCATCATCCTGAAGTCTGTCTGAATTTTAAACCTCCTAAAAATCAACTCAACCTCAATAAATTCCTTGTTCTACATTAACTGATTTATTTCTTTATTCTGTAGCTTTTCTTTCTGATTCAATCTTGTCTCCTTCTGAGCTACTGTCCTCAATAGTGTTTGTTCTTTTCTTCTCCACTATAGCACAAGGTGGCTACTCCACCCAACCCTCTCAGGTCCCATCTCAAAATATTGACATGAATACAGCCTCTGTGTATCACAGTTTCAATTCATGTCCTTATCTATTCAACCTTATTATCATCATCACATCTTGTGTTTGATTCAACAATATTCCCCTTTGCTGTGCTCAGGTGTGATAATTCCTTTGGTCTGTTTACTTCATTTCATTTCATTTCATTTCATTTCATTTCATTTCATTATCTCCTCTTTCAATTCTCTTTTCTAAGGGTTTTCTCTAAGACATAGGAAAAAAAACCATAACATTGATGGAAAGTATTCCCAGCACCCATAACCACACCCCAAGAGAAATTGCAAAAATTGATTGCTGTTGGGAGTGATGGAAAAATACAAGAAGAAATATTCTAGAAAACCTGATGCATCCAATTCCAACCAATTATTCCTGCTGTTCACAATGAAGATCACTGCTGGTTTAAAATTCTCTTTGTCAATACATTAAGTTTGTAAGTGGTGCAGCTAGGACTGATATTCCCATTGCTTCTTAGCACTGATGGTAAAAGATCTGCAGGATTTAGATTTCCACAATCAAGTCTTTAATTTATGGTTTTAGGATGATCTGAGGATTGAGCGTGGAGAAACCACTTATCATCCAAGACAGGTTTGAGGTGCAACCTAAGGTTTTGGTTAGAGGTTTTTTTCAAAAATTCCCTTTTGAATCCAGCTGTCTTTAGGCCTCATTGGTAGGGGTACAGCTTATACCAAGACCAATGAGGTTTTTGATTCTTGGCCACCAATGAGGGTCAACCCTATTGGATTGGTGCCTTTTCCCAGACCTATAGGAACAGTTGTTACTTGAGACAAATGTTGATGGAAGAACTTTAAGGAGTTGGATTTCATATGTAAGTAATCAGGAAATAACACAACAAAGAAGAAACAAATAAGAAAAAGAATGTACCTTTCAGGCAAAACAATAATGAAGTGAAAGAAACACAAGATAAGGAAATAAGATAGAAAAGGATAAGAGGACAAGGAACCAGAAAAGTCAGAGGTCATTTGATTAACAATAAGGCGAATGGAAGGGAAGCACGTCTGGTGTGTCAGCTGAGAATGTGCAGAAAAGAAGATAGTAACTGAGAGATGTCGACGAAAATGATGAGTCAAAGAGAAGGAATAGAATTGATGATCTATTTGAAGGAGAATGACTAGTGAGAATATTCCTTGAAGGAATGTGAGAAGGTGGAACAAATGGGAGAAGATATAGGAAATGAGAAGGGATCGAGTGTATCACTGAGTGAGAGAAGTGAGAGTAATTTTAAAAGAACTGAGCGAGAGGGACAAGCGAGATGAGCTTGGATGGCAGTGACATCATAGAAGGAACGGGGAATCAGGGTGATGATGTCATGGAAAGAATAATGTTCTGAGGAGGCAAGAGTTCTAGAGAGGATGATGTTTACATCTCAACAACAAGTTAATGGAGTGTACTCCCTGTCTTATTTTCTTGGACTGGCTGGTCCTGGAGGGAAGGGGAGGAGTGTACCCTTTTTAAATATCCAAATCCATGAAAAACACACTTTCCATTGTGAAGGTCATCCAATTTTCACTTGCACCCAACCACAAGTTTGACACATCCAAAACCTCACCTCTGCTCTCCTTGCCAGCCAATAAAAGAGGAAAAAACCGGCACAATTAAGCTTCACACCATTATACAGGTAAAAATTGACGAAAAATGTAGTAAGTCCAATTCACAAATCTAAAAAACAACTAAAATTCTGATCTCACTCCCTTCTATTCTCCATTTATTTCTTTCCTTCTCTCTTATTCTTATTCTTCTCTTCTGTATTCTCAGATTTTTCTTTTCTATCTATCCTGGCTCTTTTTGCACAATCAACTCTTTCAGTCACATATTTATTTTAGAACGTGGTGCATAGTAGAGTTAATATGTGCACTCTTTTGTATAAACTTTCTGTTAGAAGTGTTGCCCTCCCTCTACCTCCCTTGCATTCCAATGAAAAAACTCGTCATCATTCCAATTATGAATACCAAATCTATTGCACAGCTCTCAAGTGATCTTTACATGTTGCAAAATTATTGACCAAATTTGTAACCTGTTGGACTCAATTAAAAACATTATTTTATTGTTGATGTAATATGTACCCTGTTGGACTCCATTCAAAATAAAGGTTCCTGGCTTTTGGAGCTGGAGGAAAAATTCCATTTTGATCCCCCACTGAGAGTGGAAAGACCTACATTGGCTGCTCATGATGGTCTCCTAATTAAAGGGGAGATCAACTCAATTCCAATGGATTTAAGAGTTTGACCCATTGGTCACAACAAGCTGAAGAAAATCAGTGCCCAATTATAAACCCTGCACTATGTACATTTTGTGCCAATGCATTTGCTCCAAAAATAATGTGTTCTAAATTCAAGTCCCTCCCTGCAGTTGGTGCAATGTGTTGGCACAATGCAACAAAAGTGTTGGTTTTTGGATGAAAGGAAGGGTTTGGGACCTATTTTAAGTTCCACTTGAGATTTTTTAATAGCTTACCTCCTCACCAAAGTGCTTTTTTCAAGTCTGCCTCTGGGTTAACATCAAGCTCATTATTGACTCTTGAAACCCTTTATTTTTTTTTTGGCAAATCAAATCTCACCTTTGAGCTTGCAAAACTGAGCCATGTGCATGGTATGCACCCATATAATCAAAACTTTTAGCTCCAAGGGAAGTACTTCAATCACACCTTGAGCCTATGTAGGTGTACATAATTAGGAATTGCATCTGTTAATGGCGGGGAAGCATCTGGGGGGCTTCTGGCTATTCCCCCTGGCAGCTTATCAAGGTGTGAGGCTAGCCCAAATCCTCATCATTGGATGGGAAGGATCCCAATCCAGCTGGGGTATGGGTATGAGTCCCTAGCCATCACCTCCAGAGTTATCCCAGTTGGCACTAGTTATGCCTGGAGTGTGGGTCCCTCATATGGGGAGGTGCAATAAAAATATGGCTCCATGTTGCACCTGCTGAGGTGGTGTCCAGAGGCCTAAAATATTGAGTTTACTTGTCACACCGTGGGCCAATTTTGCTGCCACTGTGACCCTCTAGGCTGAGAACATGACCTGGCCTTGGAAAGATGACACATGGTATGCCCTGAGTAGCATTGGCAAACCATTGTCACTTTGGCGCCCAGGTATCAGCCCCCTTTTTTGCAGTGTTGTCTGGGGGAAGGGGATGGAAAGACACTGTGGAACTATCCTTTGGGGGAGAATAGAGCTTGAGAGGGATAGGTGCTTGAAGGGCTGCCTCTCTGGTAATAGCTGGGAGAGAGTAAAGTAAAACAAGAATAAGAGTATGGACTCTTAAAAAAAGTGTGGCTGATGGAGATGTCTAGGTTTAAGGGGATACAGTGAAAACCCAAACTGGCTACAGGTGTAATCAAAAGGCAATAAGGTGACAACCCAGAGTGGTTACTGGAGTGATCAAAGGTACATAATGATGATCCTTGTAAACCCCAACCCCTGTTGGGTTTCACAAGGTCATACGGACACCAGATTACATAAGCATAAGATGTATTTAGTCTGGCCTTCCACTTTTATCTAGATGGTAGAGATCTTCTCTCTCCCATCTAGGTAAGTACCTGGTTGATTCTTTCATACATTATTTCTATTCCAACCTGTTCAATACTCAGTTGTACTGAATAGAGATCTTCTCTCTCCCTTCTAGATTTTCAATTCAGCATACCTTGGCTCTAGTATCCCGTTGCATTACCTGCTTGCACCATATTATCCTAAGCTTCAGTGAAGAACAAAAGTTGTTCTTACAATTCTACTAACTATATATAATTCTAATGAAATTGACCAAGACTAATCAATACTATTCAATGATTCTAGATGTTTTTAAAAAGGGATTAGGTGAAAACCCAGACTGTTTACTGGAGTGATCAAAAGAGGTTTCTACCAAACATAACTCTAATAATGGTGACCAAGGCTAATCAATGCTACTCAATGATTCTAGATGACAAGGTAACTAATGATGGCTAGGACTAGTAATTTTTCTACTGATTTCTAGGTGATAAGGTGTGGAACAAATGAGGAGGGAAAACAAGGCACCATGAAAGGATTGTGTGGAATAGGTGTCATGTGACATGCAGCTTACTCCAGCAGTTATTCAAACTACACACTAATCACAAAGTTGTTAAACTTCCTGATGATGACAAAGGGAGCATTATTATTGAAGGGGAGTAACTTTTGGAGTACTACTGGAGTATCAGAAGATGTTACTGAATGTCACCTTACACCTATTCACCTGAAATCATTAACACTGAGGCTGCTTATGTAGTGAAATCCAGGAGAAATGGGCAGATGCCAACATGTGGGTTAAAGGAGTATGAAACCAAACAGAATGAAACAAGGCTGACATATGATGGTCAAGTTGTGGGTATGGAAAGTCATGGAACAAAATGGTAGAAGTGACTTGTAAGGTGGCTGGATTGTGGGTATGAGAGTAGGGGAAGTGTTACATGACTTCTACTGTGTTTTATGAGTTGTTTCATGGGGGTATGAGCTCATAGAGAGAGAGGTGGAATATCTTCATCCAGGTGAATTGGTCTGACTTGTGAGTTCCTTTGAGTATTGGTCTGTGAAACTTCTGTGACTTGAGCTTTCTTGAACTTTCAGTTTGATCTGGGCCTGTCCTCCATGTGATTTCCTTGTGATTGTTCCTGTTTTTTAGCTTGCTTCCTTCAAGTTTGGCTTACCACACCACATGTTGAACGGATCCAATGATTTGGCACCAAGTCCGTGTTTATCAAGGCAAAATCCACATGTATTGGTATTGGTTTGGGATGTAACCAGGCTGGGGGTCATGGATTGGTATTGGTTCAGGATGTCACCTGGCCAGGGTGACCTGGTGGGTTTGGGTTAGGATTAGGCTCGAAAATCAAGAATTCCCCCCAACCACAAATGGTGTGGGTTGGGTTTGGGCAGATTCTATTATGGACGAGCTGGCCTGGGAACCCGCTTAGCCTACAGTTGCGCACACCATCCCACTGTACATGGCTGCCTGCAAAACTTGACTGGGGGATGCGGGGGAAAACGGTGCCCCCAATAGGGCACCAAAACACACTCCAAGTACATTTTTGGACTGCTTGGGGTGTGTAGATTCCAAATCTAAAAGGCTGGCCAATTTTTATTTTTTTTCATTTTTTATGCCTGTCAATTCGGACCTGTGGGCTTTAAGAAGTCTAGAATTCCAGAAATATGGGTTTGCTAGCCGACAAAAGGCTATAATCATGGTTTTAAACAATAGATTTACCCTAAATCCATGTGTTCCAAACCATCTCCGGTCTCTCTAGACCACGTCTCTGCACACTTGTCAGAGGTGGGGGGTCTTAATTCTATAGACCTTAACCCGTCCTCCTAGGCCTCCCTTTCTATCCGGGATAGTCAAGAGAGGCCGGTGTATGGGTGCCAAGGGGAGAATGCTGTTCTCTCAGCATTCTCTCCTGAGGCAGAGAGAAATCTTATCGAGCCTGGAGAGGGGGCTTTCTCAGGGACCTTTAAGCCCCAGACTCGGCTAGAAGCCTGAGCCCAAAGGTCCCGAAAGCCCACTCTTCTGGCTAGAGTCTCTTTTCCCATACGCTTACGCAATCGGTCATCAATTTTATTGCGCTATAGAGCAGACAAACGGTTGTCATCTCGACAACAGCTTCCTGACATATCAGGACCAATCTTTTGGACACTCCACAAGTGCTAGGTCACTCTTTCCATGCCCTATCCCGCATTCCGAAGGCGGTGGTTGCATCCTGTAGCGCCTGTGCTGAATAGGCCCGAATGTAGAGCTTGTAGCAGGATGAAGTCCAGCGTCCCGCCCGACAGATCTTTTCCACTGGCACCCCTATTGCATTGTAGAGAGACGCTCCGCCCACGCAAAAGGAGTGACCCGTCAATCCTTGCCGTCTGTACCCTCGCCAGACACTGAGTATGGTGGAGATAACCGCCGATTTCATCAACTTGTGTCTCTTACCCCCCTCATTGAAACCGAAGAGCGGGTTGTCAGCTGACTCGCAGCCCGATTGAAGCCGGGTTAGCGCCCTGACTGGACATAGGCAGTTGTTCAGTTTCTTTAGCCGAAGGAGTTGTACTTTGCCTGGATTCGCGGTCTTTGCCTCATGCAGCGTATTGGTTGCCGTCATGCCTAAATTCTTAATTCTGATGTCCGAGCACTTGACACCTTCATGCTGGGTGTCGCGGTGGGTAACTTCTCCCATCCTCGCCAGACCCCGGAAGGCTATCATTGCCTTATCGGCCGCGCTCCCGTCCGCCAGGCCGTGTACTAGCAGCACCATGTACGACAGCAGAACCGCCGATTTTGGGGCCCTCTCGGCCAGGTTCGCGTCCTCTTTTGTCGAGGCCTTCGCCATCAGTGCTGTACGCCTCTCCGTATTGGCCGGATAGGCCGCATCGTGGTAGGTGTGCCAGTATTTCAGCCCACACAGCTATTTGTTTAGAGTCACTGTGTTGTTCCGCTCGACCAGTTGACCGCGCTGCCCAATGACAGAATTCATAAATATCTCCGGCCGACGCTGGTAGTTCGAACAGCCGAGAGGACTGCTCCTTTTTGAATCTCAAGAACTTCCTTACCGCGGAGTTATAGCTAGTCAGAGTGTTGACACTCCATCCGTTCAGGACGTGTATGTCCAGGTGGGAAGGCTTGACCAGAATCAAGCCCCGGGAGAGAAAATCGCGGATCGAAGAGAGGAAGTTGTCTGTTAACATGTTTGCAGGAGAAAAAGATGACACAAGAAATAACAAAAAGATGGCTACAAGCGTGGCTATTTAGATGGTGAATATAACCTGAGACAACATCCCCTTCAAATCTTCCGGAATGGTGACTACTACTTGATCTCTTACATCTTGGCCTGACCTTATGCCTCGCGACAGTTTGTCTGCCGTGTTGTCTTTAGACGTCACCCGCCTCGCCACTAGATTAACCTGGTTCGCTATCAGCAGCTCCTGAATGTGAAGCCACTCCTCGTGGGTTTCTTCGTTTTTGGATTTCCTGTTGTTTACACCGAACTCGGTCGTGGTATTGTCAGTCCAAACCACTATTTTTTTGCCACTTTGGTCGTGACACGCAAGCGCCATCAACAGGCCAAGCCTGATAGCTATGGTTTCGAGCAACGCAATCGGAGGGCTCCGGGTGCCTTTCTCCACCAGGGAGAACTGTCCCCACCTTTTCCCTATGAGTACGCCCATCCCAAACGATGTTGAGGCATCCCCGAACCACTGAATGTCTATTGGCGTCCCCCAACACACCATCCGGGTTGCCTCGAAATTTTCCAGCGTTTTCACCCAGCAGAACAAGCCTCGCTTGACGTCGTCTGGTGCAAATTTTGTCGCCATTCGATGGACCCATGACTTTAACCATCGATATAGTGAGCAAAGACGTGCATTCAGGTGAACTAGCATGTAGGAAACATGATTTGGGCGCCCCACCAGTATCTCTACATCTGTGTAACTAAATTTCGCCCCTTCTTCTAGAAATGGTTTGATCTGGAGGATTCTTGTCTTTTTCTTTCCGGGTGGTAAACGTACTGTCTTCTTCGTACCGTTCCACACGAAGCCAATGAATTTCTGCTCTTTGCTGAAGTCTGAGTTTTTTTCTTCGTTTGTTAGCACTCGCAATCACCTCGATTCGGCTACTATCTCGCTCATTTGAAGGGACGACGTTTTTGCTTTGACAAACAAGTTGTCGTCTACCCACTGGAAAACTTGTACTAGATTGAATTTCCTCTTCATGATTTCTTTCTATGTGTCAGCGGGCCTTCCGAACGTACCACAACCGGCGACTCCTCCGAAAGTAATTCTAGTATCTAAAAGCAAGTTTCCGTCGAAGTCACGCCACAGTAGATACTTCCATTGATCCTCTCGTGTCGGGATTTTCCTATAGGCCTTCTCCCAGTCGAATAGGGCGAGCTCTATGGGTTGATCATTCTCTGTTAAGAATTGCGATACCCTACTAAAATCATCCCAGGTTGTTGTGAACTTTTGTTTGTCTACAAATGAGTTAACTGATGGGATTCCCAATTCACCCCTTGGAAACGACAGGTCGTTGATGGGACTAATCTTCCCATCGCTATTGACTACCGCGCCCAAAGGATTGGACCTGAAAAACGTGAATTTACTGCTTATTTCTTCGTGCGTAAAAGGCCCAAACATCCTTTGGACGCCAGTTCAGATTTGATTCCTTCTTCTATCTTACCACAAACCTTCTGGGAGGATGAATGGTTTTCTGGTGTATAGAAAGGTAGGCCTCCTAGAGTGTGCTCCGGGATTCCTTGAAAGAAACCTTTTTCAAAACCCTCGACTATGTCTGGGTAATCATCAAGGAGACCCAACTCTTCGAGGTCTTCTTTCCAACGTGGAACATTCATCTCGCAATTGACGCCAGATGGCCACTCTTTCTCTAGTACCACCAACCTAAATTGCAAATATTCAAAAAGACGCAAAACAACACAAATCATTTTAGTTCATTTTAGTTTCTGAATCTCTAAACGCCGATACACAAAACATTGCTAGCGACTTCAAACTTGTTGATAAGGAGTGTACCATCATCCGGTCACAAAAAAGAAACTCTGCTAAGGACAAGGATTAAATTATAAATTTACCCCGACTTATTGTTTCCATCATTCTTTCCATCTTTTTTCTCATTCTTCTTCCCTTCCTCCCTACCAAACCTGTTTTTGTTGAAACCATTATTATTCTGATACATATAGTTCCCAGTTACTGCTCGGCTCGTCGGTGCACCGTAACCACCATAACCACCGTTCCTGTTGTACTGATTATGACCTTGATTCTCTCGACTGTCTCCGTTCCAGCCTTCATGCCTATACGGGTGATAAGTGTTTGACGAGTTAAAACCATGACCTTTTGGTTGCCAATCTTGGAATCTCTTCCTTCCGAAACGTTGAAAACCAAATTCATTCCCCCTCGAATCCGAGGTCATATTCCCTTTGAATACCGACGAATTGAAATCCTTCGATTTCGTCTTGCCAATTTTCGGATCCCATCCAAATCTTTCACCTCCATAAGCGTACGGATTATCAGTATGTTTGCCTTGGTTCAAATCTCTAGTAATTTTTAATGATTGTTCATAGATGTCGTTTCGCCATACTGATATATCTATAGCCGCTTGACCTCCTGACGAAGTCGCCACCTTATACGCAAACGTGTTTTGTCTGACTGTTATATCATATCTAAACGCCGACATAAAATTATCCTCTTCGATTATCCTGTCTACGTTCAACTTATGGCCGATGATCCATTTAGCAAATGGTTCCATCTTATAAATATCTCTGAAAGTAATTAAAAATGTTCGATGATTACTCGTCCACCGACTAAAAGTTTGTGTCCATTCATTTGGATATTCGAACCCAGAATATATGCCTTCTTTTTCATCTGATTTCGTTTTCTTACTAAAATGGTGAGAAAGCGCCTCTTCTTTCCAATCCTTGTTAAAAATAGTTAAAGGTAAAGGATCTTGCGATTCGCGAATGTTTCTATTGAAAAAGGGTGTGAACCCCACATCGCAGTGATTCGGAACAGTGCCATCGATGAATTCTAGAGTGGATCTTTCTTTGAAACCCGATTGTAAAAACGCATCCGCCGAGTTTGACCTTTCTAGATGTCTACTAGGCGGTTTCAGCGACGATGAATTTAATTCTGCGTAAATTCTTAACAGCAAGTCCGCGGTTTCCTTGTCATCTTCTTTGGTTGCTTTCAACATTTTTGGCCATAATTTCTCTGCGTCTGATGGTTCATTGATCGCTTTTTCAATTTGGTCTGGTTGATTATCGACTAAAGGATTTATCGCTTGTGTGTATATGTTGGCTAACTTCGCGTTTACTATCACTTCTGATACCTCTTCGTCTTCGCTATCTATTTGTCTCGTTTCTTTTAAGGATAACAATCCTTTATCTATTACCATGAAAATTTAACATCCTAGATGATTAATTTCACAAAAGCCGATGAACTTCTGTTTGTTGGCGAAGTGGGAAAACTGCCCCTCGTTTGTTTTCACCCCAAGCTCGTCTGACCGTTTGACGATTGAATCCATGTCCGCTTGTGACTCTTTGGTTTTGATGAAAAGATTGTCGTCTACCCACCGGAATACCTTGAGTAGATCGAATTCGGCAGCCATGATTTTTGTCCACACATCTGCTGGTCTACCGAAAGACCCGCATCCCGCCACGCCTCCGAATGTGATTCGCGTGTCGAGTAGCAGTTGATCTTTGAATGTCTTCACCATTAAGAAGGGCCATTGGCTTGGTGCTGTGGGAATTTGTCTGTAGGCTTTGGCCCAGTCGAACAACGCTACAGAAACCGGGTGTGGCACAGCACGGAGGAAACTGGCGACAACGTTGAAGTCGTCCCAGGTGGTTTTAAAATCCGCGGCATCGACGAAGGAGTTTACGGAAGGGATTGATGTGTCGCCGTAAGGGTAAGACAGGTTGTTGGTTGGCCGGAAGGGCCCGTTACCGTTGGTGACTTCCCTGAGTGGGTTGGATCTAAAGAAGGGGTACCGCCTTGCTACTTGCTCGTGCCAGTAAGGCCCGTACATGCGCCCTGTGTTTATTTCTTCTTTGAAATTGATTTCAACTTCCTCCCGGGCTTGTGCCGCCGATCGGTGGTTGTCTGGAGTAAAGTAGTGGACCCCTTCAATTGAATGGGGCGGTATCCCTTGATCGAACCCCTCACAAAAACCCACTAAGACGCCTGAGAATTTGTCTACCAGGTTGTGCTTTCTCAGGGCCTCTTCCCAGGCGTTAATGTTCGTTTCGCAGCTCACCTTCTCCGGCCATAGCGGCTCCTCGAGCCGCTTTTCCTCTCCGGTTGATGCTGTTGGGGATGATTTCCTTTCACTTAGAGGGGCGTCACTACCGCCCGGTGTTTGGGGCTCGCCAGTGGTGCTAATGGGTGGAATCAAGTGGCAGCTTATGGTAACCAACACAGGGCTTTAGTTACTTGTTCATGGGGGGAGGGGAAATATTCTAGGGCTAGATCGCAAATCTCTTTCTTTTTTTTTGGACACCTACTATGGTTTCCTGCCCTTTTCCCTGTCCAGGTTCCCTCTCTCGACTGGTTGGAGGCTGTAGTTAGGATTGAAGTTATTTCCGCGGTACCTGGAAGATGGTTGTGGAGATTTGGCCGGTTGCCGTGGTCCTGTGGCAGACCTGGCATGGGCCCCGGTGGGAGGTGACCGCTGCATGGCTCATCTTGGGCGCCGATTTTTGTTCCACTGCCGGCTGTCCTGTCGTCGGGTCCCACGAGGCCCTTGGGCCATTCTCCGCGTAAGGATTGTCGGAGAATTCCAACTCTTTGAATTTCCGGCAGGCTGCGTACGCCTTCTTCCTAAAAACCGAAATGTCCGTTAAGGACTTCCTCCCGTCTGGGAGGGTGACCCGGGTTGCGAAGCAGTTCGTTCGCACCTGGATGTTGTACCGGAGTGCAACCATGAATCCGTCCTCCGCGATCATCTCATTGCAGTGGGATTTGTGGCAGAGGAGCCATCTCGCAAACTTTGTAAATCCATACTCCGTTGTGAGTGTGGAGTAAAACCCCTGGTGGTTAGTCGTCCACTCGCTGGGGTATGGGAACCCAGTGTATCAGTTGCAGTCTCCGGATAGCTCTTCTCCCCGTGGTAAAGGATTGTCGCATTTTTCCACTCTCTGTTGAAGATGGTCAGCGGGAGCAGGCCTCGTAGTTCCCGTATATTCTTGTCAAAGAAGGCGGTGAACCCCATCTCGTCGTGCTTTGGCACGGCTCCAGGCGCGAATACCAGGTCGCCCACCTGCGAATCCCACTCATCTGAGCCGGCCTCGATAGCGTCGTCGCAAATAGAAGGGGGGGGGGGCGGTCTGAGCTGTCGTCTGTCCTGGGCCTCTTTGTACGCTGGGTGTTTGAAGCCGCCGTAAGGTCTTTGTACATCTGAAAGAAGAGAGCGGCCCGAGCCGTGTTGCCTTTCTTCTCTGCCTCTAAAGCCTTCGAGATGACGTCACGTACGAGTGTGTTGTCTGTCGGACGGGGTTCATCTAACGTCACTGGCCCTAGACCGGTTTCAGGAGATATGGTCGCTATCAGCGCTTGCTTTCTTCTCTTGTTTTTTTTTCTCGGTTTAAAACTTACGTTTTGCCTGAATTGATTTTTCCCCAAGGATATGGATTTCTGGGTCATCCCGGCCCTCTGTTTCTTGGCGCTCAGATTGTGAGTTTGCCTCTCCATTTTGGTTGGGGATTCCTTCGCGTTTGCCCACGGTCTCCCAATTTGACGCCGGAACTTTTGAGGGACTGGGCCTCTTCTGAAGGGGCTTGTCCATCGATTGGTGAAGGGACTGTTAGGATTCGTAGCGCTGAGCTAAGTTCCAGGATTCGACCGGAAAGGTTGTTGCCTGACATGTTCAGCGGTTTTTGCTAGTTGAAATGGAAGGTTTTAAACGGATGAATTTGAAAATAAAAGAAAAAAGGAGGGTCGAGGTTGTCGTTGTGGTACCGGGGTTTAGCGAGATCGGCAATTGGTGGTGGTGAAAGGGGAGAAGAAGGATTGAGTTGGATCAATAGGGTTTCACCCGCCTGTGGCTGTAGCTTGAGGCAAGCCAGCGCAGCTTGGCGCGATTTCCCGCGCCCGCGGAGCTTCTCTGTCCGGGGGGAGGCCCTCCGGCTGGGTAGGGCGGCGCCACGGACTTTGTGACCTCCCGTTGCCCTCCGGTAATGGCCAATGAAATGAAAACAGAAAAAGAAGAAATAGAGAAGAAAGAAACAGGAAATAGAGTTGAAGATGAGAAGGGTTTGATGGAAGATGAATGAGGAATTGAGGTTTTGAGTTGGGGTTGAGATTGAGATTGAGTCCTTGGTGTGTTGAGCCTGAGTCAATCAGCTTGAGTACAAGAGACTAGTGGATTTCTTGATTAGTCAACATGTCACAAGCAAGTGACATGACAGTGTGAAAGACAGATGACAATTCTAACATGAAGGGGGATGTTGTCAGACTGCCCAGTATTGTGGTGTAGATCCCCAAGATCAAAAAAAAGCATTGACTCATTTTCTTCAAGTCCTCTTCAAAAAGTTTTTTGGGGGGTCTGTGCCAGAACCAATTTTATGGATGTTTTGTTGTTTCTAGGATTCAATTAGACCCCCCTCAAAAGAGGTCTCATTGGGCAATAAAACCGACCAATAATCCTGTCAAACTAATGAACCTCTTGGGCTTCAGTACTGAGTTCCAACAAGACGTTGGCTGGTCACCCAAACCAATTTTTTATCGGTTGGATCAAAAATCCAATGATGCATTTTACATCCGACCAAGCTCAAACATTTATTTTTTTCTATGTTGGAGCTTTTTCAGACTCATAAAAGGTTGTGGAAACTCACTTTCCTTTTTTGATACAAACAGTCGGAAGAGAACCAGTTTCTCAACCAACTTTGATTTATAATCGGCAAGAAAATTGGTTGGCCAGCCCAAACAAATTTCTTAGCAGGATTGAACACTAAATTCTTCACCCGTGGTGTATCAGCCCAGTAATCCATCACTCATAGATTCAACAAACTACCAATCTAGAATAAACATTCAAGGGGAGAATAAGAGTTACTGTCTGTCATATGACAGACTCAGCACTCAGGATCTCGCAGTTGGATCTTCCTTGCATTTGGCTAAGGATACTTTTCTACCATGCTTTACAACCTCAGCAACCTTCAATCTTTTGGTTAATCCTCGGGTTGCATATGGCATCATATGCACCCTCGGCAATCTTCAGTGCTCTCTTGAAGTTACTTTCCAAACCTTCAAAGATTCAATAGCACATTTCTTTTCAGTTATGCGAACAAAAGAAAGACCAATAACCCTCTCACCAGTCTTCCTTTATTTCGGCATTACTCTTTCATGCGCTTGACTTCCTTTTCCCAATTCGTGCATTCCTTCTTTGAACTTTTGAACTTTGACGCACAGTCCTCGAACTTCAAAATTCAATTCACTCACTCTTTCACCCATCGCACTTACCCTTGCTTGGTCCTCCAGTCATGGACTTTCCTTGGTGTTGCTTGACCTCCTTTCATTTCTTCTGCTTTGACCTTATGACCTCACATCTTGTTCGAACCTATGTCATACCTTTGTAGCCTCACTTGTATTTACTATATAAGCTGTCTGCTTCCATGCTTTCCATCTTTCTTCATCAAAATAAGATTATAGTTTTCAGCATAACTTGATTCCACCTTCTTCAAGCCTTCTCATTGTGAACCCTTTCACTGTTCTACTCTAAGTCCCTCTAAGCCTAGGTAACTCTTCTTCAAAATAAAGAAGATCTTCGAACAGTCAGTCCTCTCTTTGAAGATATCTCTTTTCCTTTCCTTACTTCAAGTAGTGCCCACCGGTCTCTTGTACAAGACGCCGTGTGACACTGCCTCAGTTCATTCTTATTGTCTAAATTGTCTGTTCATCATATTCACAAAAAATCCACCAGGTGAAATTGATCACCAATTTCTTATTTTCACCATGTTCCTTCTTAACAGTTTCAATTTCTAAATGTTTTGTTTGCTCAGTTTATTACTACTACTGGTTTTTTTAAGTGTTTGCAATTATTAGACCTCTACTTCTTACACTAAATGAAATAATTCATTGGACAAATCAGTCTGACAGGTAAGCAGGCTGACTTTGTCCGATGAGTCTAGCAGTGCCCCACCACCGGGCCACCAAACTTGTTGGACATTTTCAATGCGGGCACTTGTTGGACTGGCGTATCCAACAAGATAGTTTTTGCAGTGCTACATGATTCAAAGGACAAAATCCTTCTAGCTACACTACACACCTGGGCGAATCAAGTCCAGCTGGTGCAACCTGAGAATGATCCCACCCCCAGGGCAGCCTTGGGACCTGTTTTGGCCTCAGGGCCAGCCTTAGTATGCCCTTGGTCAGGGGGCCACTTGCACCCCCGAGTCAGGACCGTCTCAGGATGTCTCGGGTGTGTCAACTGTTCACTACGGGGGGTGACACCGCTGTGAACCCTGATGACCAGTGGTGAAGTTGTTTTACCGCCCCTTGCATTGATGCAACATGGGGGTGCATCGGAGGTGATGCTTTGAAGCTTTGGCGACCACTGGCTGCTCCATGGTGGTCGTTGTGGAAGTGTCACATTGACGCTACAACATGTAGTTAAAAAAAACCTTCCAGAAACCAGTTCAATCTGATTTCTGAAAGGAGTTTTCTTGAACTGACTTGTCGGTTTTCTTTTTTGAAATGACTTGTGCAAAAAAAGCATCAAGTTTGAAGCTTCATAAAGTACAATTCGGGGTTCAAAGCAATGACGTGGCAAATGCTGTTGTGGTCAACTGCTTGCCTTGCATGCTCATTTGAGCTGTGGGGGATTTCAGTTCGACCCATGAAGACGGTGATCTTCTTTTTGCAACCCAATACATACAGGTTCCTTGGGCAATAGCCTGACGCCAAAAGGTACGACCTTTGGTCGCCCCTGATGTGATGAGGGTCATATGGGTGGTTGCTCAGAGTGACACAATGGGGCATCAGGGGCGCCAACGGACATCAGCCCCGCACTGTTGGACAAAGTATGTTCGCTGGAGTGCTTTCCTAGTGCGGGGCCACTCTGTCAGTGCAGGGGCGACACACTTGCCCGGGTGTGTAGGTGCAAAGTAGGAGCAACTCCAGTGGGGTCGCTATTCAGCTTTTACTGACCTGGCCCCCAAAACCCTGAGCCAGTGGGGTCGCTACTCCGTTCTTCATTTTAGATTTGTTGCTTTATTTTGACCTTGGGTTGCTACATGCCCAATCCACAAGCTTTACAGGTCAATTTCTGTGACACATCACAACCAAATTATTGAAATCCCCCCAGATCCACACACTACATCACACCAAGTGACCGTTCACACATTTTTAAATCTCAGAATAGAGACCACAGCTGTGCTTCAGCAGCTCCGTAGCTCAAGTGGTTGCGCATCCTTTTTGAGCTACTCAACATACATCTCCCATTGGAGATGCTCTAATTGATTTGAGCAAAAATTTGTCAAATTAAAGGTATTTTAAGGGGCCGGCTAAAGGCTAGCCCCAGTTTTTCTAAAATCATGCCCCAAAAGGTGTGCTTTGGTGTGCACGCCCCATTTGGGGATGCAAGGCTTGGACACCCAACATGGGGCCATCTTGCTTGTGCACGCCTCAGGCGGAGACATGCATACCCCAAGCAGGACCCAATTGGCTCAGTGACTGCCACTGGGTCCTCCTTTGGGCACCTGAGAAGGGGACATAAACGACCCTTGAAGCATAACACAGCCATATCTTAGAAACATGCTTCAAGGGTGTGTTACAGCCAAAAATGTCAAATTTGGCTGTGCGACTCCTTTAGGACAGCAAAATTTCAACCCAACTTCATTTCCCAGTTATCCAGACCCATATGAACTAAGGATACTCATAATTAATGAATATTCATATGTAATGTGGTTGTAATCACTGCTACAGTCAGGCCTCCCGTCCAGACTTAACACAAGTCCCTTGCCTGCTAGAGGCAGTTCTCCCGTCAGGGAGGGACTTGCTTGGTAAAATGTGTATTTGGCCTGAGCACCCGGAGAATGACACAGCCTTTTGGCAGATTCCAAACTTTGGGCCCCTAAAAGGCTGCCTCATCAAACCTCCCAAATCCTGCCCCTTGCACCATTAGACCTGCCTGGATCTCCTCTTCAATTGGGAAGTGGAAACATCTGCTGCCCAATTGTTTCACATCCATGAGGGCCAATCCAAATCAGTCTCTTTTTGAGACTGAACACTGCTGATGTAAGCATGATATTCTGTATCTGAGATGATTTCCAAGGCCTTTTGGAACTATTCCCCTGTACGACATTTTATTTGGTTATGGACTTATGACAATACAGGATCCCTTGTCTCAATGCCGCTCCTGCTTTTTTTTATGTTTGGAAACTTGGGATGGATGGTTTGGCCTTCATATTTAACCCCACAAGGCCAGAATTGTACCAAATGAAGCACAACAACAAGGATTTGTCTCAGGCTGAGGGGTGTGTTGGTTTGAGCACTAGAATTTCTTTAAATGAGGAAAAAGTGAAATTTAGAAGGATACAGGCAGGTCTTCCTAGGGTGCTCAGGCCAGATACATGTTTTACCACACAAGTCCCTCCCCAATGGGAGGCCAGGGACTTGTGTTAAGTTTGGGGGGAGAGCTGTTGCCCACTACAATAGTGTAGTTGGGTGGTAATGAGTAGTAGACTCTGAGTTTGTGGTTTATTGGTCAAGTTTGTGATGATCTATTGCTTCCTTGCCATACTTTATGTACATACGTCTTGTGAATGTGAGTCTTGGCAAGTATCTTAAACCTAACCCTAGGTTTCAACAGGTGTACATACCTATTTTGCCTTCCGCTGGTGCTTTTGTGGTAAGTTGGAACAGCTTGCTCTGCCCCACCAAGAAGCCTTCTATCAACAAAATTTACTCTCCTGTCTTGCATGCTCAACAACTCCAACATACATGTTCACTTCAGGGACCCGCAAATGAGATACGTTTGCCTGCTTAAAAAAATATAACAATCCTACTATCACAGACGGGCTTAAGATGCAGAAAGTACAACGTCATATGAGAACTATACAACAATGGAAATAATGGAGTAGCAGCTTGTCGTGTTTTTACTTACCTGCAGCATACATAAAATTACAATCAGAGTACATTACAACAAGGCTCAACACTCAAAACCAAGATTCTGGTTCAGATCTTTCGTTAATGCAGACGGGTTCCCTGAATAGTGATCGGCAGCAACGCAGACGACTAACAACCAGAGAGTTTTGAGTCGATACGTCCTGAGATGAAGGGAGTAGTTGGATTGGGTTACAACCGACTTGACTGGATGGCACGTTTTGAACAAGCTCATCTTGATACGCTTCGCCTCCAACGGCAGCGTCGATAGATTCGTAACCAGTAACTTCGAGGACAACTTTGCCGATTGAGCTCATGAATCCATCAAAACTCCCCACTTTTGCGTCCATCACAAGAACATCCCAACAATCTTCAAATCGGTGTTTAAATGACTTCTCCGGACTGGTGAGGTTTTTCTCAAACAAGTTGGCATCCACCTTGAACGCCGTCGCAGGTGTAAACCGTTTATTTTTCCGCTCCATAGCTGTATAGCCGGATCTGATTCTAGAACACCACAAGTCGTCTTCGTGACTCGGATTGTGCGTGACTTCCTTGGTATCCCTACGTTTAGCATAAATATTGAAAGACGACGGAAGGGTAGCGAGGGCGTTGATTATCATGGCCGATCTTGGATCGCCTACAGACTAAGAGTCAGGATAAAGTGAGAAACTGATGAAATTTTAACTCATCCCCACCGATATGATTCCACTTACCATGCAAAGGTGCAAATAATGTCTCTCTTGGGTTTCTGTGTAAACCGTTCTGAGCTTTCTGGACTTGGGGACTATTTTTTCGACCTTCGACAGCTTTGCGTTACAATTATGACGACAGAGAACAATTCTAAAACACCTGAACAGCCGTTCAACGGCTGGTTCTTGTGCTTCGCGCCATTCTGGATAGCGACCGCCTGAGTAGCAATTGAAATTTCCGTAAACCGATAAGGATAACAAACAAATCGTCAATGACTGACATTTCGCGAGTCAAAGGAGCTTTCAAAGACCTCTTACCAACTACAACTAGTCTGCGATTTCTAGCCCATTCTTCAAAAGTTCGGCAGGTTGACAGCATACATCCAGCGCAAGAAACTTGTGGTATGGCAAAGTTTTTCCTCGGATGAGTATTGCTCTTCGGGATATGGCAGAGAGGATGATTGATTCATGACTCACTAAACGCGTACAAATGGTCGGAGCCGGTCCTAGGCAAGGGACCATCCCTGGCCTTGCGCCATACAAAGCCCCCTAAAATCCATATTTTCGTCGACTTTTTGTGATTAGTACAATTATGTTGAAATGTGTCGCTACCGCAGGCTAAAAAGTGATCGAGTCCTTCGCGTTAATCACAAGACTGTTTTTCGTTTTTAGATATGAAAGAACAACACCACTAACCATCTGGAGAACAACGATAAATATCAGCAATCGCGTTCCGTATCAACTCGGGGCCAATTTTGTCTCTGCCAAATTTCATCAGCCCCCAGAGCCTTTGGAGCTCTTTGAGAGACAACCCTTCGCTACTGATGAATTCCTTTATTGGACATCGATACTGCGAATTGCGCCAATCGCTTTGACCACACAAACTCGAAGAGGAGTGCCCAGGTGTCGGATTGAATTCCTTGGCTCTCACAAAAAGTCCCGCATCCCGTACAATAATTCTCCTGAAAATATTGCGTCTAGGTTTTCCAAAAAGAAGTGTCAATCAGAATGAAAATTTGTGGGATCCTGAATTGATGTAAGAAAACAGATTAGACATCCTTTACTCACATCACTTCTCTGAGCTCGCATATCATCAAATCGGAAAGCTTGGAATCTTCTGGAGGGAAATTTAAATAATTGATTAGCTGTCCCATCACCGCCTTTTTTCTTCGATTTAATTTCTCGTCTGGATCTTCAGAAATGAATTGACATTCCTCGCATGGTGTGGGTGAGGAAGGTGGTGTGGGTGGAGGTTCCATGAATGTCTGTTCTTCTTGGCAATCTACGTCACCATATAAAACCGAGTCACTACACGAAGAGTTTTCATCTGATTTAGAATCACTGGAGACATTTTTCGGGTGCTTCGAAAGGAGCCAATCAGCCTTTTCCACCCCTATGGTCAACTGATCAAAGTGACAAATCAGTAAGTTTAATTATTCTACAAAAGCTTTTCTGAGGTAAACATGTGTTGAGTCGAAGCAAACCTGGTAGAGTCTTTGATCTATTCCTGCCATCAAGCTCTCAAGCAAATCTTGTTTGCGCCGCAAGATGGCGTTAAAATGACGGTGGCTATGATCACCACTTTGATAAAATTGGGAATGGTGGTGTTCGCGAGCCAAGACGGTTCTGTGGGGCGGTTCAAAACAAGAAAAAAAAAACGATGGTAAAATGCGTCCTTCTCCCTCATGATAAAAATTTAAATAAGATACCAACCTGTTCGCAAGGGCCCAGGTTCTGCGCCCGATTGTATACCAAATTCGCAATGTATCAGGATCATCAATCTTATTCATATCCTCAAGTCGTGGAATCATTTCATTGGTAATGTGGGTTAGGGATTGGTTTTCGATTGGGTATAGAGCCTGGGTGGTATCGACGGCTGGGATTTGGAATTCAGGATAAGGGTTTTCGACTGCGTAGCGGTCTAATTCACGAGAATGGTGCTTGTAGATTCTCATACACTTTCCCTGCAGCTCTTCGTGTGTTGGGCACCATTTGCTATTTTCTGCACGGTTCTCGGGACACGGAGTTCTGGATCGAGTGAAGGCTATACACTTCTGGTAGTTCAATTTAATGTTGGCCATGGTTAGATTTCAAGCTGGCGCCGGATTGGAACCTTGTTCCTATCGACTAAGCCGGAAGCAAGCCAAGAATAAGACAGCAATTGTTTCAGGCTGAAGTGTGGGCCGTACAAGGTTGGGGTTGAAGTTCAAGTGGATAGAGATGGCTGCTTAAGAGCACCCAAACGAATTCCGATACTACGACTGCTCGTGTGGTTGCGCAAGGAGATGAGATGGTAATAGCTGGTGAGACAGGCGCCGCTTTGAGGGTCAGCTCATTCCTTAATTATATCCAAAGCCGATCCATTGATAGATGGTTTGAGTACCCCATCGGGTGCGCCCTGTCGGTAACTGTGAGGGTACTTACTCTCATCCTTGGTTGGCCCCCAGTGCATGTCCCGCGCACAGTCCCTTTCGGTAGATTTTAAGGTTCTTGTTTAATAGCTACAGCGTATCGACACAACAAATTAAATCTGCAGTGCGGGTCTTCTTCGGCTGACTTGCCCCGTATCAATCTGTGTTGCTCGAAGCGGTTTCTGCGCGCTTTGAATTTTTTTGAACCGCGCAGCAAACGCTTGGTGAAACACATGAGTACTATACTACGGCGATTTGCCAATGGCACATTCACTGGAATGTTTCCAGAGGTAACCTTATTTCTGGAATCGCAAAAATGTGAAAACTTGTCGCCCAAAACAATTCTCATACCGCTCAGCCTGTGGGAAGTAGCCTCCTGAAGTACCGTATCTTTGGAGGGAGGGGGGACTCTTGTTGTTGCCACTTTTGACGGGCTTGAACCCTACCAGAAAGGTTACACCGGGCCATGAGTTCCCCCTTTTTTCTGGTCTTGGTATTTGGTGTAAGACACACAGCGCTGGAATTGTCAGCAAATTGGTATTGTATGGAATTGATATCAATCACATTGTTAATGTTGGGCTACTAAAGAAGATTTCTCAACACGTCAAAGTGGAAGATTGCATCCATAAAAACCTGTTCCCTTGAGGCTGAGCTGAGCAACTGAGTCTGGTCATTGTCAAGAGTTCCTTTTTCATACACTTTGAATTTGGTGGGAGTAAGAAAGGATTCACACCTTCTCATGTTTTTGCAATCTGGTTGGCTTGTTTTGAAGTTTTTTTTATCCAATGAAGGGTTGCCTTGAAGAAGATTCTAATTTCAGCCATCCCCTTCAAGGTCACAGACAAAATTATAGTTTGGCGCATATTTATTAATTAATTTGCATTGCAGTAATCATTGAAATAGGCCTTCAATGCCAGCAGCATGAAGAACAATTTAAAGGATGCCAATTGCAAGCTATTTTGAGGATTCTGACTCCGGTGCAGGTCTTTGGTTTTTTAGTTGAGAACTCAAAGTAAAAAAATCCATTGTTAAGAATTTAACACGTCAAGTGCACCTGCAGGCTGGAATCCTCAATTTTGTTGCAAAAGTTGAAAGGGAAACCCACCTAGCCCCTTTGCCATAAATCTTGAATACAAACCTCTTGATTTCATTGCAGAAATTGAACTTACACTCAATGTTTCATTTTGGAGATCAAGTTGTTTTAGAACCCACCAGAAATGCTAAAATCAGGAAACTGTTTTTATCAACCTTTGTGATGCCAAGGACTGTAGCTCTTCTGAATAGATACCCAGGGTTAAAGAGTAAGAGGCTTGAACCCCCAACCTCAGCATTCATGAGTGATATTGCTCTAATAAATTGAGCTAAGTACACATTGTTGAGGATGATGATGAGAATGGAGTGACAACACACAATGTGATGACCAGAGGTATTATAACATGGCATTGTGGCACGCTTCAACTGAGGCAGACAATCTACTTCCAATACTCCTCCGTGCTAAGATGCAGGGTGATGAAACAATGCAGTTAAATTTCCAAGTTCATTTGAATAGCAGCATACGCTATCTGGGCTCATAACCTATTGAACTATGTGAAAAGATAACTCCGAGTGATGTGAGAGTTGAGCTCACAACCTCGTGTACTGAAGGACTTGAAACCCCACCCTCAGCATTCGTGAGTGATGCTCTAACCAATTGAGCTAAGTACACATTGTTGATGATGACAATGATGAGAATCAAGTGATGACCAGAGGTATTATAACATGGTATTATGGTACACTGCAACTGAGGCAGACAATCTACTTCCAATACATTGACAGGAAGGAAATCCTTCCAGTCAAAGAGGTTCCCTCTTTGACCAGGGGGACTTCCTTCCAGTCAGGGAGGCCTAGTGACTCCAAAATCCGCCATTGGACTCGGCAGATTTGGGAGACGACTCCCATTATTTTTTTGAATTGGCAGGACGACTCCCTGTCTTGCTGTGGGAATTGGAAGAACGACTCCCAGAATCAACATTGAGGTAGTCGGGGGAGTCATTCTCCCAAGATTAGGGAGTTGTTTTTCCAAGTCCCATTAAAAATACATTAACAAATAAAAACTAGGCATTCTGATCATTACCACTTTCAGTGTTATCAGCACCAACATTGGTTTGGTCAATAACAAATTTATGATGAGGTGAATGGAGATGGGACAGCAGTTTTGGTTTGTGGAAAGGTGATTTTGATAGTAAAGAGAAAAAAAAAGAAAGACAAAGATGAGAATGAAGGAAAGAAAAAAGAGAGAGAGAAACATAAGAGAAGTGAGAAATACTTACCTGGGACACCATATTTGGTTTGTGGAAAGATGTCAAAAGTTTCCTTCCACAAGTGCTACTCCAGGTAAAGAGGGCTTGTTCTCTCTATTTCCATTTCCTTCCAATATGCTCCATCAGACTTTATAGGCCAACTGCTTGTTGAGTGTGTTTCTCTCTCACTTGTATGAAATCCAAACCTCACTTAGTTCTGAGCCCATATATTACCAGCAAGACCTGTTCTTGAAAGACTTCCTGACTGGTGATCTGAGTCCCTGAGCATTCTTTGATCTTGATTTTTCTTGCTCCTCTTTTCCTGTCACAGTACTTAGGCCACTTTTCTTTCAAAAATCTCAAAAAACATTTTGTCACTACGCTAACGGTTGTTGGCCAAATAGTGTGGCAACCCACCAGTGAAATTAAGCTTCTGAAGATTCAAATGATGAAGATCACAGCCCACCTGAAAGGAAACAGCTAAAGATCCTGTCCGACGAAAAGATGAAGCTACAACCCATTCTTTGGAATACCAATTCCCAGCTATTAAATTTGGGTTTGGCATAGTGATGCTCCTGAATTGGCCCGGAACAACTCAAGACCATTAGCTCGCCAAGGATCCCCTTCCAGACCAGCCAGGAATTCACAAGGTGTTTTCCCTAGAAGCCGTCCTCCACCATCCGTTCCCAACACCGTCCCCATTCCACTAGCCAGGCCATCACACCAAGAGCGGTGTCCCCACCAGGCAGACCCTTACGTTGGGGGCCAGCACAGCCAAGCCAGAGGAACTTGAATGAATTTAAGTCCTTACCTCCCTATATTTTCTATTGTAAACGACAAATGAGACTGATCAATATTTTCCACAGGCCGATCCTCACTGCTGTTCTCTTTTTTCCTTGTTTTTCCTTATCTTAGTTTTCATCCAATCCTTCACATGTTTTATTTGCTTTCTACCCAAGATATTACTTGAAATTACTATTATTATTCATCTCCATGTCAAATCGAGTCTAATATTCGGTGAGCCATTGCAGCTTGAGCTGCTAGGGAGACACCACAGCTTGAACCGCCTTACTTGAAGGAAGGTACAGCATTGTGGCTGGAATCTTACCCACATCCCTCCATGAGACTTGGTAGCAGTTAATCTGTCCTACCAGCATCTGCTTCAAAGACAGAGAGAATAACTTGATGTGAGTTGTTACTTTTCCATAGGAGGAGAAAAAATGAGTATTTTGATGAGATCTGATCTCTTCAACTGTTTTCCCTATCATGCTATTGGATCTATGAATATCCATGCTCTGAATGATGAATAGAGAGGTATGATTTGGATATTAACCAAGTTCAAAAAGCAAGCAAGATATTGGCTTTTGGTCATCTAAACAACAGACAAAGCCTCTTGAAGCACTTGAAGAAAGTCGATGAGACACAAGCCAGAAAACCGGTCCAGGCTAAATTATCCAAGTCCCCCAGGCCCCGGATGGTCTTGCCAGGGGGACTTGCGCCTTAACGAGAATTCTCACCTGAGACTTTTGAAAAGTCTTGGTGGCAGAAATCTAATTTAACCACACCTTGCAGAGTCATTGGCCAAAAACCTTGAAAATTCAATGATCTCATGATCTGCATCTTGCCGCTATTCACTCTAAAATCTGGCGCTCCAAGCTCACTTCTTCGTGTGGTTATTGCTTCTTGAAAATGTACATTTTTCTGAATTAAACACTCTCAGACCACCACACTGTAAGCCCCCTCCTTTGGGGTCTCACAAAGCTGTCACAAAGTCATCACTAGATTACATAATCCACCCCGTACTTAGTCTCAGCCTGTTCCTTCTTAGCTCAGCAGAGATCCCTGTAGACTGACACATTTCTCTGAGCTAGGTGAGCCACTCACCCCTTTTACTTTATCCACTCTTTCTATCTCCTCACCAGTTGTATAGAGATAGATCCCTGTAGACTGACACATCTCTCTGAGCTAGCTCCCTGCTCATCTTGGAATACAGTCATTGGTCATAGAAACTGTTCCACAGCCTCTCTCAAAACACGTCATCAGTGAAGGAGATTCAACTCCTTACAGACACCTCCAAACCTGTGCACGGTCTATTTTTTCATTTTATTGCCGGAAAAAAAATGATTTTTATAAATTTTGTTGGTTTTTATTTATTTTTTGAAAATACCTCTGGTGGGTAAAAAAAATTGGACCACTCAGGCTGAAAGCTGATTACCACGCCTTTCTTGCCATGTGGTTCATTTTTGAAGAGGGTGTGTGGTGAAAGCAGGAAAAAAAATAAAGGCTGAAAAGTGGCGAAAAACGTGATACTCTCAGCCAAGAACATGGTGTTAAGGGGTAAGTCCCTCTGGACTTGAAAGCCCCTAGGCAAATTCCTCGAGGGACTTTGTTCTAACTTAACTCAGTCCCCGCCCGCCCCCAAAGGAGGGACTTATGAATTAATGAAGTTTTGTGGCGTGAGAGGTATGCGGATTGAGGCCGTTTTGATTTGGCAATATCTTTGGTTTCATGCAACCGATTTCCATGATCAGCGAGGCTATTGATAGCCAAGAATAGAAGCTTCTTCATCATTTACTTTTTTCTAATTTTGTGACGATTTTTCACAATAAGGAAATATGATAGATGTGTCAGGTTTTTTTTGCCGAGGAGGCATTATGCACTTGGTCTGCACAGGCAGCCAGACAAATCTCAACTTCTGAGCACTTATGAAGGAAAAAAGAAGGGGATGGAGGCGATGGTTGGGCTTCAAATTTGGTGGGGATGAATGCATGAAGCAGACATTTCATATCCCGTTTTCAAATCCCCAATAGGTGAAGTACTTCAAAAGTTATTTCAGAAATGGGGGTTTCCCTTCCATTTCTGAAAAAACCTGTCAAGCCGCAAAGCTACAAAAATTCATAAGTCCCTCCTTCGGAGGCGGGCGCTTCGCGCCCAGGAGGGACTTAGTTAAGTTAGGACTTTGATAAGTTTGCGGTCCAGGCCAGTAAAAGGGGGCTGGTGAAGCGACCCCCCCGGGGGCTTTTAGCCACGCGCGTGATAACTCCGCCAGCTGGAACAATAAGGCTCGCTGCCGGCACCCAGCTGAACCGCTCAAGACCGCGACAGTAGGAAGACTTTGCTCAACGGAGTCAAGCCTTTCGTCAAGGGCCTCGCTGGTTCTCGACGGAGCGTTGGTGCAGGAATATATCATGCCGGAAACGTGGTCGATGCTATCACTGAGTTGGGTATCACGTATCACTTTTTTCGTATTTCTT